>BSQZ01000017.1:9415000-9530000 GCA_033239005.1 Lamellibrachia satsuma
CTATTTAAAGCGTGACTGTTTCACCACGACTATATTCAATACCCTCGTAGCCTATGGCTACCGTCAAACGTAGATCACTACCATGATTGTGACAAAGACGTTGAACTCAACAACGACGACATCGAGGAACTTAATTAACACGACAGCGGTGACAAGGAAAGGACGGTTCGCACGAGTGATTTGTGCCCCAGTAGGTCGAGCAACACCGAGTTGAATGATTATACGCAGCTAAATTGTGCGTGACTTTACACAACGTGTCTAGACACTGCGATCTAAATATTGATTCACGCCACTTCCCATTTAAGCTTTGCTTAAAGATCAAGACGGGCGCGCGTCGGTTAAATTGGGCCCAGACCCAATTCCGACGAAAGTCCTAGCCACAAATTGACCTCACCTAATCAAACAAGAATTGGTCTCGCGAGGATGTTTACACGACTGATTCTTGCATCACGATATCTGGCGACACCATGTCGGCCGACGAATTGGGCAAATAATCGCGCGTTTACAAACGTATGTTAATCTAACAACTCCAATGATTTACGTAACCGTCACGTTTCCTTGTGTACCAGTGCCATGCGGAGTGCCCGCCTACAAACCGAACCTGTGGCCGATTGTGCCTCCGCCGACACCGCCATGTCCGTGGACGTCGAAGATGAAGCGGAAGAACAAGAAGTCGAAGCGCTCCCTCGAGTCGCTAGTCCTCGGCAAGGGTCGCCAGAACGTGATCGGCGGCAAGGTGGCGCTGTCTCACTCGTGGCCGTGGCAGGTGGCCGTCATCAGCGCCTGGCAGTATCTCTGTGGCGGGGCTATCATCCACAAACACTGGATACTGACGGCAGGTCATTGCGTGTAAGTGATGGCGTATGTTGAAGCGGGTGTAAGTGTATCTATGCTTGAAGCAGTGTGTGACTCTGTCTGTCTGTTCCGTCACATTTCCGTCAGTATCGCATATATGGAGCTGATATAGCTGATGTAGGCGGGCCCGGGGCTGATATAGCTGATGTAGGCGGGCCCGGGGCTGATATAGCTGATGTAGGCAGGCCCGGGGCTGATATAGCTGATGTAGGTGGGCCCGGGGCTGATATAGCTGGTGTAGGCGGGCCCGGGGCTCCACGGGAATGATACGTACATTAACACAATTTAAAAATTCACACCGGAGTGGATGTGACGAAGGAACTTATATGGATGTTTGGCGTAGATTACGTAACTCAGGAGTTCGTATTTGCGTACAATCGTTAGCAACACTTTGCATGTTTTCTACGATTGTTCCCCTAGTTACGTAATCTGCGTCAAATGTCCATATACATTCCTTCGTCTGTTGCGAACGCTTCGCGAAACCGGCAGTTGTACATGAATTTGATTTGTGGGGCAAGATTTCATTGCCATTGACACTGACCTGCCAAACATTAAGCTCTTGCGGTGACTACATTTTCTCCTGTGCAACGCTAGACAACGCAGTTAGTATTGGATAATACGTGGAGAGGGGTAAACTCTCGTGAAATCACAAACACTAACCCGCACTGCATTATTACTTTATCATTGTGTGTAGGATGGGCACTGCCCTAGCTGCCTACAAAACTCATTATCTGAGAGAACAGTTCCCTGCGAATTGCATTTTACCTTAATGCACGAAAGAAAGGTTTGTGAAAACCATTTATGCGGTTCGTGAAACAAGACCCGTCCTCCTGCGTCTTAAATTACAGTCTCCTCTTCTCTGTCGTCATACTAACCGAGATGTCTTCTTGTGTGGCAGGGCGAAATTCAAATTGGACCACGTAGTGGTGGACATTGGCAAACACAGCGTGTTCACTTTCACACGGAACACAACCATAAGTCAGATTATCTTGCACGACAAGCCTGACTCGAACGACATCGCTCTCCTGCGGCTCACGGAAGACATCGACCTCAGTGCCGAAGCCTCGCCGGTGTGTCTCCCACACGCCAACCTCCGTCCCGGCACGATTGGTTTCATCACCGGATGGGGCATGTCGAAGAGTGAGTCCTGTCATTTCTCCGTGATCCGTTCTCAGATAATCCATTTTCTTCGGTAATCTGCATGCATTTCTGCGGGAACAATCTCGTTAATTTTTGCTGAATTATTCCGTGTATAATTCCAATAATCCGAACCTTTCGTTAATCCTGTCAAACCACTGTGATCCAACGTGTGCGGACAAACGAGATTTCAATGTACTTAGAACGTGCCATAGTAGGATGCGTTGTCGTTTTGTTCGTCATTTGTTTCAAATCGTGCTATCTAGAGTTTTTCGCTTTCCACGTTCGTTGTCAATTGACAAATGAATCAGCAGCAGGAGAAGAGAAAACTATATTTGACAACAGTTATACACGCACAAACGCACGCACGCACGCACGCGCGCACGCGCGCACGAACCCCTCCACACACACACACACACACACACACACACACACACACACACACACACACACACACACACACGCCCGCCCGCCCGCCCGCCCGCCCGCCCGCCCGCCCGCCCGCCCGCCCGCCCGCCCGCCCGCCCGCCCGCCCGCCCGCCCGCCCGCCCGCCCGCCCGCCCGCCCGCCCGCCCGCCCGCCCGCCCGCCCGCCCGCCCGCCCGCCCGCCCGCCCGCCCGCCCGCCCGCCCGCCCGCCCGCCCGCCCGCCCGCCCGCCCGCCCGCCCGCCCGCCCGCCCGCCCGCCCGCCCGCCCGCCCGCCCGCCCGCCCGCCCGCCCGCCCGCCCGCCCGCCCGCCCGCCCGCCCGCCCGCCCGCCCGCCCGCCCGCCCGCCCGCCCGCCCGCCCGCCCGCCCGCCCGCCCGCCCGCCCGCCCGCCCGCCCGCCCGCCCGCCACGCTACGAAATAGAGGAAGTTCTACTACTTAGAAAGGTCGACAAATTGGACTTGGTGCAACGACTTGAATTTGGTGTAGATCATTTACAGAAATACGCGGAATATCAAATAGAATAAGTATTACTATTGCATATATATTATACACAAACGTATAATAGACATATATTAGGAAACAGGTTTTGTTAATTATTAGTCAGAGGGAGTATTTTAGAGTAAGTTAGTTTCGGATTCTGTCAGGGAATTCAGCGAGCGTTAATAGGGGTGTTTACAATTCGAAAATTGAGATAACATAGTGAATAGTCAGTAACATTGAATATTGGTTAGAATAAGTATTAGTATTATACATATATTGTTCACCAACTTCTTGTAGACATATATTAAGAAACCGTTGTTGTTAACAGAGGTAGTATTTTTTTTCCCGGATTCAAACTCTACGAGTGATAAAAGGGAGTTTGTTTACAGGTCATTCAACCCGTGCATCGAGCTATCGTTTACATTGGTTAATATATATATATATATAAGATAAAGTGATTTATTTACTTAAATTACATACATAAGGTAATATCTGACATAGTGGTAGTCAACGTTTTCGGTAAAAAGGAATTAACAGCAGGATTTTAGCGTAAATTAGTACACACTGACATCGTTGTTTTGTTACACAGTGTTCTCCGTATTCGCTAGGTGGCAGGATTTTTAGCCTAAAGTGTTCTTTTGATCACAAAAACAGCCTTATTCAAGGCTAACGTAGCAAACTAATTAAAACGAAATTGGATGATGGCCCCGTGCAAACGGCAGTTAAAGGCCACAAGGCACTTAATTTGTGGCAGTTGCAGTAACTGGGTGGATTTCGTCAAGTCTGGGTGCGAGAAGTCCTGGGCTGAGGTCCAGGCAGATAGTTTTAGTTTTGAGTGTAGGAGATGCGCAAGGATGAAGGAACTAGAGGTGGAGTTGGAAGAGCTGAGGCTGCTCGTTGTGGCAATGGTGGGAAGGGAACAGGGGAGTTGTGCCAGTAGTTCCGGTGGGGGAACTGTAGACGATAAAGTGGGGAAAGACACAAGAGGTGCTAAGGAGAGCTCACCTCAGCCTGGGAGGAAGCTGAGAGGAGGGAAGGTGACAGGTCATAGGGAGACAGGACGTAAGGAGACGGAAAGGAAAGGAACGGGATGGAAGACAACCAGAGTGAAGGAGAGGGGAGTAGGGGAGACAGGAGGGAAGGAGAAGGGAGTGGGGGAGACGGGAGGGAAGACAACCGGAGTGAAGGAGAGGGGAGTAGGGGAGACAGGAGGGAAGGAGAAGGGAGTGGGGGAGACGGAGGGAAAACAACCGGAGTGAAGGAGAGGGGGTCAGGACAGAATGTGATGGAGGGGATCGAAAGATGGAGGGGATCGAAAGGAAGAGTTATTCTGCAGCAGTGATAGAGGGGGTGAGGAAGAGAGCGAGGGTGTTTGTGGGGGATTCGATAGTTAGGAAGACCGACAGAGTCTTAAACAAGGGAGATGATGTGGTGGTCTGCTTGCCTGGAGCCAAAATAGAGGCTATAACTGAGAGGGTAAAAAACATCGTAGGCTCGGGTAAGGGTGGATCTGTTTTAGTACACGTAGGGACAAATAACGTAGAGGGGGAGGGTACAACTGCCATAGTTAGGAAATATAGGCAGTTGGTCAGAACACTAAAACAGACGCGGGTTGAGCAGGTAATATTGTCAGGGATTTTACCTGTAATGGGCAGGAGGGGTCACAAATATCGAAATTGTCGGGGGATGGCAATTAACATGTTAGTCCAGAGGCTGTGTAGGGAAGAGGAAGTTGGATTTGTGGATTTATGGGGAAGTTTTGTTGGGAGGGCAGATATGTACATGAAGGATGGACTTCATTTAAGTGGAAAGGGGGCGGCAGTATTCGCGGACAAACTTTCAGCAGCAGTAGATAGCGACTTGGGTACAATGACAAATAGTTTTGGAAGTAAATATTCTTTAAACTAGAAGTGCAGGGGGGTTACCTAGAGGTGTCTCAAGCAGAACAAGAGGCCACTAGCACAGATAAACCAATATCAAATCATCCGAAAAACATCTCTGAAAAAGGTTATAGATGCGTATGTTTAAATGCAAGGAGCATAGTAAATAACAAATACGAATTAAACATTATGGTAGAAGATATTGACCCTCACATAATTGGTATAACTGAATCATGGGCCAACATAGATATAACAGATGCTGAATTAGGACTGACAGGATACGTAATGTTTAGGAAAGATCGAATAGGAAGAAGGGGCGGGGGAGTTATTTTATATGTTAAAGAATCTATTCAGGCTTATGAAATAAAACTAGAAAGGGAAGCAGATTGCGATGAAGCTGTTTGGTGCAAAATTGTTTCAGGAAATTCAAAATTAACTATTGGATTAGTTTACCGAAGTCCAAACATAAACGAAGAGGACAACACAAAAATAAAAAACGCTATAAAGGAAGTTAGTAAAGGGGAATGTATCATAATGGGAGATTTTAACCATGGACACATACAATGGAATTCTCTAGAGAGCACAGAGATTGAGGATCAACAATTTCTATGTTTAATCCAGGATAGCTTTCTTACTCAGCACGTACTAGAACCAACCAGGGGAGAAAATGTATTAGATATAGTTTTGTCTTCACAAAAAGAATTAGTGGACAATGTAAAAATATTTGAACCATTGGGTAATAGTGACCATAATCAAATACATTTTGACATCCATGTAAAATCAGAAGGTAAAAATAAGAAAACGTACAAGAGAAACTTCCACAAAGGTAACTACAAAGATATGAGAAAATACTTAGCACAGCTAGATTGGAATAACATGCTGATGAATAAGACCGCAATTGAATGTTGGAATATTCTAAAATATGAAATTGAGAGTATCATCGATAAATTTGTTCCCTTCCGAAAACAAGGAAAACGGTGTAGAAAGAAACACTTGTCACAAGAGGCAATTAGAAAAATAATGCTAAAACAAACTATGTGGAGGGTTTATAGGCGTACCAGAAAGGAAGAAGACTATGCAAAATACAAAGAGGCACTTAATGCAGCTACAACTGAAATCAGACAATCTCAAAGAAGCTATGAGCAAAAACTGGCATGTAACATAAAAAAATGACAGAAAGAGTTTTTATGCATATGTCAGGAGTAAACAAAACGTACAAGACAAGGTTGGACCTCTAGAAGACAGTGCTGGAAATATAATATAACAGGGATTTTTAATGGCGGAAGACCTAAATGGTTACTTCAGTTCAGTGTTTACCAAAGAAGATATTAGTTCATTACCAGGTGCTGATGCTAAATTTCAGGGGGCTAAATCTGAATATTTAGGACCGTTAGTTGTAACTCCAGAATTGGTAGCTAAGAAAATAAAGGCAATGAAGGATAACAAATCACCGTGAGTGGATGGGATTCCTCCAAAATTACTAATGGAAACAGTAGAGCAAATCAGTATACCACTTGCAAGAGTATTCAACTTGTCATTAAAAGAGGGAGTTGTTCCGTTTGAATGGAAAGAAGCAAACATCATACCATTATTTAAAAAGGGTTCGAGAAATAAGTCAGAGAATTACAGACCAGTGAGTTTAACGTCAGTGATTTGTAAATTATTAGAAAGGTTAATTAAAGACCATATGGTGGACTTCCTCGTTAAGCATAAATTACTAAATTCATCTCAACATGGATTCCTTAAAGCGAGGTCATGCTTAACAAATATGTTATGTTTTTTGGAAGAAATCACTAAGTGGATAGACGTGGGATCGCCAACATATATTATCTACTTAGATTTTCAGAAAGCTTTTGACAAAGTGCCACATCAAAGATTGCTACTTAAATTAAAAGCCCATGGTATCGGGGATAGCATAATTGACTGGTTAGAACAATGGCTGACTGACAGAAGACAACGAGTTGTAGTAGATTTCAAAGTTTCAAATTGGAAATCGGTTTTGAGTGGGGTACCTCAAGGATCAGTATTAGGACCTATATTATTCTTAATTTATATCAATGACTTGGACGACAGCATAACAAGTAACGTACTGAAATTTGCGGATGACACAAAACTGTTTAGAAAGGTTAATACTGATGGTGATAAACAACATTTACAAAACGATCTAGACAGATTAGTGAAATGGTCTGAGAAATGGCAGATGCTGTTCAATTTTGGGAAATGTAAATGCCTACATACAGGACATGGGAACTTGAATGTAAACTATAAAATGGGAGATACTGTTCTGGGTACTACTGTAAAAGAAAAGGACTTAGGAGTTACAATAAGCGCTGATATGAAAGTTTCAGAGCAGTGTGATATTGCAGCTTCAAAGGGTAATCAAATTCTTGGATTGATTAGAAGAAATATAACATACAAGGGAAAAAAGTTAATTATACCTCTTTATAAAGCAATAGTTAGACCTCATTTAGAATACTGTATACAAGCATGGAGACCATATCGTAAGAAGGATATAGATACGCTTGAACGCATACAAAGGAGAGCAACTAAAATGATTCCAGAACTTAGAGACCTTAGTTATGAAGAACGCCTGAAAGAATGTGGTTTAACAACTCTAGAGACAAGGAGGTTAAGAGGAGATCAGATTGAAGTTTTTAAGATATTGAATGGGTATGAAAATATTGATAGAAATATGTTTTTTCTCACTCAAGAAGGATAGCAGAACTAGAGGACATGAGGTAAAATTAGGATCAATGTAGATTGGACATCAGGAAGCACTCGTTCTCACAGAGGACAATAAATGAATGGAACAAATTGTCTACAGATTGTTTAACTGCTAGCAGCGTGAATATGTTTAAAAACAAGGTTGACACATATATCAGGAGGACGGGTTATAAGTAGGTGAACATTGTTGGACTCTCGATAAGCCAATGGCTTCCTTGTCCACTTGCCATCTGGGCCTTTGGCTTGGATGGCAAATCTTGTTAAATCTTGTTAAATCTTGAAATGCTGGGACTTGTTTGGATGCCTTCGATGTGATATCTGTAGTTGAAACTAGCAGTGAAACCACAATAAAACACCGAATCGACAATTATGTATGTGTACACGCCATACTTGCCTGCAGCCGAAGTAAATTTGTCGTGGTCTTTTATAGCTGAACATCCCAGCTCATTGCTGCGACAGGCAGCTATGCCGGTAGTACGCAAAGACGTCTGCAAGCGACAAGACTGGCTGGGAGACCTCGTGAAAGGCAACGTCATGTGTGTTGGCTACGCCGACGGCGGCGTCGATTCGTGTTACGTAAGTTACGTCATTTACGTAAGTTTACGTAAGCCACGTATTCTCCGCAGCCGACGAGTGCAACAGTGCTTGGGTACAAGATGCACGTGTCTTGCAAGTTGGCGCATGGATCGATCTAAACATATGCTGTTCTAAGAGATTCCGAAAATACAAATTTGAGCACTCGTGTGCCCGCGATTTTCACAGTCAGCGCTCCTGGACCCGCCCGAATAAACAACGTGGCATTATAACTATTTATAAATAAACTATTGCCAATCAATTCTGTGTTTGCTTGGAAATTATGCATACGTCATTTCCGAATATTAATTTGATAACGATTAGAATATGAACTTCCAAGACATGAGCCAACATGTATTCGTTACCAACACCATTTGCGTGTGCTGTTTAGTCAACATATATTGTTTTGAAATGTATCGCTTTATCTTGTCTACTCATTGGCACATGTAATAGTATCCCAATAACTGCTATTTATTTTATCATGTTTAATTCCTGACGTTGTCATCGTCGCCAGTGTAACTGTTCACACACTCACCGCCTTCTTGTTCATTGTTACCACTACGATCAACGTTGGATACTATTTGTTTTATCATGTTTAATTCCTGACGTTGTCATCGTCGCCAGTGTAACTGTTCACACACTCACCGCCTTCTTGTACATTGTTACCACTACGATCAACGTTGGATGCTATTTGTTTTATCATGTTTATTTCCTGACGCTGTCATCGTCATCAGTGTAATCATTCACACACACACCGCCTTCTCGTTCACCGTCACCTCTACGATCAACATTGGTCTCTTGCCGCAGGGCGATTCTGGCGGACCATTTGTGTCGAAAGGGTCCGGCGTTTGGTCTGTTTATGGAGTGGTGAGCTACGGGGTACAAGGGGACTGTGCCCAGCCCAAGAAGCCGGGCGTCTACACGAGGGTTGCGGACTACCTGGAGTGGATACAACGCAGCACGAACGGTACGTTTTGTTTAGCTGAACTGCAATTTATTGCCCAAACGAACGAAAGCAAACACACAACCGCTAAAATTACTTTAAGTTTAATCTACTTTAGTTCACGGTGTATGTGTTCGACAGAAATGTTGTAGCCAGCTAAATACGTATACCGGCCTTCAAATGTACCAAAAACGATATATTGACAATCGAGAGAATCCGGTTTCGAATCCTCGTGCTGCCGTTTCGAAGCTTGAACAGTTTCGTTTACTCCGCGTTGCTTCAGTTCACTCAGCAGTAAATGTGTACCCAGCAATAGGCAGTGCTGGATATGTGAACGAATAATCTTCGAGCAGTAATTGGAGCGTGGCTGAATGCTTCCCATACAAGTTGCTTTGTCGTTGGAAGGAACAGATGTGCCGGGTTGTGTGTATATTTGCCTGTTATGCCCAAAACCTAAGCTTTTATAAGAGATTTTCATTCGTAAATCAAAGTTTGGTATTACGATACAATGAATGCAGTACATGCAGGGACTGCGTGGTATTAATGGCAGAACGCTCTCTAGAAACAATACAGAAACAATGAACACTGACGTGTTTCCGTTTCCTTTTATTTTGAAGGTGAAGTAACGACACTATAGAAGACATTCACAATTAGCAACAATGGTGCTGCCGACGGTAGGTACATTCACGGTTTTTTAAGGTTCAGTTCGTGGGAGCAACATATTTTTACAACTGGTTAACCTTAAGATTGTCACCAACTGCGTTTTGTATCGCGCGTAGCTTGCAGCAAAAAATAAGTATATATCCCAACAACCGCTGAATTTGTGAGTTAAATAGGCTGTTAAAATCGGTGTGGTACAATTATTTAATTTTCGAATCCTGACTTTATCGAATATTGGCCAGAAACAAATGTGAACTTCACCATGCTATGAAAAATTCCATTGTTATTACCATCAACACAGCCACGTGCTAGTTTTATCCTTCTAAGACAATTATCCAATTCTGACTTTCACTATTGTGCAGAGTTTTGCCTACGTGCATGAAAACATAAAAATTGTTTTCAAGACTAATTTTGTTTTGTGAATTTTGGCTGAAATGTTTTTGCTTTAATAAAAATGATATAAAGGCAACACCCGGAAGATTGTTCTTCCTCGTCGTGTGCTTAGCAATAATTTATGATTATACTAACAACATCTAATTTAAATAAACAAAGACAATTTCAAACAGATGACAGACGATGCCACGATGGACAACAGGTTGCAACACGTGCCATTGCAAAAATGGCGATGGAACGTGGTTGCCTCACGTGGTGGCCTCACGTGGTTACTTCACGTGGTTGCCTCACGTGGTTACCTCACGTGGTTTGCCTCACGGTCGTGTCTTGTTCTGTTCGAGATTTGAACCTGATCAGGTAACAAATAGATGGATGACGACATTGGAAGCCAACGGTCAGCTACTCACAAATAAAGGGTTGATCGTTTTTGGACGCTGTGCCCTGGGAAGTTTTAAAACTAAGTACGATTGTTGTTAGTCTACAAATGAAGTTGTTCTTTTCTTAGGTTAGATTTAATATTATATATTAAAATTGAAGATTTAAAAATCTCATATGAACAGAGCAGGTCTCTGATACGGGCATTGTCTCCGTTAGAGAGTCCAAAGAAAACCTTGGGTACATCAACTGTACCCGTTATTTTAAAGTAAACGTAACTAACATAATAACGTAAATGTAATTAATTCATTCTACTGAAAATTATTTATTCGATATACTTCTATTTCATGTTTTGTTTTTCTTAAAAATGCCTGGTCAACATGATTAAAAATTGCATCATCATGAAATCCATGCATCTAAATCTAAATAGCTGAGGAAACGTTTAAGTTTTCTATTGCTGTGATAAGAAACAACGACCTACGGAAATTACTGTGTAATGCTGACGAACATTTGACTTACACACAACGTGCACTACCAGCCACAAGCCAAATATTCTTTTCTATCTAATTCAGATGACGAGGAGGACCATCGACCAAAACCGACGTTGTAAATACTGCTTCCATCACAATATTGTACTGCAAACTTGACCTGACAACTTCAGCAAGAACACGTCAGATACTGGAGCTACCAACGCCCTGGCGGCGCAAATGAAGACACCACACCGACCGGCTGTAGCTTTAATAAGCATATGAAACCAAAGTTATGTAGATATACCAATGTGAACTGACGAAACTATATCTACAAGAAACCGTTCAGAAGAGTCCATTACCGTGGAGTGTCACTATGTAGTGCACAGGGTAGATTTGAATCAAACTTAGGCTGTTGATTTGTTATACATGTATAATCAGTAGCTTTGGTACGTCGAGCGTCAATGTTAACTTGGATGGTGGGATTTTGAATTGATCTCGGTACAGTGTCGACGGACATATCTCCTTACTTCGTCATACGCACAGCTTTCGCCAATATTTCGCTTCAATTATCTAGAAAAAATAAATAACACCATTAAACAAATGCTTCATGTGTGTAATTGTGTCTAACTGGCCAGACGGTGCTGACGTCACAAAACGTTTTTTGTTCGCAAGCATACAAACAGTGATGTTGTACTTATTTATATTTCCATCTGGGGCCTGTAAAGACTCGAACTCAATTCTAATATTACTACTCCACGGAAAGTAAAATGTTAACATCTCTTAATAATGTTCGGATTGACAGTGTTTGAGTCGTTAGTTGTACTCTATTGACAGTGTTTGAGTCGTTAGTTGTACTCTATTGACAGTGTTTGAGTCGTTAGTTGTACTCTATTGACAGTGTTGGAGTCGTTAGTTGTACTCTATTGACAGTGTTTGAGTCGTTAGTTGTACTCTATTGACAGTGTTTGAGTCGTTAGTTCTACTCTATTGACAGTGTTTGAGTCGTTAGTTGTACTCTATTGCACTTACCGGAGATAATTTGTTCGATCCAGTCCAAGAAGTGTGTGATCCGCGTATACACCCCGGGGTTATTCGGCTCGCCACAACCGTTGCCCCGACTCCAGCTCGTCAGTCCGTGCAGCACCCATTTTCGACCATCTTTGCACACCAACGGCCCCCCCGAGTCGCCCTTGGTGCAAAATAAACAATGATCCAGTATATAGTTATATAGTTATAAACGTTATCATACTAACATTGTTTGCATACGACACTAATATACCAAATCAACTCACCCTGTGGTATGCGTGGACATTTTTGCCTTTTTGTATAGACAAGACTAACTATGCGCTTACTGAAATATTGGGTAAACACATATATGAAGGACGAATATACAGTACAAGACGAACGTGGGCTTACTGACTGGAATGAATGCAGTGAAAGTAAAAGGTGAATAACGGATATACTAGAGATAAGACTCAGTCGCTGACAACGACAGCACCTGGAATGGTGATTTAGTGGCGATTGATGTGCTTATAGGCTCCACAATCACCAGCAACTTATCAATAAATGGTGTCAATAACATGCGTATAGCAAAACCTGCAGGCGTCATGTCCAAGCTGAACAGGACAGTTTAGAGCAATAATAATCTGACTGAAAACTAACACCGCGTGTCTACCATGCACGTGTCCCCAACACACTCTTCTACAGCAGTGAGGTCTGGACAACATATGCAACACAAGAGATTGAATAGTTTCACCGTCGCTGCCTCAATCGCGTCATCGGCATCTTCTGACAGGACAGGGTCACGGAGCGTGCTTCCTCCTTAGCCTGTACACACTGTTCAGCCAGCGACCTCTTCGCTGGCTCAGTCACGTTCTTCGGGTGGTTGGCGGTCGTATACCGAAATATCTACTGTACGTTTAACTTGTCACTAAGACGCGGTCAACTGGTCGTACATATCTCCGCTACAAAGACACCTGCAAATGTGAAGTGAAGATGGTGGGCATCGAAACAAATGGCTAGGAGACAGCCGCCGTTGATCGAGGCTATTGGAAGCTGACTGTTCAGGAGTTCATGGAACGAGGAGAACAGAAATGATCCACACAACTGGATGAGAAGAGGGATCACCGAAAACAGAGGTCTGCAAATCGTGCACCTTCTCAGCTCACTGCCTTCACCTGCATCAAGTGCGGCAGAGACTGCGATGCCAGAGTGGGACTCTAGAGCCACACTAGGCAATGCGTAACATAGCAAACCATTGTCTAGGCAAGACTATTCAAGGATGCCAAAGATTGATGAGGATAATGAATACAAGGAGATTCAAGTACTTAGGACACGCGCTGTAGCTACTTACCGGGCAAGTGTCCATTCCACCCTCGGGGTACCCCGCACAAAGCATGCCGTCAGTGACATTGTTGCCATGAAAGTGAGTCTGTCTACACACGCGCTGCTCCAGTATTGGCAACTTCACTTGGTGAAGCAAATTTTCCTTTTCTGCAAGACAGGACAATAATGCCAGGAAATGCGGATTTGCTGTAATACGAGCAGAGTGTCAGCCCTGATACGGATGATCTCCTTAGTCAATTATACATTTTGATTCCCAATAGTTTGTACTCCCAAACACGGAAAACTGTCAAGAGCCTGTTAATTGTCGAAGGTGGAATATTGTTGGTTGTAGTGAATTGGGTCAATGATTAAATTGACCTTAACCTTACACTGACACTTCACATTTTTTATGATTCGATTCGAACCCAAAATGTTCTACTGGGTTCGAGTCAATACTCACATATGACTTGACTAGTCAATTCACCACACTCCAAACTGAATGACCCTCCGACCCTCCTTAAACTTAGATCAAGTTCACAGTTTCGACGATTAGAATATTGTTAGCAAGTTTTTACATCAACACAAAATATCACACGACTTAAGATACAATGTTGTCGAGAACTCGATGGCCGCAAGGCGGGTGTGTCTAACGAAGAATGTTGTCGCGATAACGTAAATTTATTCATAAAACATGTCACGTGGGTTGCGATTGTCTGATTAGTTAAAAATGACGTACTCGCATCACGTATCGCCTACTGTAAACGCGGCTTAACGATACATGTTCATCAAATGCATTTCAGTGTCAAATGTCAAATCTATATAACATTTATGGAAGCATTTCAGTTTAAACCATACTTGATATTTTTACCTAATAGACTAAGAATTATATTTACTCAATTTAGAGTTAGTAATACAACATTGTTTAGAACAATAAAACAGGTAGGTGGTTCAACATTTATAAAAAATATTGTACTTTTTGTGATAGAAATGAGATTGGTGACGAATTTAATATATTATTTAAATATCACACTCTCAAATACCAACGAGCTACCAAAGATGTATCTTTTTCTGCTTAGATAATTTATTAATGACGCTAGCACTATGACATTCTCTGTGTTGTTTAACAGTCACAGTTTAGATCAACTTATAGGAATTTGTAAATTTATCAACATTATAACTGGTAAGTTTAACTAACTTTGCCTCTTCTTCTGACATTGTTACGAATATTTGCAAGTACTCTGAGTATCGTATTTTTATAATGATGCACCAGAGTGAATACTTGTGATATACCTCCTTCACTGTCACATGATAGTAGAGAATAAATCATGTATTGTCTTACACTATCGAAATATGTTTGTCATGTCGACATAATGATATAATATCAATGAAAGTTTGTTTAAGTGACAACAACATAGGCATAGAAACAAAAACAAGCATTCACCGCCAACTCCCTATGAGGAATTGAATAATAAACACACATCAGGTTACAAGCATCGAATGGTCGCTCGAGCAAGTTTAACTGTATATGTTTTACAAAGAGGAAGGAGTAAAAATATATACAAAACAGAATGAGATATTACTCATTTTGCGACAAAATAAAGCCAGCTATTCACCATTCCCCTTTCCCCAGCCGGTAGTGACGCACATCGTGTTGGCAGGGACGTCTCCGATCGGGAGGCACACTGGCGACACCTGGGGAGTGTAGCTGATGTCCTCGGAAAGTTTAAGCAAGGCGACATCGTTGTCAAACGTTACGTCGTTGTACTCCGGGTGCATAAAATCGCCGATGATTTGGAGTTTCTGTCTTGACGGCGTTGCGTGGTTGTCGTTGTCGTAAATCCCGACCACAACAGCCATCCAGGAAACGTCAAAGGGACCTGTACTGCAACACATAACCATGACCAATGTCAGCAAGAAGGTAGTCAGTACAGTAGGCTAAAGTGGGAATCGTCGCGTAAAGAACGAGAACGATGCCTGATGCCTGTATCTTATGTGCTTACAACACTGTGGGGTACTGTACTTACAGGCGGTAGGCCACTGTACTTACAGGCGGTAGGCCACTGTACTTACAGGCGGTAGGACACTACACTTACATGCAGTAGGCCACTGTACTTACAGGCAGTAGACCACTGTACTTACAGGCGGTAGGCCACTGTACTTACATGCGGTAGGACTCTGTACTTACAGGCGGTAGGCCACTGTACTTACAGGCAGTAGGACACTGCACTTACAAGCAGTAGGACACTGTACTTACAGGCGGTAGGAGTAGGCCACTGTACTTACAGGCGGTAGGCCACTGCACTTACAGGCAGTAGGACACTGTACTTACAAGCAGTAGGACACTGTACTTACATGCGGTAAGCCACTGTACTTACAGGGAGTAGGCCACTGTACTTACAGGCGGTAGGCCACTGCACTTACAGGCAGTAGGACACTGTACTTACAAGCAGTAGGACACTGTACTTACATGCGGTAGGCCACTGTACTTACAGGGAGTAGGCACTGTACTTACAGGCGGTAGGCCACTGTACTTACATACGGTAGGCCACT
Source organism: Lamellibrachia satsuma (assembly GCA_033239005.1). NCBI lineage: Eukaryota > Metazoa > Annelida > Polychaeta > Sabellida > Siboglinidae > Lamellibrachia > Lamellibrachia satsuma. Next base: position 9,430,794 of record BSQZ01000017.1, read on the forward strand.
GCACTTACAGGCAGTAGGCCACTGTACTTACATGCGGTAGGCCACTGTATTTACGTGCGGTAGGACACTATACTTACAGGCGGTAGGCCACTGTATTTACATGCGGTAGGACACTGTACTTACAAGCAGTAGGACACTGTATTTACATGCGGTAGGACACTGTACTTACATGCGGTAGGCCACTGTATTTACATGCGGTAGGACACTGTACTTACATGCGGTAGGACACTGTATTTACATGATGTAGGACACTGTACTTACAGGGGGTAGGCCACTGTACTTACAGGCGGAAAGCCACTGCACTTACATGCGGTAGGACACTGTACTTACATGCGGTAGGACACTGTACTTACATGGCGTAGGACACTGCACTTACAGGCGGTAGGATACTGTACTTACATGCGGTAGGACACTATACTTACAGGCGGTAGGACACTGTACTTACAGGCGGTTGGACACTGTACTTACATGCGGTAGGACATTGTACTTACATGCGGTAGGACAATGTACTTACAGGCGGTAGGAAACTGTACTTACAGGCGGTAGGAAACTGTACTTACAGCGGTAGGACACTGCACTTACATGCGGTAGGACAATGTACTTAGAGGCGGTAGGAAACTGTACTTACAGGCGGTAGGAAACTGTACTTACAGGCGGTAGGACACTGTACTTACAGGCGGTAGGACATTGCACTTACATGCGGTAGGACACTGTACTTACAGGCGGTAGGAAACTGTACTTACAGGCGGTAGGACATTGTACTTACATGCGGTAGGACACTGTACGTACAAACAATGGACCGTTGCACTTACAAACATGATGTCACTGTACTTACATTATGTAGGCCCCCGTTTTTACTGGCAGTAGACCACTGTACTTACAGCAAGTAGACACATGTACTCACAGGCAATAAACCGCTGTACTTACAGGCAATATACTGCTGTACTAACAGGCAGTGGGCCGCTGTACTTACAGGCAGTGGGCCGCTGCACTTACACAACGTGGGCTGTTGTACTTACAAATAGTAGGACACTGTACTTACACACAGTGGACTGGTGTACTTACAAGCAGGGGGTCACTGTACATCCAGGCAGTGGGACACTGTAGTTACATGCAATGGCTTGTTGTACCTACAAGCAGTGGTTCACTGTACTTACATGCAATGGCTTGTTATACTTACAAGCAGTGGGTCACTGTACTTACAAGCAGTGTGTCACTGTATTTCCAGGCAGTGGGACACTGTACTTACAAGCAGTGTGACACTGTACTTACATGCAGTGGGCTTTTATACTTACAATCAATGGGCCACTGTACTTGCAGCTAATGGGCCACTGTACTTACATACATTGGGCTGTTGTACTTACATGCCATGGACAGCAGCACTTACATGCAGTGGGCCACTGTACTTACAAGCAGTGGGCCGCGGTCACGACCCAGCGTCGGCTGATTACGACAGCTCCGCAACTATGGGCGTCCCAGAAATCTAAGACGAGACTTGCTTGCCACGGCCACGAGTATGGTATTACCTCGGCGCCTCCGATGATACGGAGGATGCCGGGTGGACGCGGGAGCAAGCCTCCCGGAGGCTGTGGGAAGTTACTCCCTTCGCCGTCGCCATTCCTCATCCCTGGCACAAACGGCTCAATACGCGGAATACCACACGGACCTGAAATCAATGAAACACGCGGAATTTTCACATTTAAGATTTTGTATCAGTAAATGGCGCAGTGACCAGTGGTGTTGCATCGTCACCACATCACAATCATCATCATAATCATAATTAAAATCATCGACATCATATCGTTGTACTTATCGTCGTCATTGTCGTCACCACCGCCGCCGCCACCACCACCACCACAACCACCACCACCACCAATACCACCACCACCACCATCACCTACTGTACAATAGCTGGCGCATATCATTAACTGCTGTTGATAGTCAAATCTCATAAATAACAAGTTCGCTCTCGTGGTCTGCATTACTACACACCCCTCATTGTCTAAATATAAATATTGTACCATTATTATACCAAGAAGCACCAACACTATATGTGGCGAAACACGCGGACAAATGTGTTTTTAGAATAGTGTATCACGGCCTCGCTGTCACAAATTCGATTCACCCGATTTTAAAAAGCTTCAAAAATATTGGTAGGCGATATTTGGGATTAGCCATTTCATTTACCGCCAATCATGTCCCGTCCTGCCTTATCAGGCCACTTTAATGGAATTCAAAAAGAGGCCAATGTCATGAAAAGGCACTTTCAAAGTGGAAAAAAATTCCCTGTACGAGAGTACGTTCAATGTTTTCATTCAGTTCCTATACGCCGATGTACAAGCTGAACGTGTTCACACTTACGTTCTTCTGGGTCTACAGCGGTGTAGCTGAGAAGGAAACCGCGTCCCGTCTTCTCCCCAGGGAACGTGCGGAATGTCACGTAGGCACCGTCAGAGTCCGTGTATATGGCTGTGCTGTCGTCCGTCACGTCATTTGTTCTTTTCGGCCCGCACACTGTCATCAGGTGGATGCCAACAAGGCCCGCGTCGTAGTTAAACATCTCCAACGCGTCCTCACACGGGATGTCGGCGAACTTCACGACCATGCGCACCATCTAGTGTACAGCATTAAAATTAACTCATGCGTGAACCTTATGGATGCCATTTTCGTATTCCGCACATAGTCCACCAGGGGGCACACTAATTGAAATGTCAAGAACTGCGGTCTTTTAAAACGAAAATACGCAAGTTCGTGTTTTATTGATGTTTTACTTCAGCCCTAAATTCGTCACGAGTACTTGCGCGTAGTCTGACTCAGTGCTAATGTTTGTGCTAGCTATTTGTGATATCTCTCAACATTGCATGGGATCAAATAATAAATGTACCAATTGATTAAGCTGCACATTGGAATCGTCGTATCATGATATACAATCTAATCCGGTTAATTGTATTATCGTTTGATCGTCATAGCTGCTTACACGTAGAGCAGTACTATTGACGTGTTTTCTTCGCAGAACGAAATATAATTGGAATGAGCAAGGACAATAAGTGATATTATGCATATGTATTATTGATAATTATGTTTCAGTTTTAACCCACGAACATCTGTTCATATGTTTTATTCCTACATTGTATTATTGACGTAACACGAAAACTAATGGTAGAATACAAGTTAGAGATAATAATTCACAATACACAATACACCCATAGCGAAAATACTATAAACTTCTACTAAATCTTCGAAACTAGAAGACAAGTTCGCATGAAGCGTGGATGTTTGACATTTACTGTTGCAGAGTGGTGTATGTTGGTCAATGATGGCGTGTTTTATGTTTTCGTCGTCTTATTGTCTAACGTTGTCCTGAGGCGAAACAAGGAGAAGAGGCGGACCACTGGGAACCTGGGGAAGAACTGTCAATAAAGAGGTGAAGATGGCTGGTAAGACCTGGATAGAACTTGGCAGACTCGCCCAAGACCGTGTTCGCTGCTGGAGATTTGTTGGCTCCTTGTGGTCCAGTGGGAGCTAAGAGGATTGAGTGGGTGAGTGAGTGAGTGAGTGAGTGAGTGAGTGAGTGAGTAAGTGAGTCTTGACACAGTATCTCACCTTATCGTTTACTCTCTAGATGGGCCTAGTGTAACCGCCAACAATGAAATATGGCACAAAACGAGAGTTTAATGTTACATAATCTATTTATCTGACATATCTTTAAAACATAAACACACACATAAATCATCTGGTCCACGCGAAATGCATATATTCCTATTTCAAAGCGCGTCCTATGTGGAGTCAAGAAAACGGTAACTGGGAGGTTATTCCACAAACGATTTATCCTGGGTATATAGCAATTCAAATGACGATCAAAGTTTGACTTTGGAATGCATACACGTTATGGATGGCCTCTCACTGGTGATATGGAAGTTCTTGCACGTGCATCTACCAGGGGAAAATGACTAGCTCAATGGATGGTCCCAGGAAGATTTGCGTGGATACATTTGAAAGCTGTGTTCTTATTACCGCACCTTATCTTCTAATTATCTCACCTTCTATGGAGGCGTTCTTGTTGCATCAACTTATCAGGATGCGTTTTTATTATCTCATCTTGTCTGGAGGCGTTCTTATTATCTCACCTTCCCTGGAGGCACTCTTATTATCCACACACAGTCGACGTTGCTCGGATAATTGGCTCCTCTCTTGTAGCCGGGAGAAGCGAACGCGCCAGAGGTGGCTCCAATAATGAACGGAGACGTGCACGCTGAACACAAAATACACGGTGGATGTTGGTGGTGGCATTTCTCTGCCATGGCTGTGTTTCCCTGTAAACACTACACTCAACGCAATTATTGTTGATGCTTGTTATAGTCATCGGCAAGACAACGTAAAGGTACAAACACACGTCATATTGTTCAATAAATACGAGTCGCAACTGTCGTAAAAACAAGTATGTTATGGTGATTTATGAGAACTGTCACAAACGTGATATATAGTCCTGCAGCATTGGCCAACAAAAGTAAAGTGTACCGGGGCCGGAAGTATGACATTTGTCACTAAGGTTAAAATTTGTGGTGTTGAGTTCAAGAAAATATAAGATGACATTTTCTAAAGTTGGTGCCAACAAGATGGCATCCTTGTTCCAAAATGGCTGCCAGTATTTCATTGAAATGTCATATTTCCAGAATTATAGCACTTAGGAAGGTGATCTTGGTGTCAAACACCAGGTTTATGGGGTCAGTAAGATCAATAAAACTATTTGTAATCAATTTCAGCCATAATGACAAATGTCATACTTCCGGCCCCGGTTGCTTAAAAATTAGGGCTCTTTTTCAGCTTGTGCTGCAGAACTAAGAGAGACGAAATTAGCATTCGTTTTTGAAAAAAAAGTGTTTTGTACTTTGATATAAGTGCGATGTGTTGGTTCAGCACATAATATGCATATATTCGAATTTTAATAATTTAACGAAACATAGAATGCCGTACTACGGTATAGGTATATATGAATTTATTTTAATACATGTAACGAAACCAAACCTCCTTTTGCCGCAAATTCAAAAGATGACCCACGAGTTGGTAACTGAAATGAATGAGTTTGAATTAGGTTAATAGTCAATAAGGGAGATTAACGTATATTAGATTGTCTCAAGCGGGTGGCGCAAAGACAAAACGTCACAAGTGGGAAACAATGGATTGTTTCATCTAGGGCAACGAAACTCCATAATTCGTAATCAATTACCAATATTTAGGCAACTCGTAATATATTCTTTCAGATACAAGATCCTGCAATTCTTTTGTAGCATACATTCAAAGAGCTCCATTCTTGTTTTACCTCTTCTCGTTTATGCAACTAACTGATAACACAATGATTATGTACGTTACTTAAAACAACAGCATATCCTTCACTAAACATAAATTTGGGCAATTCCACTCAGTGCACGTGACCTCAGTTGTTTCTGCTTCATATATAAACAAGTAACGGCAATGTAGGTGCGAACGGTTAACAATTCTGTTCTGTAGTAAGTGGGCCGTGGTTGAATGTTGACCCATAGCGTTCCAGTATAGAAATTAAACCGTCTGCAATCGATGAAATGTAGCGACACCTACACAAGGTACACACTCTTGCAGACACATTTAAGTTCAATACAATAGTGTGTAATTATTAGTTTGATTGGGAGTGGAGGGTACTACAGGGTCTGATCAATACGATGAAATTCTCAACACAATAGTGTGTAATTATTAGTTTGATTGCGTGTGGAGTGTACTATAGGGTCTGATCAATACGATGAAGTTCTCAACACAATAGTGTGTAATTATTAGTTTAATTGCGTGTGGAGTGTACTACAGGGTCTGATCAATACGATGAAGTTCTCATCACAATAGTGTGTAATTATTAGTTTGATTGCGTGTGGAGTCACTACAGGGTCTGATCAATACGATGAAGTTCTCATCACAATACTGTGTAATTATTAGTTTGATTGCGTGTGGAGTGTACTACAGGGTCTGATCAATACGATGAAGTTCTCAACACAATAGTGTGTAATTATTAGTTTGATTACGTGTGGAGGGTACTACAGGGTCTGATCAATACGATGAAGTTCTCTTCACAATACTGTGTAATTATTAGTTTGATTACGTGTGGAGTGTACTACAGGGTCTGATCAATACGATGAAGTTCTCATCACAATAGTGTGTAATGATTAGTCTGATTGCGTGTGGAGGGTACTACAGGGTCTGATCAATACGATGAAGTTCTCATCACAATAGTGTGTAATTATTAGTTTGATTGCGTGTGGAGTGTACTACAGGGTCTGATCAATACGATGAAGTTCTCATCACAATAGTGTGTAATGATTAGTTTGATTGCGTGTGGAGGGTACTACAGGGTCTGATCAATACGATGAAGTTCTCATCACAATAGTGTGTAATTATTAGTTTGATTGCGTGTGGAGTGTACTACAGGGTCTGATCAATACGATGAAGTTCTCATCACAATAGTGTGCAATTATTAGTTTGATTGCGTGTGGAGGGTACTACAGGGTCTGATCAATACGATGAAGTCACAATAGTGTATAATGATTAGTTTGATTGCGTGTGGAGTGTACTACAGGGTCTGATCAATACGATGAAGTTCTCAACACAATAGTGTGTAATGGTTAGTTTGATTGCGTGTGGAGTGTACTACAGGGTGTGATACGATGAAGTTCTCATCACTCTCTTACCGACGCGTCTTGTATTCCGGCCGCCTCTAGTTTATCTCTGAGATTACCTGCTGCGCTGAAACACAAATACGTTCATCTTAGCTACACCAAGTCAAAACACTCCCAACCCGCTACAAATGAGAAGGTCCCAACCGATGTGGCTCCAGTCGTAACTGTCCCTTAAGTGAAACAGCCGCTGATTAAAATAGTAAAGTAATAATATTCCCCCACATCACAGTCAAATACTGAAATTGTTGGACTGTTACAGAACAAAATAACTATACTATTTGTTTAGAATAATTACTCCAATTATGCAAGCGAGCAACGCCCGTTTTAATAATAGAAGTGGCCGGGGCGACTCAAACGTCAGTAGTTTTTTCTTAATGTGGTAAGACATATATACATTGTCATATTTTGCTTTAAACTACGTTTTTTAAATGACAACGGGCTTGTCGCCAGCGTAAGTGTGTTTGCCCTGATCTCGAAATGTATTCTCAGTTGATGTCGCCATTTACAGTGCAACCGCCCCCGGAACAATCATACATCAGCCATGGTCAACGTTACAACGCTTCCGCGAGTTCAAAGTAATCTCCTACTGGATACGTTTTTATGTCAACGAATGATAAACAAATGCAATGGCCGCTGTGATGGGACAGTGTCAACGTAAGGAACTGCCGTCGTGCTACGTCATATTGAACAATGCGCCAGCGAAAACGACTCCATTCAAACATACGCATCTACTGACATTTTTATTATGACTAACAGCTTAATTTTATTGTTTTATACATCTTCAATAGGGGAGACCGGGGCTAGTTGTACACAGCCCTGGAACATTGTTGCAGAGTAGTCTTACTAGAACATAACACATATATGGAGTTACATTTGATAATGGTTGGTTGGAAGTCCACGCAGCCACTTTTAGTGAAACTTGAAATGCATATCCTATACAGTCTAGCAGTTTACGTTCAACAACTGTTTGGGGCAAGTTATTACAACTGTAACAACGCTCGTGCGACCCCCACCGATAGTTCAGCTGCGGAGTTACGTGCTGACAGTCACTGAAATAAATACACTTATTTAAACACGATGTATGAACGCCTTGTATCATAAAATACTTTTATGAAGGCTAGCATACTGGTTTATGGCACAGCCATGTTAGAAGAACTAATACATATTGCATGATTAATTGAAATGTTTATGTGAGAGCGTGCGTGTGACTATGTGCGTCTGTGTATCATTCAGTCAAGCAGCAATCGCGTTACATATACATTGCCATTCACTAATTTATTATCCAATCAATCATTCATATTCCATCCGCAGTTATTTTTATGTAAGAATCCTGGGAATGTTTCCCCTTCGGTAACGAAAAAGATTAAAAGCTTAATACATAAAGTTATGAACACCTATATTTATATGCACACAGTTTGTAAGATGCATAGGTGTGTATAATCCAATTGATGTAGTAACAGTAATATGCACGAGTGACATTTGTTTAGCGATCCACGTGTTCTCTGCTGTAACAACGTGTTCGCATACAGAGCTAGTCGTTACAGTCGACCACGCCTGGGATACATCACATATGTAACTGTAACCTGGAATATCATTTGTATCGTAAATTGTATTCATACGAATAATAAGTGTAATGTACACGTTGACAGAGATAATGTATCTAACATACCTTTTGCACAAAAAAGTTACTTTAACGTAAAATTGTAACTACTTAGGGATGGTCGCCACCTAATTCGTATTAATGCATATTGACCATACTGTGCATGTCAGAACCAGACAATTTGGTGCATAGTGACTTGGTACCCATGTCGCATTAGTTTATTGGCATTTGTGCCTTTCTTTTGCATTTGTAGTGGGGGTTTGTTTCGATAAGAGCTTTTTATGGCATGGTTTCTGTTCGTTTTGTTATGTGGTCTGTTCAGTTAGTTTTCTATTACTGTAATTTTTACTGAATTAAATATCTAGCATGTGTTTCAAATGATGTGGTCATAACACAGGTTTCGATTGGAGGCTGATAATGAATACTTCATGAGAGTTTGCACATAATACACAGCTATAAAATGTACGTTATGTCATTTAATACATATATTACTTATGCTTAACTTTGAATATACAATGTTGCTTTTACTTCGACTTTAAGCTCTTCTTTACAGTTACGTCTCCACTAAGCCTACTCAATCTGGACTGCTAAAGCAACACACAGTATATGTTCTAGCAAGATGCAAACGCAGTCCGTATTTCCGCTTACCCGTAGGAGAGTTGGCAGCTCAACATACACAGAAAGAACACAACTGTTGGTCCAGCGAACGACATGATTTGTCGACTGGCTGGTATTAGGTTGGATTCGCGGACGTTGTTTCTCAGAGGCGGTGAAACAAGAAACGTGAGCGGTAGGTCGTAAGTAGTATATGAGGATTTATTACGGAGCAAATCCGGAATATATGTACACAAGTTATTTCCGGTTCCGGTTGCGCGCGCAGCCTTGTGGGTAACCTCAGCGCCCCCTGGCGATTGGAGCTAACCCTAACCTCAACCTGTTGTCGACTGTGTAACTCTAACCTTCTGTCGTCTGCGGTGAACCCTAACCCTAACCCTGACGGCGGCGGGGGTGGCGGCGGCAGCCTAACCCCCCTAACCCTGTAACACCCCTAACCCCTTGACGGTACCCCCTGTTGCCTGTAGTTCAACCCTAACCGTGTGTGTGTGTGTGTGTGTGTGTGTGTGTGTGTGTGTGTGTGTGTGTGTGTGTGTGTGTGTGTGTGTGTGTGTGTGTGTGTGTGTGTGTGTGTGTGTGTGTGTGTGTGTGTGTGTGTGTGTGTGTGTGTGTGTGTGTGTTAGACTAAGCCTCCATCGTATGCTATCCAGCTGTGAGCCGTACTGTAACATCAAAGGACGTTATCAGGTACAATGTAGCAAGTACGCCGTCGTTATCAGTTACGCTGTTGCAAATGCGGACGCAATCAGTCACAATGTTACAAGTGAGGTAGACACTACGGTAGTATAGGCAATATATATGCGTCGACGTAAAACGACATATAATTAAAACCTATTTATATAATGTGATGATGTTATATGTGTTGCATAGCCTACATGTGTGGCTACAATTTTGTCGCTGTATAAGATAAGATACGTTTTATTACCAAGTAGCAAGTACAAGGAATTCGTAGTGTTGTGGCGTTAGCACAAACATACACTCATGCACCCAATCACACACAGAACTAAACATTACATATCACAAGCGTAATACTAAAAACAGTTAAAAACAAACGAGAGTAATATAATAGATTGCAAAGTTAAAAAAAAATTAAAAGGTTAAAAAATAAAAAAAAACGCGACATTGCAGCTACCTGTCAGAGGCAAGACATTTATGATGGCTCTCCGTTTGAAAATCTCAGCGCTTCAGGATAGAAACTATTGTTGAATCGCGTCGTTTTAGTTTTTATGCAACGGTAGCGCATATCGGAGGGAAGGTGTTCAAAGAGATGGTTGGTTGGATGATATGCGTCTTGTACAATACACTTGGATTTGCGCAAACTGCGAGATCGATAAAGATACCCGATGGACGGCATATTTAACCCGATTAGTTTAGAAGCGTTCTTGACAACTGATTCAATTTGATTAATTTCATCTTGACTGGCGCAACCAAACCAGACGGTAATAGAAAATGACAAGACATTTTCAATAACTGCGCGGTAGAAACGTGTTAATATTGCTTGAGATAAGCCGAATCGTTTGAGGTGTCTAAGGAAGTAGATGCGTTTTTGTGCTTTTTTAATGATGTCAATCGAGTTATTACACCAGGAAAGATCTTTTGAAATAGTCAAACCCAAACATTTTACAGAGTCGGCTTGTAAGACTTCAGCACTATCAATGAAAATGGGGTGGATGGTTGTTTTCTTATTGCGAAAATCAATTATCATTTCCTTCGTTTTGGATATGTTTAGTACCAGGTTGTTGTTCTTACACCAGCCGACCAGTCTTTGAACTTCCTCTCTATACACAGACACGTTAGCATTGTTGACACAGCCAATTAGAATGGTGTCATCCGAGAACTTAACAACGCGAATAGATTGTTTACCAGATACACAGTCGTTTGTAAAGAGAGTGAAAAGGAAAGGAGGAAGCAGGCAGCCTTGTGGGGACCAGTATTAAGAATAACAAATTTGGAGAGAGGGTTGTTGACCTTGACAGATTGAGGCCGGTGAAGAAGAAAGTTGAGAGTCCAGTGACAGATGGCAGGATGCACATTCAGAGATACAAGTTTATCAAACAACTTCACAGGAATTATGGTGTTAAAGGCCGAGCTAAAGTCCACGAAAATAATCCTCGCATAAGTACTCGGTTTTTCCAGGTTTTTATAACATAATGTAAACCTAAGGCAACTGCATCGTCCACAGATATGTTAGTTTGATAAGCAAACTGGTGAGGATCCAATAGACCGGCCGTGGAAGATTTCAGATAACGGAGCATAATATGTTCGAAAACTTTCATCGCAACTGAGGTAAGTGCCACTGGACGGTAATCGTTCATGGTAGAGCCTTTAGCCTTCTTGGGAATAGGTATAATCACAGAAGTTATAAAACATGTTGAAACAATTCTTGAATGTATATGAAACCTTGCTCATACTCAGTCGCTTGAACAATGTTTGCACGTCAGCGTCGTTAACTGTGAAAGGCGGCGACAGAGGAATGTCTGCGGGTAGGGGGCGCTGTTCCGGCGATGTGTTTAACTTGTCAAATATGCTGTAGAAGTCGTTTAGTTGGTCGGGGAAGGACGGATCGGCGTTGTAAATGACTGAAGCGATTGGTTTATACTGTGTAATTTGATGTAACCCTTGCCATACAGATCTGGTGTTGTTGGAAGCAAATTGGTTTTCAAGTTTGCGTTTGTATTTATACTTGGCCGAACTAAATGCCTTGGCACTGCGTACTTGGCTCTCCTAAACTCTTCCCTGTTGCCGCTAATGAACGCTGAGTTTTTCATGGCTAGTTTCAGCTTAATGTCCCTGGTAAACCATGGTTTGTCGTTGCCATATACTCTAACTAACTTACTCTCGTAGCAGATTTCTTCACACCAGCTGATGTAGGCAGTAACTGTGTCAGTGTACGCGTCGAGGTCGGGGCAGTAATTTTTAAACATTTGCCAGTCCGTGCTGTCAATGCAAGCTTTCAAAGCAATCGTCGAGTCAGCAGTCCGCTTTCTCACTGACTTGGTGGTCGGTTTTATTTTGTATGTATGGACATTCGATCGCTCAGTTAATATCTGGTAGCAGGGTGAAAATCGATCATCGTGTATTTGTACACACGTCCGAGGGAACGAGATACTAATACAAGGCGGTATTGTGGGGTAGTTATATAACACTACGGTAGTATAGGCAGAATATATGCGTCGACATAAGATGACATATAATTAAAACCTCTTTATATAATGTGATGATGTTATATGTATTGCATAGCCTACAGGTGTGGATACAATTTAGTCGCTGTTTGTATGCTAATATATGGTAGCAGGGTGAACATAGATCATCGTGTATATGTACACACGTCCGATGGAACAAGAAACCAATACAAGGCGGTATTGCATATCAACACAAGCAAATTTTAATATATATTTAAAAAAAGTTGAAGTATACAATTGTAATAAACATATAATTAAAATTATTGGTTAATATAATACCATATGTCATTGAAATCGTAATATATATTTTAAAATAATGGAATTATACAATTGTAATAAACACATAATTAAGATCGGCACAACAACAGCGGACGGCAGCATGATGATAACAGACGTATACAATGGCGGTAGGTGTGAAGAAATGATTAGCGTCAACGCTCTTATATAGTATGGGATAAACAATGCAGACAGCTGACGTAAGCCACAGAGAACAATAACACATTTATCATAACTAAAGGAAATGCGATAAACGTGCCAGGGAGCTGTCAAGAATCCCATGTATCACATCCATCACGGATAAAAAATAGGGTTATGCGTACTCAGTGAACGATACATAACGCCGTATATTTAATACAGTGCATGTATATTTTAACATCATAAAGCCAGTATGGCTCGTCCTATATACTTCAGAGGAGGAAACAGTTTCTTGTCTAATTTCTACGTCTGCAGGATACATGCCTGGAATAAAGTGGCGACATTGCATACACTATGAATAGATGGTGAGAAACAATAAGATATACTGGAGACAGTGTCATAAAGTACAGAAATGTGTGCTGAGACAGTAAGAAAGAGCAAGGCAGGCTGGAGACATTGTAATAAAGTTTAGAAATGTGTGCTGAGACAGTGAAAAACAGAAATGCAGGCTGGAGACCGTGTAATAAAGTATAGAAATGCATGCTGAGACGATGAGAAACAGCAAGGAAGTTTGATTAACTCGTGGCACTTGTCTGGGCACGTTAGATCGTGAGAAACAACAAGACAGGCTGGAGACATGGTGTCATAAAGTACTGATTATAGGATCAACATCGTCAATGCCACCTTGTTTGCAAGGAAGACCACCCTGAATCCGACCGTGTAGATGGCGCACATCAAAGCTCTCGAGAAGAGCACGGTCAAGTATCCGATGCGATCCGTCAACTGCAAGGTGTATTCCATTCCCACGGGCGCTCGATCGTATACGCACGAGAATCTGCTTCCCGGCACCCTGCCGAAACATCTGATGCTGTGCTGCATCGATAACAGATCGATCTTTCGCAGTGTCGTACCCAAAGACGGACTGCCTTCGACGATAGACGCTCTACCAGCAGCCTTCGTGTGCAACACCGACGACGGTGATGACCCGAGTGAACATTGGATAGCGTTGTACCTGGATGCCGACGGACGCGGCGATACAACGTTCCGCATCTTCATGAACGAGCATTGTTCCGAGTGGACTCATAATAGCAGAAGGCTTCAGAGTCCTCTGTCAAACATTTGTGGACAATATTGTGTAGCTTTTGTAGCTAACGATTGCCGCGTATTTGATTGGCTTAAACAACTGCGACAGGGTAGACTATAATATCGTACATCGTACATCGGTTGAGCCTCTGGCGAGGTGGACGCGCCCTAAGCTCGCGACCTCTGGCGTAGGGGTCAACACTCGGAAGTCACGTCGTCTTCATCATAATAGTTGTAGTCGTAGCGCTACCCTTGTTGTATCATGCTGCTTGTGTTGTTCAATAAAATACGTATGCACTCGTACGATACCGTGTTGTGTTGGTTTCTCGTTTCCTCGTTTGGCCTTTGAGCCCTGTTCATCCCTTTTGATCCCTGTTAATGACCCTGTTAATGAAAGCTGCTGACAGGGCCTTTGATCCCTGTTCACTCTGCCACCCGCCGCCGCCGCCGCCGCCGCCGCCGCCGCCGCCGCCGCGCGCACTCCCCTCCTTACGTAGGTGGATGACCTCTGATCACAGGACTCCTTGAACCCTCCTTCACAAGTCCTTTAGTCGCTAAGGAGCGCCGATGTCGTGGTTAGGTTTAGGGTTCGGATTAGGGTTAGGGTTAGATACAGTCGACAGAAAGTTACGGTTATACAGTCGTCAGAGCGTTAGGGTTTTGGTTAGGGTTAGCTACAGTCGCCACGACGCTCTGCTATAGTCGCCAGGGGCGCTCGTGCTACCCAGAAGGTTGTGCGGCTGCGCGCGCAACCGGAAGCGGAAGTAACTTGTGCACGTGGAGGCCGTCCTTGCTTATTAATTTCCTCTTAACATACTACTCTCGTTGATTGGTGCTGCAGTTTTTCATAATTTTAGGCCAATGAGACGAAGGCTTATTACAGACAATGTGTGCGTGTTTGTGTGTGTTTGTGCGTGTGTGTGTGTGTGTGTGTGTGTGTGTGTCTGCGTGCGTGTGTGTACACCCTAGGGTACACCATATGACCAATAACAATCAATTATATGTTCCACCGATATAATGATATAATTGCAGCATGGAGCAGTGCAAAAAAATGCAACACAAAGAAAGTCATCGTTTAATGCGACAAAATTTTATTTTGTATTGAACCCATTCCACATACAATCGTAACAACCGTCGACCTTTGACCCTTTTTATACATGCTTACTGCAAGAACGTGCTACTTTGGCAAGATCATGCGAACTGCAAGTGGACCTGCCGACATAGATACTGGTGAAGCTGCAAGTACGAATATCCTTTGAACATAGTTGACTATGGTGTACTCTCGCTCGGTTGGGTTAGGGTCAGGGTTAGGGTTAGGGTTAGGGTTAGGGTTAGATACTGGTGAAGCTGCAAGTACGAATATCCTTTGAACATAGTTGACTATGGTGACTCTCGCTCAGTTGACTACTGTTTACCTGTTTATCAAAGAGCACAGTGTAAACGAACTGAATAACAATGTCAGTTTGGTTAGAGGAATGCATGACGGCTCTAGGAGCGATGTCGTTGTAGGAGCGATGTCGTTGTGTCTTCCTACGTACAACTTTGGATGTGTTGGTTTTATTTATTTTTACCTACAAGAAATAAACGTATCCGTTAAATATAAGCTTCATGTGTGTTATTTTATCACTGGCGTTGTGCCATACCCAATCTTGATGTCATTTCTACAATAGCAATATCGAGTACATTATGTTTTTTATGGAGTGTGTATATGTATGTATGTGTGTGTGCGTGTGAGTGCACGAGCGTGCGTGCGTGCGTGCGTGTGTGCATATGTATGAGTGGTGATAACAAACAAATGTCTGGAGTATCTAACTATCCAGTAAATATCCACTGAACGGCTGTTACACAGTTTCTTCTGTTAAAGATTAATGATTGTAGATTCCACCGCTATCTCACACCATCCTTTATTTCTAAAGAATCGGATATTTTCCATTGTATATAGTTTTCCATTGTATATAGTTTCTCTTATTCCATATCAACATCCCAGTAAATTATCTGTCTACACTATCAACAGTTTCTTTTATTCAAAATCGATGTAATTAATGTAAAAACTGTAAGTGTCATTCAATCGCACTGGACTGTTGAAACTCCTTACGTAGGTGGATGACCTCTGATCATAGGTCGTGACTTCTTGAACCCTCCTTCACAAGTCCTTTAGTCGCTAAGGAGCGCCGATGTCGTGGTTAGGTTTAGGGTTCGGATTAGGGTTAGGGTTAGATACAGTCGACAGAAAGTTACGGTTATACAGTCGTCAGAGCGTTAGGGTTTTGGTTAGGGTTAGCTACACTCGCCACGACGCGCTGCTATAGTCGCCAGGGGCGCTCGTGTTTCCCAGAAGGTTGTGCGGCTGCGCGCGCAACCGGAAACGGAAGTAACTTGTGCACGTGGAGGCCGTCCTTGCTTATTCATTTCCTCTTAACATACTATTCTCGTTGATTGGTGCTGCAGTTTTTCATAATTTTAGGCCAATGAGACGAAGGCTTATTACAGACAATGTGTGCGTGTCCATGTGTTTGTGTGTGTGCGTGTGCGTGTGTGTGTCTGCGTGCGTGTGTGTACACCCTAGGGTACACCATATGACCAGTAACAATCAATTATATGTTCCACCGATATAATATTATAATTGCAGCATGGAGCAGTGCCAAAAAAATGCAACACAAAGAAAGTCATCGTTTAATGTGACAACATTTTATGTTGTATTGAACCCATTCCACATACAATCGTAACAACCGTCGACCTTTGACCCTCTTTATACATGCTTATTGCAAGAACGTGCTACTTTGGCAAGATCATGCGAACTGCAAGTGGACCTGCCGACATAGATACTGGTGAAGCTGCAAGTACGAATATCCTTTGAACATAGTTGACTATGGTGTACTCTCGCTCGGTTGGGTTAGGGTTAGGGTTAGGGTTAGATACTGGTGTAGCTGCAAGTACGAATATCCTTTGAACATAGTTGACTATGGTGACTCTCGCTCAGTTGACTACTGTTTACCTGTTTATCAAAGAGCACAGTGTAAACGAACTGAATAACAATGTCTGTTTGGTTAGAGGAATGCAGGACGGCTCTAGGAGCGATGTCGTTGTAGGAGCGACGTCGTTGTGTCTTCCTACGTACAACTTTGGATGTTTTGGTTTCAGTTATTGTTACCTACAAGAAATAAACGTATCCGTTAAATATAAGCTTCATGTGTGTTATTTTATCACTGGCGTTGTGCCATACCCAATCTTGATGTCATTTCTACAATAGCAATATCGAGTACATTATGTTTTTATGGAGTGTGTATATGTATGTATGTGATCGTGTGAGAGCACGAGCGTGCGCGCGTGCGTGCGTGCGTGCGTGTGTGCATATGTATGAGTGGTGATAACAAACAAAAGTCTGGAGTATCTAACTATCCACTGAACGGCTGTTTCACAGTTTCTTCTGTTAAAGATTAATGATTGTAGATTCCACCCCTATCTCACACCAACCTTTATTTCTAAAGAATCGGATATTTTCCATTGTATATAGTTTTCCATTGTATATAGTTTCTCTTATTCCATATCAACATCCCAGTAAATTATCTGTCTACACTATCAACAGTTTCTTTTATTCAAAATCGATGTAATTAATGTACAAACGGTGAGTGTCATTCAATCGCACTGGACTGTTGAAATATTAATCAATCAAATAAAGGTTGAAATATTAATGAATCAATGTGACTATTTGAGCAGTGCATGATTTTTTGTTTAAAAAAAACATTTCATCCAGTGTTTCCTTTATTTTATCCAGAATTATTCATACGAACACGTTGCTTGGAAATATGACAATGTATACATTTCTCCACTCTTTTGTGACGTCATCTGGATTACGCTTCTTCAGAAAGAGGTGATGCATAATATCGGTTGCTGCTGTCATGGAGCCTGCTTTCAGAACCTCAGATAGCATTCGATATGGTCCTTATGGCTTATTTTATATTGTATACTTTTATTACAACCTTTAATGGTGGATTTGTATTAACATTAATTTTAGCAATATTTCAGCTATTGATCGATGTACTACTGGTCTTGTTGGATGTGTTAGTTTCGTCTAGCCCTACGCGAGGAGAACATTGTGGTTCTTCTTCTTTTTCGACCAACTATGGCACAGTTACGGTTCACTACCATTTTGAGGTCCTATCGAAGTCATGTCGTGCTGGGTTCTGCTAAATAAATTCAGCCGTAACAGTATGTGTTCCCAGTGATGTGTTTGTGGCGGACATTATACGCATCTGGCTATTGACATCGAAAGATTAACAACACTGCGTCCAAGACAGCGACCTATCAACATCGCCCAGTATTGTTACGGCTGGCAATATATGAATGCACTAATTTACTCTACAGTACTTACTGGTGATAACTTCCTCGATCCAGTCCAAAAAATGGGCGACCCTGGTATATACCCCGGGGGTACGTGGTTGTCCACACCCGTCTCCTAAACCCCAGCTCGTGAGTCCGTGCAGCACCCACTTTCGACCATCTTTGCTCACCAACGGCCCCCCTGAATCGCCCTTAACAAAATACAAAAAATAACTGGAATGTATCGAATGGTGTGTCTGTTCAAGGTTATTAGCGGTATCTTGTTCACAGACACCATTGATATTTTTACCTCTAAGAGAATCAATAAAAATATTATCGAAGAACTCGAGTCTCGGAAACAACGTTACTACAACAAAACTGATATTAAAATAGTATTGCTTGGAAATAACATTACTACAAAGATATTGATATTGTTTGGAAATGACGTTACTACAGCGAGGCTGATATCAAAGGATTATTGCTTGGAAATGCCGTTATTACAACGAGACTGATATTAAAAGAGTATTGCTTGGAAACGACGTTACTACATCGAGACTGATGTTAAAAGAGTATTGCTTGGAAATGCCGTTACTACAACGAGACTGATACTAAAAGAGTATTGCTTGGAAATGCTGTTACTACAACGAGAAGAGTATTGCTTGGAAATGACGTTACTATAACGAGACTGATATTAAAAGAGTATTGCTTGGAAATGCTGTTACTACAACGAGAAGAGTATTGCTTGGAAGTGACGTTACTATAACGAGACTGATATTAAAAGAGTATTGCTTGGAAATGCCTTTATTACAACGAGACTGATATCAAAAGAGTATTGCTTAGAAATGACGATACAATAACGAGACTGAAATTAAAAGTGTATTGCTTGGAAATTAAATATTAAAAAGATCATTACTTGGAAATGACATTACTACAACAAGGGTAATATGAAAAGGTTATTGCTCACTATATGTATATGTGTACTAACTGGTAAAAAGCTAATGTAGAATGATCAAATCAGACGTCTACAACAGTTCTGTTATTATTAGTACAGCCAGCTAAAACGTTATATTAATTTAGTCGAATCAGACGTCTTCGAGAGTAGTTTTATGTATGCAGTTTGTATTACGTTTGCAACTTACACTGAGTTAAAAGATATTGCATTGTATCATGCAAACTATGAAAAAACGGGGTTTTACATACATAAATAATACAAAGAAAAAACCAAGGAGAAGGCGAAGAATGAGATTACTTACCAAAGAGTAAAAAGGAAAGACATAAGAAGACTAGAAGAGAAAAGGTAAGCACATGTAGAATGATGGAGAAGCACATGTAGAATGATGGAGAAGCACATGTAGAATGATGGAGAAGCACATGTAGAATGATGGAGAAGCACATGTAGAATGATGGAGAAGCGCATGTAGAATGATGGAGAAGCACATGTAGAATGATGGATAAGCACATGTGGAATGATGGAGAACCACATGTGGAATGATGGAGAAGCACATGTAGAATGATGGAGAAGCGCATGTAGAATGATGGAGAAGCACATGTAGAATGATGGAGAAGCACATGTGGAATGATGGAGAAGCACATGTAGAATGATGGAGAAGCGCATGTGGAATGATGGAGAAGCACATGTAGAATGATGGAGAAGCACATGTAGAATGATGGAGAAGCACATGTAGAATGATGGAGAAGCACATGTAGAATGATGGATAAGCACATGTGGAATGATGGAGAACCACATGTGGAATGATGGAGAAGCACATGTAGAATGATGGAGAAGCGCATGTGGAATGATGGAGAAGCACATGTAGAATGATGGAGAAGCACATGTGGAATGATGGAGAAGCACATGTAGAATGATGGAGAAGCGCATGTGGAATGATGGAGAAGCACATGTAGAATGATGGAGAAGCACATGTAGAATGATGGAGAAGCACATGTGGAATGATGGAGAAGCGCATGTAGAATGATGGAGAAGCACATGTAGAATGATGGAGAAGCACATGTAGAATGATGGATAAGCACATGTAGAATGATGGAGAAGCACATGTAGAATGATGGAGAAGCGCATGTAGAATGATGGAGAAGCACATGTAGAATGATGGAGAAGCGCATGTAGAATGATGGAGAAGCACATGTAGAATGATGGATAAGCACATGTAGAATGATGGAGAAGCACATGTAGAATGATGGAGAAGCGCATGTAGAATGATGGAGAAGCACATGTAGAATGATGGAGAAGCACATGTAGAATGATGGAGAAGCACATGTAGAATGATGGAGAAGCACATGTAGAATGATGGAGAAGCACATGTAGAATGATGGAGAAGCGCATGTAGAATGATGGAGAAGCACATGTAGAATGATGGATAAGCACATGTAGAATGATGGAGAAGCACATGTAGAATGATGGAGAAGCGCATGTAGAATGATGGAGAAGCACATGTAGAATGATGGATAAGCACATGTAGAATGATGGAGAAGCACATGTAGAATGATGGAGAAGCACATGTAGAATGATGGAGAAGCACATGTGGAATGATGGAGAAGCACATGTAGAATGATGGAGAAGCACATGTAGAATGATGGAGAAGCACATGTAGAATGATGGATAAGCACATGTGGAATGATGGAGAACCACATGTGGAATGATGGAGAAGCACATGTAGAATGATGGAGAAGCGCATGTGGAATGATGGAGAAGCACATGTAGAATGATGGAGAAGCACATGTGGAATGATGGAGAAGCACATGTAGAATGATGGAGAAGCGCATGTGGAATGATGGAGAAGCACATGTAGAATGATGGAGAAGCACATGTAGAATGATGGAGAAGCACATGTGGAATGATGGAGAAGCGCATGTAGAATGATGGAGAAGCACATGTAGAATGATGGAGAAGCACATGTAGAATGATGGATAAGCACATGTAGAATGATGGAGAAGCACATGTAGAATGATGGAGAAGCGCATGTAGAATGATGGAGAAGCACATGTAGAATGATGGAGAAGCGCATGTAGAATGATGGAGAAGCACATGTAGAATGATGGATAAGCACATGTAGAATGATGGAGAAGCACATGTAGAATGATGGAGAAGCGCATGTAGAATGATGGAGAAGCACATGTAGAATGATGGAGAAGCACATGTAGAATGATGGAGAAGCACATGTAGAATGATGGAGAAGCACATGTAGAATGATGGAGAAGCACATGTAGAATGATGGAGAAGCGCATGTAGAATGATGGAGAAGCACATGTAGAATGATGGATAAGCACATGTAGAATGATGGATAAGCACATGTAGAATGATGGATAAGCACATGTAGAATGATGGAGAAGCGCATGTAGAATGATGGAGAAGCACATGTAGAATGATGGAGAAGCACATGTAGAATGATGGAGAAGCACATGTAGAATGATGGATAAGCACATGTAGAATGATGGATAAGCACATGTAGAATGATGGAGAAGCGCATGTAGAATGATGGATAAGCACATGTAGAATGATGGAGAAGCGCATGTAGAATGATGGAGAAGCGCATGTAGAATGATGGAGAAGCACATGTAGAATGATGGAGAAGCACATGTAGAATGATGGATAAGCACATGTAGAATGATGGAGAAGCACATGTAGAATGATGGAGAAGCACATGTAGAATGATGGAGAAGCACATGTAGAATGATGGAGAAGCGCATGTAGAATGATGGAGAAGCACATGTAGAATGATGGATAAGCACATGTAGAATGATGGAGAAGCACATGTAGAATGATGGAGAAGCGCATGTAGAATGATGGAGAAGCACATGTAGAATGATGGAGAAGCACATGTAGAATGATGGAGAAGCACATGTAGAATGATGGAGAAGCGCATGTAGAATGATGGAGAAGCACATGTAGAATGATGGAGAAGCACATGTAGATTGATGGAGAAGCGCATGGCAGAAACACAAGAAGCTGTAACTGTAGTGACAATTTTGAAAGGAATAATGAGCGGTGGCGGGTTTGGGATGTTGGAAGGCCAAAGGAAGGGTACACTTACTCACCCTTTAGTTTGCCATGCTACTTTGTAGTGGCCCAACGTGTTATTCAAGGAAAAATAATACCCCAAAGCCGAAGGGATTGTGGGTACGTAAATACCCCACAGGGGGCTTCATAAAGAGAACATCTGGTGGGACAGATTCAAATGTACTTTGTAGACTTACTTGGCAACTGTCCATCCCACCCTCGGGGTATCCAGCACAAAGCATGCTCTCTGTGATCTGATCTCCAAGCCAGTCCGACTGTGCGCATACGTTTCGGTCGATTATCGGCACTTTCACTTGGTAAAGAATCTCTTCCTTCTCGCCTGCCAGACAAGACGTACACTGGCTTAAAGGGAAACGTAGTCATGGTTTTTGGCATATGTACCAATAACAGTTACTAAAACATAAACATTTGTAATTACAAATAAGAATATCATGCCAGTGGTTTACTAGAAACACATTGTGGAACACACCGCATGTTAAATTCATGGGCCGCACCATGCTAGTAGATAACGCACAATTTGTAACTCTGAGTGAGAAGCTGTCCTTTCTAACGGTTAGACGAACACGTTCGTGAAACAGATTCAAACTATGGCTACTTTGTCTCCCAGTCTCTATGCAGCTAGACAATATTTGGTTAGGTTTTAACCGACTGAAAATAACAGTGTGGTTAGAAGGTGTTTTGGAATACATGTTTGAAACTAACGCATGGCGCGGTCAAATTTCTGTATCCACTATGGGTAAATAAAACTCGTGCAAGCGTGCAAGGAAAGCATTAACATAATGGAAACTAACACGGCTTATTATACAACGAAACGCAAATGCATCTGAAAGTTTGTGACCATGTCGATGTTTTGAGAGCATCCCCAAGTAATGTGGCAAATATTAAATATTGTACAGACTGTGGCATATCGTAAAACTTCGTATGAAACGTATCACAATAATGTAGCGTTCACATTACGATCTAAACACAGGGTCACTCACCGACTCATGTATATTATTTTCGTGTGATGTTATATTGTAATGACTAGCCAAAATACCCATCTTCCGGGCCTGATAACTTGGTAGTTCGTAGTAAGTAATCGTAGTTATTATGTACAATTGTTCGCAAATTAATGCATGTTTTCTACGATTGTTCGAAAGTACGTAAACTGTCCACTAATAAGTTCGATAGTATGTGCCAGAGGGCGGTTTACATTACTTGGAACAATCATCGGAAACACGCAAAGCGTTGCGAACAATCTACAAAGAATAACTTTATGAAGAGTAAGATGCTAGTGGAGTGAATTTCAATAAAAAGTAAAAGTGCTATGGATCCTTCTTTGGGTCGTAGATGTACCTTTCAAAGTTTGACGCCCGAGATGCAAAGTGTCTAGGAGTGGTATAACAAACATATTTACACGCTAGCTCGATTATATTAAGATACAAACAATACGTTCACAGTGGCTCCCATGGACGGTGGTAATGATAACACAAATAACAACACTAACGATATTGATCGGAATAACTGTACATATTACGCGAAAAAGTTAGTGGCCCAATACCCACCATGCCCTGTTCCCCACCCGGTAGTGACGCACATCGTGTTGACAGGGACGTCTTCGGACGGGAGGCACACTGGCGACACCTGGGGAGAGTAGCGGATGTCCTCGGCAAGGTGTAGCAGGACGATGTCGTTGTTCTCTTTAACTGTCTTGTTGTACTCCGAGTGGGTGAAATTCTTCAGAATGTCGATTGTCTGTCGTGAGGGTTCTCCTTCATCCGTCGTGTTGTACATACCAGTGACGACGACAAGCCAGTCTACATCAAAGGGCTGACCACTGTAACAGAGAACCGCAGTTGACATCAGAAAAAGCATGCTAGTCAGCATAATTTATTATGCACTATTCATCTATTTACAACAGCTTGATGAACACACTACCACAAACAGCGACAGCTCGTTCTGGCTACCCTAGTGGCCTCTTGCGAGTGACACAACTTTACAATATGACCCCTGGTGATCGAAGATGCTAAGTGTGCGAAAACAACCACAACATCTCCTGCAACACACACACATACACAACGAACAGACGTAGGTGGAGAAGGCTGGGACACATGTTCCGAATGGCGCTCTGTTCAATGCAGGCCTACGCTGGACAGCAGATGGTTGAAGGAGACGGGGTCACCCTGAAGAAAAGTCGAGAAGAACCATGGCAAGAGATTAAGGCAGGCAGCCCGACGCGGGACACCACCACCAATCAGACCGCAGACCGACAGGAGTGGCGCTCTATTGTGGAATGGGTGAGTGGGTAATTCAAAGTGTGTAATACTGCATAAATACACTAGGGAATTTGATATGGATAGCATCACTACCCCAGCTGTCAAGCGTTTTTCACGTACACCTGGCAAACACAACAATGTTTTGATAGAGGTTTTGAAATCAGACAACAGTAAAATAAACTGATACGACGTATAACACGCATGCTATTTGACAGACCAAAAGTCTTCTAACTATGTATTATGCAAAGCGTGCCTGTCGCCATTTATAAAAAGGTTTTTTAGTAAAGCACGCGTCATGTGTACACATGTCTTTAGGATGTCAATAATACATTTCTGTCAGTCGGTTCTTTGTAAATCTGACGCCTAACTTAACAATCGTTGTTTTTCTGTTTGACAAACACAAAATCTAAGTGAGGCCACCACTCCTTAGCACATCGCTCTTGCTTTTTATTTTCAGTCGCATTATGTTTTATGCTCTGTCAGGACGGTCTTAAAACATATAATTCACACGAGGCATCTCCATCAACGTTCACAAACATGTTTTTTATAGCGCGTTGTTAATGGAAATGTATGAATGAATGTCATTATTATGATACGGAGAACGACACTCACAACCAGTGGCGCCACTCGTCATATCACGACAGCCGCAACTTGATTATAAATTCAAAATAGACAGTTGCGCAGTGGTATAAACGACTGGTTGGCTGGGCAACGCGATTGTTGTTTACTATGAACTTCCTTCAATACATTGCGGTGGTTGTCGCTTTCATATGTTAGGTATAAAGCCCATATCATGACATCATCGTGAATCCTCGCGCATTTCTCGAGATGCAGCTGAACTACGTAATATAGCATTCCTCGAGGTGCGGCTGATCTACCTCGATAAATGCCCGAGGATTGCCGAGTATGTCATGATATGGACATCATAGTTAAGACTTACATGCAGTGGGCCGCTGTGAGGACCCAGCGTCGATCGATTATGTCATGATATGGACATCATAGTTAAGACTTACATGCAGTGGGCCGCTGTGAGGACCCAGCGTCGATCGATTATGTCATGATATGGACATCATAGTTAAGACTTACATGCAGTGAGCCGCTGTGAGGACCCAGCGTCGATCGATTATGCCATGATATGGACATCATAGTTAAGACTTACATGCAGTGGGCCGCTGTGAGGACCCAGCGTCGATCGATTATGCCATGATATGGACATCATAGTTAAGACTTACTTGCAGTGGGCCGCTGTGAGGACCCACCGTCGATCGATTATGCCATGATATGGAAATCATAGTTAAGACTTACATGCAGTGGGCCGCT
The DNA here is from genome assembly GCA_033239005.1 of Lamellibrachia satsuma. Lineage (NCBI taxonomy): Eukaryota > Metazoa > Annelida > Polychaeta > Sabellida > Siboglinidae > Lamellibrachia > Lamellibrachia satsuma. The sequence goes on from BSQZ01000017.1 coordinate 9,456,317, forward strand.
GTGAGGACCCAGCGTCGATCGATTATGACGCCTCCGCACCACAAGACGTCGAAGTCTTTGATGCTGATGCTGACTTGCCACGGCCACGAGAACGGCACTACGCCGGCGCCTCCGATGATGCGGGGATCAAAGCCGGGATGAAGCGGCAGCAAGCTGCCCGGAGGCAGGGGGAAGTTGCTGCCGTCGCCGTCCCAACCGCTCATCCCTGGCACGAACGGCTCAATACGGGGAATCCCACACGGACCTGGCGTACACCGAATGAAGAGAATAAATAATAAGAATATATTATTATGTGCTCTTCCTCCTCGTTCCCTGCTCTACAGGGGTGATGGTCAGGTACAGTTACAGTTTGTCGAGCCACTCTTTCTGTCCTTTCTTTCCGTAGTTTTATATCGGCCGCTAGGTGTCTCTACGTTCACTCCAACCACCAATGACACTTTCGCTATTATTGCATTGATGCACACAGTAATTTACGTGAAGACTGCATTATCACAGTCAAACTTCAAAGGCGAATTTCACAAAAATGAAACAATGAAACCATGAAAATGTGAAACTCGCATTTGAAGTTTGACAGTGATATTGCACTGATGCACACGTATGTGAAATGTGTCATCAATAAGTGGCGTAGCTTGTGTGATTGTGATGTTGACCAATCAACCGCGTTGGAGTTTCTAACGATCGTGCCAGTTGGTGAATTGTTCCACCCTCCAATGTAAGATAGAGCCGAAGTACACACATGCCGTGGATTGGTATGACGTAATTTAACCAATTGAAATCGATTTTATTTGGCTTAAAAATATGAATACAAAATGCATATAACATTGTTTCATGCCAGGACGTCAGTAAGAACTAGTCAAGGTATTTGGATGCTCAGACGCACGCGCGCACGCTCGCTCGCACGCACGCACGCACGCACGCTCGCACGCTCGCACGCACGCACGCACGCACACAAATCATGTATGATTTGTTTATGATATCAAAATAAGCCACACATACGTTCTTGCGGATCTACAACGGTGTAGTGGAGCAGGAAGCCGCGTCCCGTCGTCTCCCCGGGGAACGTGTGGAATGTCACGTAGGCACCGTCAGAGTCCGTGTAGACTTCGGTGTCGTCGTTTGTCACTCCAGTTGTCCTTGTCTTGCGACACACTGTCGCCAGGTTGTGGCCAGTTAGACCAGTTTCGTAGTTGAACATCCCCAACGAGTCCGGGCACAGGATATCGTAGGATCGCACGACCATGCGTACAATCTAGTGTACCCCACAGCAAACAAACAAGCCAGGGTCGGCCTTTCACTCACTTTTCATTTGACTGTCTTCACATGCACGCACTAATATATAAATCTCACTAGAGTTAAGTGTGTGTGTGTGTGTGTGTGTGTGTGTGTGTGTGTGTGTGTGTGTGTGTGTGTGTGTGTGTGTGTGAGCGTGCCTGCGTGCGTGTGTTTGATTTATAATAACAAAAAACAACAGCTGATATTGTGTGTATAAACGATTATTAGCTTTTAGCACCAGCATCTAAAAACCAACTAATCAAGATTATTTTACACTCGCTTGGAAATTCATGTCTTTCTTAATGGAAATACTGACGCCTTAGTGATAGATACATCGAGATATGTGTCGAACTAAGCACATGATAGCAGCAGGGGCATAGGAGTGCACCAAATAAGACATTTAATTCCTTTAAAAAATAATTGATGTGCTCGTTTTCGGCGAATTAAATACGTAGTTAATTATATTTTAGAAAAGTTTGCAATTACCACTAGGAAACGGAAGTTTTCTTTTGAGTGAAATCGTAAATGACGCCAACGGGGGTCAGTACTTAGATACGTGCAACTGTTCGCAACGCTACACCTGTTATCAACGATTTGTCCCAGTTACGTAATATTCGTCAAACGTCCGCATAAGTTCCTTCGTACGGTACGGATGTTTCGTGAAAACGCACCTCCTGTGAGTCAGGAACACCCTCGCTGAAGAACCAGCTGCGATATCGGTACGAATTATCGCAATTAGTGACGAGTGTATCGGCTGTAGGTGTGTGCGTGTGTGTAAGGTCGTGGATTGTATCAACGTGAAGTTATTTTACTTGGCTAAACGTTTCATTTAAAAAAATAATCAGAACTTCCAGCAACCGTATAACAGGAACTTAAAATGCAGGTAAGATTTCAAAGGGACAGGCTCAGGCGTATTCTCTCTCTGTCTCTGTGTCTGTCTCTGTCTCTGTCTCTGTCTCTCTCTCTCTCTCTCTCTCTCTCTCTCTCTCTCTCTCTCTCTCTCTCTCTCTCTCTCTCTCTCTCTCTCTCTCTCTCTCTCTCTCTCTCTCTCTCTCTCTCTCTCTCTCTCTCTCTCTCTCTCTCTCTCTCTCTCTCTCTATATATATATATATATATATATATATATATATATCTATCTCTCTCTCTATCTCTCTCTCTCTCTCTCTGTCACTGTCTCTGTCTATCTCTGTATCTCTCTTTCTCTCTCTCTCTCTCTCTCTCTCTCTCTCTCTCTCTCTCTCTCTCTCTCTCTCTCTCTCTCCCTCTCTCTCTCTCTCTCTCTCTCTCCCTCTCTCTCTCTCTCTCTCTCTCCCTCTCTCACCCTCTCTCTCTCTCTCTCTCTCTCTCTCTCTCTGCCTCTCAGTGTGTTGTCTCACCTTGTTGGGAGGTGCCCTTATTATCCACACACAATTCATGTTGCTCGTGTAGTTTGCGCCTCTCACGTAGCCGGGAGACGCTATCTCTCCGGACCTGGCACCCAGCACGAACTCAGACCTGCACGCTGAACACAGAGAGAACATGGACGACACGTTGCTCACGCCATTAGTGCAACGATTATTGGATTAATGAAACCCGCTGGAGTCCAAGTGTACACCTCGTCTTTAATTCTACAGTAAACGCGTTTTCAAGAGTTCGCCCTACATAGGCAGTGCACGCGGATTCGTTATATTTTCCACGGATCCCACTAAAGTTGACGCAGCACTTAGGCCCTACTATGCAGGTTCGTAAAATCGTGTACGCGATACTATTGAGTTCCATACGCTACTTTATTCTGTATTTCCTTATTATGAGCTTTGTATTAAAATCAGTGCCTGATAGAACGTTTTACGACACAGAGAGGAAGAAACATGTGACATGTTGTGACATGTTGTGACATGAGGTGACGTGTTGTGACATGTTGTAACATGAAGTGACGTGTTGCCAAGGCTGTTAAACATTGTAAATGTTTTTATGCCACAATATTATCACGCGATTTCACATCTAAATGCCACACATTGCACAAGATATTGACACGGCCGGTGTGGTTTAACCAGTTTCCCATAACGGAATGGTGTTCTACAATAATGTAGTCGTTACACTCGACCGAACTAAGGCACAAAGTACGACTGCACACACTTTGATTAGTGTCAACTTGCAACCATCATGTGGTGGATTTGATGCAGTTTTTTTTAAATTATTTTTAAAAATGTGTCCAGTTACAGCTGACTGGTCTATTGCCAATGATGTCGCTGTTATTACAACATTTATGTTGTGATTACTTTCACATAAAAATAGTTCTTTCGAGTTTTGCGTATTGTCATTTGCAGACATGTTATATCAAATGGCACATTTGCTAATCAGGGTCACTGCAGAACAAATAGCCGACATAGAGCTCCACTTGCGTGAGTCTCACACTCGGTTTATTTTGACCGAAGATTCAATATTGTAATAAATATTGTAATAATACAAAATACATGGTGAGGGAGATTCCCATTAAGACACGACATGTCGCTAGCATGGGAGTCACCATAAATAAACAAAACCATATATATTTGTATATTAAGAAAAAACTACTAAAATAGTAATCTGGGTCATTAACTCTTTAATGACGTGTAGAATATATAATTAGCTATGTACAATATATAAATGTGTACAGTGTATATAAAGACACACTGCCACAACGAACATATATCCGTTGCGAACATAATGCCATGACAGACATCTTGTCATAGCGGGCACCTGGTCGAAACGGACAACTGGCCATAACGGTCATCTGGACATAACGGGCATCTGGTCATAACGGATATCTGGCCATAACGGGCATCTAGACAAAACGTGCATACGACCGTAAAAGAGATATGGGCATAATGGGCATCTGGCCATAAGGGGAATATGGCCATAATGAACATCTGGACATAACGGATATCTGATCATAACGGACATCTGGTCGTAACGGACATCTGGTCATGACCGTTATGGTGCTGCATGAGGAGCTAGGTAGGGCTCAGTAGTGTTACGGTTGGAACGCCTGGTTCTCGAAGCCTATTGCTGCCTTTTCGAAGATTTAGCAGTTTCGTTCATCCCACGTTGCCACAGTTCACTCAACGGTGTAAATGAGACGGAGGTGGATATCTGACCGAACATTCTTCGCGCAGTAATTGCAGCATATCTGATTGCTTGCCATAGTAGTCGAGATCGCGTTGGAATGAACTGATCTGCCAGGAGATGAAGTGTAAAGTGTTTTGAACAGTCCGAAGGGCTGGATACTGCACTATATATGAACGTCATCCAGACATAACGGGAATCTGGTCATAACGGACATATGGTCGTAATGGACACCCGGTCAAAATAGCCATCCGGTCATACGGGAGACGTTCATAACAGAAAATTAGAAAAATCAGATGTCGGCAGCTGCGATGTTCTGTTAGATTTTAGACGTTAGATGTCACCTCACAGCATTTCCGGTTACGTCTGATAGTTAACAACAGTGTGGACATTGTTATGGTGGAGCCCACGTTTTGAGTCACGGTGGGTATTCTAGGTTTTCAAGTTAGAGTTAACAACGTTCTTCTCCATTGGTGTTTGTTATGTTTTTTAATACATTGAGTTGTGCCGCGTTCATTAATGTCGCCAGAACACAAACGTAATATGACACCGCCGTCGACGACAAAAACTAGAACTGTTTCTATGACATTTATATGTACAATTTATGTCTACCTCCACTGAGCGTCACGCCTGACGGCATGTTCAACATAAGCTGCTATGGTATCAAATGTACGAATGTCGTTATATCAACGAGAACTGCTTTGGCTAACGCGCCGCGATTTACTGACTATATTATAAAGTTTAAAAGGTCAAAGAGGTGTCAGGTACTTGCATGTTTGTTTCTTGAATTGTTCATCCTCCAAATATCGCCATGATCCAGCTATATATCTGATCAGCTAGTGTTTGTATGTATTTATATTATGCTTCTAAAACAGGGTTGGAAAGGCCATGCATGCATTCAGTATTATTAAGACAGTGTGGAACACATCATCTTTCTGAACACGAAACAAAATCAGAATCTTCCACACCAACGTGAAAAGTGTGCTGCTATATGGCTCGAGACATGGAGAGTAACCAAGACAACAACCAGAATGCCACAAACATTCATTAAAAAATGTCTGAGATACATCCTGAAAACTAAAAGGCAAAATACAACCACAAACAAAGACATCTGGAGGAGGACAGACCAACGCTGCATCGGGAGAGAGATTACAAGAAGAAAATGGGCATGGATGCAACAACTTACACATAAATTGCACCATTTCTGCCTCCCTCCGGGAAACTCCGCTCACTACCGCGACAATTGTATAAGTCAACTGCTACAGTTGTTATTTTAATAAAATGATTATTATAAATTGTTTAGCCGTGCTAATATCCAGGGTTTCGATTACACAACGCAACGAAATGTATACATTTGTTTGGATGCAGACAAATAGTATTAATACTATTGTTGTTTATATTTAAAAACATCTAATTAAATACACAGTTTAGCATATTTGGTTACACCAACATGGATGAAACATGGATAAGGATGCACTGGTTTGCCGGGAGTTCACCAGTTGTTCATAAAATATTATTTGTCGACATGAACACACACATTACACCCATATACATGTTGTGTAGTTGAAGTATTCCCCTTGCATTCCTTCCAGCTGCTACATTTCATATTTTACGACATACCCGCCATACGTTTGTGTAATATTTTTAACGGGGCCTATAAATATAACTTTTTAAAACGGATATAATTAGCAGTTGTTCCCATCAGTTAAAACAAAAAAATATTTCTCGCACAAATCTATGTTCAAGAAATACATATACCGTTAGTATAGTTATTATAATTAATAACATAAAATAACCTAATAAAGTGATACCTTTTCTTGTCGCATATTCCAAAGGAGCCGTTCGACGGTGTGGCTGAAAGAAGTAAGTACGAAAAATAATAGAATGGTTTACTATTCCGCAGTAATTACAACGAAGATAAATGCTGCCAATATAATTATAGGTTGGCTAAATACTGCCCATATTATTATAACGTGGCTAAATACTGCCCATATTATTATGACGTGGCTAAATACTGCCCATATTATTATGACGTGGCTAAGTGCTGCAAATATATTTATAACTTGGCCAAATGCTGCCCATAAGTTATTGTTATGACGTAGCTAAGCGCTGTAAATATAATTATGACGTGGCTAAATCCTGCCCATGTAAATATAATATGCCAAGATGACGTGATAATAAAAGTATAGTTGGTTTCGGACCGAACCGGTTTGTCAGAGATAAAATATGAAGCGCTCCAAGTACGCACCATCTGAACACACGACATGAGAAATTACATTTTTCATACATTTGCAGCCTTACCAAGAAACTACTTTAACAGAATATGGATAGACTAATAATGTATTGTATTAACTTGTTTGGAAGTATATTATTAAACTGTATTGAAACAGTGCTGTATTTTCCATGATCTTACCGATGACATTTTTATTCCGGCAGCCGCTAGTGTTTCTCTGAGATTACCAGATGCGCTGAAACATAAATAATGCGTATTTTGTCTAAAAGCCGAAACGGTCCCAAATCGGAATATTATAAGGCGGGAATGACACCAACCCCGAAGGAATGTCTGCTACGTAAGACCGTCAATTTAAACGCAACTCCGAAGATTTATTGGTAAACAGCACGATTTGGTACCAATGTCAACAATCTACTTTTTGTGGGAGCCTGCTTAGAACATAATAATTTATACAAATGTTAATTGTGCTTTTAATTGGTGTTGAATCTCAACGTAATCTGCAAAGGTTTCTCCACTTACATTACTCAATCGGAATGTAAAAACAATATGTAATACGTTTTCTACAAACTACAAATAAACGAAGTATTTCCGCTTACCCGTGGACATGGAGCAGATATAGAACGAGCATCCATGTTGGACCAGTAGACGACATGACCTGTGGATGACTTGTCTCTTGCACGTGCGATGAAACACCAACGTGAGCGGCAAGGCGTACTCACCTCAACGACAGGTAAACGTTTCGGCCACTGACAGTTGTTGGTCTTACCCGGCTAAAACGCTACAGAGAAAATATGTTTACTACTGTAGCTCTGCAGTGCCGTGTGGGAAAGGCCAGTATATATCGTACGTCTCGTCACGCGTACAGTGACCAAGAGGCGTGTCTTCTGTTTGCTGTCTTCACAGTGTCATAGACCACAAGCCGCTGGGCGGACCTAAAACAAGTTACTGCAGCGAGCGAAACCGCAATAGTTATAAACAACACATTCCACCTTTAGAATTTATTGCTTGCCTCAAGCTGTCAGCAAAAAACTCCAACGCCTGAGGTACAGCAATATACATACACTCCAGTCTTATGATGGGCATGTTTACCATACAATCTGCGTCTTCTGAATATAATGTTATTAATTATGTCATAACCGCGGCACATTTAGTATTCACATCCTACTGTCCTATGTTCTGTTTTAGTCTTCACATCCTACTGTCCTATGTTCTGTTTTAGTCTTCACATCCTACTGTCCTATGTTCTGTTTTAGTCTTCACATACTACTGTCCTGTGTTCTGTTTTAGTCATGGTTTTAATGTTCCACTCTTCATTTATCTTTCCTTTTTAATTATGCTAAATAACCAAATTTTCTATCCCTACTTTCTACTTTATATTCTCATTACATTCTTCTTTCTATTGTCAGCTTCATACATTCTTAAATTCTTCCTAACCAGTGTCTTTCAAGAACGTTATATATTGAAAAGCGAGCAGCGCATTTAGGATGGGATATTCACATAAACACACACACACCCACACACGCACGCACGCACGCACGCACGCACGCACGCACGCACACAAGTTAACATCGTCAATGAATACACTTGAACGATAAAAACAAACTTTTACAACCGTACATTCGTACAGGTACAAGTGATACATTACTGATTATTCGTGTCTCGCCGCCGGAAGCAAACGTCTGCACGGTTTTATACAAACGTCTGCACGGTTTTATACAAACGTCTGCACGGTTTTATACAAACGTCTGCACGGTTTTATACAAACGTCTGCACGGTTTTATACAAACGTCTGCACGGTTTTATACAAACGTCTGCACGGTTTTATACAAACGTCTGCACGGTTTTATACAAACGTCTGCACGGTTTTATACAAACGTCTGCACGGTTTTATACAAACGTCTACACGGTTTTATACAAACGTTTGCACGGTTTTATACAATAAATTCACTGCCCACATCGTCGTAAACAGTCAGAGTATGTTTGCTTTTGTGTTAGCATATATATGTCGAGGTGTCAGAAAAGCACTTCAGTAGAAGTCATTCATTTAGCCGAACATTCATAGACATAACCTTTAACAAGTGCATCAGTAGAGTTTGTGGGACTAGCGCTGCTCGTGGTGTTGGTTGTTTTAACAGCCTCATTACCACCACCAGTAACAACAGCAGGAGCAACATCAGTAGGAGTAGATATAGCTTCAACATTAGCAGCAGAATTAGCAGTAGCAGTTTAATATATCCAGCAGCTGTTGCTGCTGCAATACACTCCGGTGTTGTTGATTATCTCGACAGATAGCCCGTCAACATCCGCTAAGAATTCAAATTATAGTGTTTTATCCTTGTTCTTTTTCAAAATATGTTTGAATTCCTACGTGTACTCAATTCTTTGGGACAATACATTTGTCGTTCGATGTACATGACCACGCCTGTCGTTGTGTGGGACCAATTCCGTGCGAACGCGGTCATTCGTAAATCGCTTGACGGGATGTTCGTAGTTGGCGGTTACGCACGATTGTTCGCAACACTTTTTGTGATTTCTGTGATTGATCAACTTGCATGTGTTTCGTCAGACGTATCAGCACGGACGCTTCGGCGACCGACCCTTAGTTTTTTGTTCAACGACCGCCTGTTTCAGCTATTCGCCTGTGATTGTAGCACTATAGTAGGATTAACAAGCTAATGTGCCCCTACGTTAGATACAACACTTTCAAAGGAAAGTACACCTCGTAGCTTAATTCTACTGGACCAACATGTTTGTAAGTTTGCCATGCTGGCATGGCATGGGCGGTTCCATATGTAAAACACACAACAAACACAAGCTACGGGACGGAAGCTATTATGCCACACCAATGGAGTTCTCAAGCATGTTTCAAAGGAATTCCGTCGATATGACAGCATATTATGTTCAAAGTCAAGGTCAAGGCGTGAAATTCTTAACTAAAATTAACAAATAAATAAACACATATATATATCTATGCTAAAACGTTTGACGCGACTTGCAGTTGACCGGCCAGTTGGCGGCTCTACGGGCCTATGAGGCCTACACGTGAAAGAGAAATCGACGAGACATAATATCAAATCGCTAATCGTGCATTGCTTCACCTGTGACGGAGGCTTCAAGGCGCCCCTTGAATACTAGTTTCGACCCGGCGCACCAATCACAAGTATCGTTCTTACTGCATATATAATATCGTTTTGACAGAGTTTATAAGAATGTAGTTTACAGATGGCAGCACTGACTTGGTGCGCTAAACACCGTGGCATATTTCATTCACCAGGTGGTGTTCCACTTCCTCCTAAGCTACCTCTTGTTATGTTCTTATGTTTGTATATTTCGTATACTATATCACAACGAGTGTAATGTAACATAGAACGTTTATTATGCGAACGTGCTGATCCTCAGGAAGTTGATCTCACAAAAATGGCAAAACATATAGGGGTTGTCATCGGGTATAACATACCCGATATTGTATCAAGCTAGTATACAATATGAATACATAATACCTCCCTTTGTTGCAACAACAAATACTAATAAAGCTACAAGTTCTGACAATGCTATGTTTGTCTGCTCTACACCTACGCCAACGTTACAACTATGAGAACAATCCCTGTGAACATCAAATTATACTGTGTTACATGCTATGCGAACAATGTCAAATTACATTATCATAAATCCTAATCAAACATTGTACTAGCTATGAATTATGACATATCATAATCTCTGAACTTGGCTGGTCTAACTGTTTCTCTACCCGACCTGGTTCTCGATACCGTTACATTGGTTTGTGGGACTATCTCAGGTGTGGGACAGTTAGGTAACTCAGGTATTGGATGTGACTTTCTCTCGGGACTGTGTCTCCGGATCCTCATACTGCACAGGATCGCGACGGTAGCTCATCTCTCGCTCCTTGGTCTTCAATATATCCTTACGATTTCTTCTCCACACATTTCCTGACTCGGCTTACAAGTTGTAGGACCTGGGTATGGCGGTTGTTGTTCTTGTGGTAGCATCAGTGCTGGTTTCCACATCTTCCCATCTCTGACTCTTATGTTGTTACCTGCTCTCAAGTCCTGCAATGGTTTCGCGTTTCTGTCATAGTACAGTTTCGCTCTGTCTCTGTTCGTCTGTAACGTCTCTCTTATTCTCTCAGTCTCGATAGTCTTTGGCTGTAACAGCTGGTCACTGGTGGGCAGCTTCGTAGCTGTTCTTCTTCCCATCAGTCTCTGTGCTGGTGAACCGGCTTCTGCTGTTCTCGACGTATTTCTCAGGTTCAGTAAGCCTGCATACATCTGGACTTTGTCTCCTCTCATCTTCTCTATCATTCTCCTGACTGTTTGGTTTGCTCGTTCAACCATCCCGTTAGCTTGATGCATGGTTGGACTTCGCAGTTGGCACTACAACTCGATCACCTTTGAACACGATCTCGTCTAGCACTGAGAGTTCATCGGTGTGTAGTTCATGTTTATGTCTTGGCCAGCCTGTATGGATCACGTCTTTCAGTCTTTGGAGCTCAGTGTCCAGTCTCGACTCTCTGTTCAGTTCAGTCATTCGGGTGTCACTGAATGCTGTTGATCCACGGACTTCTGCAGCATACACGTTGAAGTTGTTCTCGTCTGTCAACAAGTCTTCATATGTGTCTTGTAGATACGCTCTACTCAGAGCATCCGCCACAGGAATGTCTTTCCCTGATTTTCCTACTACCGTGAACGAGTAGTGTTGCAACGTCATCTTCATCTTCTGCAGACGCAATGGTACAAGATGAAGTGGTTTCTCGAGTATTCTCACCAGTGGCAAGTGATCAGTCTCCACTGTGATGTCTGAGCGTCCATATACGTATGAGTGAAACTTCTTAAAGGAGAACACGATCGCTAGTAACTCCTTCTCTACTTGTGCGTATGCATATTCTGCACTGGTCAATGACTTGGATGCATAGGCAATGGGACGTCCATTTTGCATCAGAACTGCTCCAATTTCTGCTTGTGATGCATCGCAGGAGATAGTGATATGCTCGTCATCACTGTAGTACCTCAATACGGGAGCTTCTGTCATCAGCTTCTTCAACTCTGTGACGGCGTCTCTGTGAACTTCGTCAAAGTGAAATCTGAAACCATGCTCATGCGATTCCTTGATTAGACATCTCAATGGTTCTGTGACAATATACAGATTTGGCAAGGACTTACAGGTAAAGTTACCATTCCCAGTAATGTCTGGACATGTGCAATTGACGATGGTTCTGGCATCTCTAGCACTGCTCTCACTTTGTCTTCACCGATCTTCACACCATTGTCTGTTAGCTTGTGACCTATGTACTCAACTTCATTGGTCCATAGTTTCGTCTTGCGAGGATTTAGCTTCAAGTTTCTATCGCGACATCTCTGCAGTACTTGCTGTAGCCTTGTGTTGTGCATCTCAGTTGTTGGTGCGTGAATCAGTATGTCATCCATGATCACTTCCACGCCTGCTAGGCCTGCTAACAGTTCAGACATAGCACGCTGATATATCTCGGGCGCCACGGATATACCCATCGGCAAACGACGGTATTTGTACCTGCCAAATGGAGTGTTAAACGCTGTGAGTGCCTGGGACTCCTCGGTTAACTCGATCTGGAAGTAACCCATGTTGGCATCCAACACTGTGAAACACTTGGATCCGTCTGTACGAGTAGTGATTTCCTCAATAGTCGACATTGGGTGATACTCTCGTAGCAACGCTCTATTGAGATCTTGCGGGTCTATGGTTATGCGCACGTCTCTCCACATGCAAGGCACTGACCCACAGCGTTGGCTCTCCCACTGGGACTTTCTCTATGATACCCATGTCCACGAGCTGATTTAACTTCTGTCTAGCAGGTTCGCGAAGGGGAGCTGGAATTGGTCTCGAAGGGTGGGCAACTGGTTTAGCATTCGGGTCAATATGGAGAGAATATTTCCCTGGAATCTTCCCAACCCCTTGGAATACATCATTGTACTTCTTAATGATAGCTTTTGCTCCGTCTACCCCTCTATCCTCTGTCTCGGTGTGATCAATTATCTTAATGAGATTCATTCTCATGCTATCTGACTCTGACAGTAAGTTAGGAACATTGTAGCCATCTAAGACTTCACATTCTAGTTGGTACTCATTACCTTTGTACGATACTGGCAGTTCAATCGTACCCATCGATTTCGCTGGGCTTCCTAGCAACCCTCGTATGGCCACATTACTCAGCTGTAACACTGGCTTAGTCTGCATCTCATCGTATGACTTCCTGGACAAAATTGTACATTCAGCACCAGTGTCAATTTTAAACGACACGTAATCTTTATCTTTGATTGACAGATCTATCGACCACAACGATTTAGATGCGGTGTTCACACTCTTAGTTACACAGCGGTTCAGATGAATATTTAACGCATTCATATCGTCATTCATTTCGCATGCTCTTTGTGGTTTGCAATCATAGCCATAATCACGTTCATAACTCTGGGTCGAGTTCTGGCTATAGTTCACTTGTCTAGCTCGGCAAACGCGGACAAAATGTCCTGTTTTTCCGCATTTGTGGCACACTTGTTGGTAAGCGCGACACTGCTGTGGACCGTGTGACGTTCCACAATCGCCACAGTCGAGCTGAAGTTGAAAACGGACACCACGTCTTTCGTCTGGCGGCGGGCGTGCTCCACGGTACGCGCCTCGGTACTTGCTTCCTGCTCGAAGTTGACCTTGATACGTCTTATCGGCATGACCTCTGTCGTATCGTTGACCTTGACCCGTCTTCTCGGCATGACCTCTGTCGCTGCGTTGACCTCCACCTCTTGATTTGCTGCGCCCCCTCTGTGCACGTACAGCATGTATGTGCGTTTCAGTTGCAGTCAGCTTTCTCTTTTGCGCTGCTTGATCGAAGAAATTGCACTTCTTCACAATTTGGGTAAGCGTCAGGTCGTCTTCCACGGCTTCTCTTTGAGCTTTGGGTCTCGGACACCGTTCGATATCTGCACGCACACCTGACTTTCTTCTAAAGCGCCGAATTCGCAATGCGAAGCGAGTTCTCGGACTGCTTGAATAAAATCTGTTACGTTTTCATTGGGCAACTGCACACGCTGTTGAAATCTAGTGATGTAACTTTTTAAAAGTTTTTTCGGTTCAATGTGTTTGTCGAAGTTTGCTATGACACAGTCAAACTTGTCTTTGTCACCTTCCGCATTCCAGTCGAATTTAGAGTACACTTTGATTCATTGTGGACCCATCGCGCACAGTAGCATACCGACTTTGACATTATCGGCAACTGCGCTTTTTTCGGCAGCAATTAGATAAAATGTAAATTCAGTTTTCCAGTCTTTCCACGCCTGCACAACGTTCTCGTCAGCATTTGGATTAAAACGGCATGGTGGTTTAAACGATTCCATTTTTCACGATTGTTCGTTATAGCGGCAGTGCGAGTTCAGTGTCACTCGGCTTCTTCACCAATTTTAAATCTTCTAGCATCGGCTTTTTCGATCATCGTTATGACTTATCATGTATACTCACATGTGGACAAGAGTTCATTTGTCATCCGTTGTATTTCTGACACCATGTTATGTTCTTATGTTTGTATATTTCGTATACTATATCACAACGAGTGTAATGTAACATAGAACGTTTATTATGCGAACGTGCTGATCCTCAGGAAGTTGATCTCACAAAAATGGCAAAACATATAGGGGTTGTCATCGGGTATTACATACCCGATATTGTATCAAGCTAGTATACAATATGAATACATAACACCTCTCACACCACGTTTGTATTTTTCTTATTTGTGTGTTACTAATAAATGTATCTAAATTCGCACGTGACTTTTTTGAGTTTGTTACAACACCACTTTTTTTTTTAAAAGTAGAATGTTCTACTCCGTTTAGACAATGGCACACCTTCGCCAAATACATAGCTTATGTAACTTGTTTTTAAACAAATTATGAATCATTTTAGGTATAACGATTTCATTGTTAAATTAAATCGGATGCCTTAATTTCAGTATACCATATAGCTCGAACAATTCCCACATATTGTATGGTAGGAGAGGCGCCTTATGGTAGCGGTGAGATCAGGAGGGGCGGGGGTTAAAATATCAACTTACTGTAATAAAATAATTGATAAAAATCAAGGAGACACGAATAACAAAATACAGATGGGACTAACAGTACTATGTATATACACATGGGAGTATCAGTACTATGTTTCCACTCCGGTTCCGTCCGGTTGTTCTGTATAAATGCAAGCTGTGTACTTTTACTGTGTTATGGTGTCTTGGTGTCTTGGTGTCTTGGCAGTTCTGCTGCTTGAACGTTTAACAAATTGGCTTTGTAATGCGGGAAGAGCGGGGGGGGGGTGTGCGCACTCGAGAATGGCAATGGGGATCCGCGACGTAGCATAAGGTTGGGGCTCGCGAAACCGCTGCAGAGGAAAGTGGGTGAAAGTGACGGGCAATACGTTTCAATAATTTCTAGTTTACGTGTTCGATACAGAAAGTTGCAACACTGATAGCAGCCTATCGGTGCACACGTGACGTGTCACAACGGTGTTGATCTTACACACTGACGGCAACAACAAACGATTTCAATTTGCTTGGCTCTGTGTCATCCATTTCACGCGTCTCTTTTCGGCTTATCAAATAACATTGGAACTAACTGGCCACTCAGATCATCTGCTGCTTTGTATTTGAAGATATATTTGATGCGTCGTCTGCCATGTTGTTACTGACCGCATGAAAACGTCCACAAATAGTTCCGCCGTAATCCACAAGCCTTCGATTACAAAGTCATAAGGGGGCGCCACCAGCATACAGAAAACCACACTAAGATTGTTGTGCTAGTATATCTGTATTTTTAACTGGTTTGATCATAGTATGTGGTTTCAGGTTTGTCATAATGTATTGTAACATACTTGTCCACCTTAAGGTCACCAGTGGTTGTGAAAGTGTTGCTGCTGTGTTGAGTTATTGTGTTGTACATTGCTGTGTATGCTGTGTAGAATTAGTGAAGGCTAGGTCAGTGTTGTGGTCCACTGACCACACCCTTGTCTGGGCAGGTGATGCAATAATTGGCTTTGTATCCTTTGAGGTAGCCTGTAGAAGTACAACATGAAATGTGATAAATGCAATCAAACAGGCAGGGATAAGGCAATACAAGTAGGCTCCTGTAAAATCTGCCAAGAGTGTGTTGATGCAGCAGCGTCTATACTAATCTACTTTTTACATAGCCAAATCAATGACTGAAATAAAACCGAACGAACTCTCAATTCGAACGAATTTTACCGTACCATAGTAACGTTAAACATGTAATTTATTCGTCATATAGAATCTACTATTTAGTGATTTATGTTCTATGCAAGGTTCTAGTTTTATAGTTCGATATTTTAGCAGAGTTAAATACTTTATCATAAAAGGTTCATTATTTACTTATCAAATTGTCGGTATATCAGATACGACAACACTTGGTTACAGGAGACTTATTTCACCGATTAACGAATGTCGTTAAGGGCCGGGTGCAAAACGCACGTAAAATTCCCGCAAACACCAGTAGTTTACACTTGAAATATGACGTAGGGACGCTGAAATTATCAAGAGATACGATTTGTTTGGTTAAATCCAAAAAACCTCCAAACCCGTTAGTAGCGTCGGTAATGACAGCGAGCGTCATTCGGAGAAGGACGTACTTTTATTTACTACCGCGTGTGTGCGCCGCTCGTTTATTAACGATGTAAAGTTCAACTTAGGGCGAACAATGCCCTGTTTAGTTATTAAGTTGATATATTAAATGTATAGTATTCTGATAAGGATGAATTAATCCTTACAAGATGTTACGGTTCTGTAGAGTAGTAATCTTATGATAGAAATGTAACCTTAGCCCAGATTTATTCCAAGTCTTCAAAATTCTACATGTGAATGAATATACCGAAACGCTCAACCTGATGATCGCGCACCCGACGAATCGATGCACATGGATGACAACTCTTCACTTAAGATTCTGCGAGACGTTTCGACCTGAAGATCGCGTGACATTCAAACTTCTACGTCTACGACGACACTTTGAATTCCGACCATGAACCACAAATTGTTCGTCCTGATGATCGCGTGATTCTTCTACATATTCCGTTCCGTCGACAACGCGCCAGTTATTCTTCAGTTTCGATCGTCAGTGTTAGCAAATCCCTGTGACGACCCAGCGTAGGAGTTCTTGATAGGTTTACTTGATTTATTCTCCCACATCTAAGGATAGGATGTGTGCACAGTTTCAGACCTTGCATTGTACCGTTAGAGATCGATAACAGGTATATAGATACAGCAAGGGAGATATTTATTATAATATATGGTTGTTGATGTTACGAATACATATTATAATATAATATATAGTGAGACACATATTTGTTATAATATATGGTTGTTGACGTTACAAATGCATATTGTAATATATATATATATAAGAGAGGAAGATATTTATAGTAATATATGATTGACTGTGACGAGAACATATTGTTTCATTGTTTATGAAATAAATGTGCAATACGTGTTATAGTCTCTTATATATATATATCGTGTATAGTTGCCATAGTATTTATAGATTATCAGAACTCACAAACGAAGAAAGTCACCTCGGCCCATCCACCGTTATTTAATCACCCCTAGACAAACGAACCTTATCAGATTTTATCAAAAATCGTGACACACGTATAGACATCAGTCATCAAAGCTGAAAAGTCAAATGGCCTGTATGAAATTTTATGCAGATCAAGATGTACTTGATGCTAAACAGGTGCTTTATGATGAGTACAGTTATGAGCTGGGTGGTTCCCAAAACAGACAGGAGTCAAACAATAGAAGTAAGGCAGAGAAATCCGTAGAAAATATCTATGTTACATTCCAAAAATTAGATGAAATGAAAGTTGACCCTTGTTTTGCTGCCGTTGACATTAAGAGATTATCTAACTTTACCCCAGAGGAAATGGACCTGACATCAGTCTTAGACAGGTTGGTAAGATTAGAAAACAAGATGAAAAGTGTTGAGGGCAATATCTTCCTTTGCAGAGCAGAGCACGCGGACACTAGACAAAACGTAGATGATGTACTTAACGAGGTAAAGAAACATGATATATTACTGCAGAAGCAAGAAAGGCAGACAAAATATGCAGATGCTGTCCAGTTAAACAGAGATAATAATAATCTAACTGTCAGAGCCAGTCTACCTGTGGCATGTCCTGTCCAACATGCCACATAGGCAGTATGGCCTCCTAGAAGTACTAATCGGGCTACCGGTAAAACAAGTGCAATGATCACTCAGAAAGTGGCATACCCCTTACAACAGGCCCCGCCTCAACCTAAGTCCTGTGATGGGAACAATGGAAAGAAATGGACAGTGGTAGAAAAGAAAAAGAGAAACATTGTGTTTGGCACTGGTTGTGGCAGTGATCGTGTACAGGGGGCACCACCTCCTAATAGAGATCAGTAGTTATAGTGAGTTTTTGACCAGTCCAAAGAGGCGACCAGTAGGGAGTGGCCCTGTGACTTCCGGTCGCACATCCTTCTGGGTAGCCTAAGCGCCCCCTAGCGGTGACATATATCCACCTAGAGCGCCCCCTAGCGACTAGAGCTAACCCTAACGGTCATAACCGCAACTTTTTGATTGGAGTGTTAACCCTAACGCCTGCTGGAGCAAACCCTAATTGTCGTAACCTCACCCAGTAGACCTTTGCGATCTTAACCCTGACGGAGTGACTACCCATACGCAGCAATTAATAATAGGGTCATTAATTATCAACTATCAAAGTGACTAATGGGGACGAGAAATCAACGCAACACGGTATGGTACGAGTGCACACGTATTTTATTGAACAACACAAGCAGCATGACAATACATCAAGGGTAGCGTGTAATATCACCACTACGACTACGACTACGATGAATATGACGAATACGACGATGACTCGACTTGCGGATGTTGACCATCGCGCCAGAGGTCGCGAGCTTAGGGGTGTCTCCACTTCGCCAGAGGCTCGAGGGTGATCGATGACGAGGCGACTTGCGGATGTTTACCATCACGCCAGAGGTCCCGAGCTTACGGGTGGTGCATCCACCTCGCCAGAGGCTCGATCGATGTACTGCTACTGCTACTGCTACTGCGACGAGCGATAATACAGTCTACCTTATCGCTGCTGTTTAAGCCAATCAAATACGCGGCAATCGTTAGCTACTAAATCGGTGCCGAATAGGTTGCTGATGTTTACCATCACGCCAGAGGCTCAGTCTATGTACGATATACGATAGTATGGTATACCCTTTTTCAGTAGTTTAATCCAATCGAACACGCGACAATCGTTAGCGACCAGATTAGTGTGGAAAGTTTTTACGAAAGTTTTCATAGAAGAACCTTTGCAACGAAGCATTACATAAGTTACGCAATATTGTCCGCAAACGTTAGACAGAGGACTCTGAAGCCTGTTGGTATTATGAGTCCACTCGGAACAGTGTTCGTTCGGGAAGGTGCGGAACGCCGCAGACCGTACGAGCAGAAGTATTCGCCGCTTCCGTCGGCGTCCAGGTACAACGCTATCCAATGTTCGCCCGGTTCGTCGCCGTCGTCGGTGTTGCACACGAAGGCCGCGAGCAGAGCGCCGTCTATCGTAGTGGGCAGTCCGTCGTTGGGTACGACGCCGCGAAATATCGATATGGTGCGCGGGTCCACCGCCAGTAGTCTAGCTATCTGCAGGGTGTCCATCTCAGTAGTCGTAGATGATATTGCGATTCATGTCAATTTCCAGCACGGACTCGAGCTCGGCGTAGACGACGACGTTCACGGTGTTCAGCAGCGCGTTGCGGAAATGCAGTTCTATGCGCAGGTTGCCCTTTTGTACCAGATGGAAGCAGGGACCGTCGCACTGGTCGGGGGTGAGGTCGAAACCGAAGAAGGTGTACACTTGTCGGTAGTCGCTGCGAGTCAGTCCGTTCCCCTCGTCCTGCCACATCTTGCCGGTCGATGAGAACAGACTCATGTAGCTCCTGACAAAGAGGTCGTCTTCGAAATTCGGCTAGAAAGGTTTGGAGGGTATCAGACGTCCGTCCACGTACACCGCGTGGAAGTTGATGGCGTTGTTCTTGGCGTGAAACGGATTCTTGTCGTACGCGCCGTTGTAGGCATCGTTATCGATGCAGTACAGCACCACACGTTTCGGCAGGGTACCGAGGAACAGGTTCTCGTACGTGTGCGAGCCAGTGCCGGCAGGAATGGAGTACACCTTGCACTCGACGGATCGCATCGGATACTTGACCGTGCCCTTCTCCATAACCTAGACGTGTGCTATCTGCACGCCCGGATTCAGGGTGACCTTCTTTGCAAACAAGGTGGCATTGACTATTTATATCTTGTAATCGGGGTTGGCCCCACCAGCCAAGAGTGCAAAAGCAGGCTTAGTACGCACCAGTCGTATCTTGACGTCGGCGCCGTTGATGAGGAATTTATCCTGCGTGAAGAGGTCCACGTGGAGACGGCCCATCATATTGACAAGACGGCTCCTCAGGATGTTCTGTCGTCGAGCCACGAACCCTTCGATAGCTGCGGGTCCGTCGGCTATGTCGACGGCGTCCATGCGAGTGGCCGTGTCCTTGTGCCACAGCTGACTCGTCATTTGCGTGTCCTTGGCATCGGGACCGTAGCTGAGCAGCGTCTCTATGTAGGAGCGATACGCATACGTGTCGATCGAAGGAGTCACGAGCGTGCCGTTCAGGTAGACGTCGACTTGACTGAACAGTGCATGCAGCCAGTTATTCACCGGTCCCACGGGATCGGCCAAGTCGAGATCATCCCCGTTGGCTCGTGCCACCTTCGCCTGCACGTGCAGCATCGTGTTGGCGAGATCCAGGTAATCGTCGCCCGATCCGGGTATGAGGAATTATATCGGTCCACCCGAGTCCAGAGAGGACATGGGCTGATGTTCCACTACGTGATTGTCGATGATGCTGGTCTGAGTGGGGGGTACGGTAAAGAGATCCAGCTCGCTCTTGACCCCTTCGCACGACTGTCTATGTAAGAATGCCATCGTCGTTATCGAATATGTCGGCCTCGCGTTTCGTGGACGTCTCTCTCTTGCGTCGTCTCTTTGGTAAAGTGACTCCTTTCTTCGCCGGCGCGCGTTTTATACGTTTACGAGGTCGCACGCCAGGAACCAGAAGACCACGCATCAGATTCCTACCGGCATCTGCGACGCGTCGTTTGGTTGCCTTTTTTATGCTCTGTCCAGACATGACGTCGTCGGCTATGCGCACGCCGGTTTTCAACGCCCCCTTTCCCAACGCCACGGCACCTCTCTTCATGAGTGGCATGGCGCTGCGCAGCAGACCGGTGAACAGACTGCCTAGTCCGTGACCCCGCTGGTATTGGGCACCGGCGAAGTAAGGCAGTGCACCACTTGCGTGACGTGCGTAATACTCTTTGTAATTCCTCTTCAGAACAGTCCGGTCCTACGCCGTCGAAAATGAAGCGTCACGTTCACTCTACCGTACTCGAATGGCACGCGTCGTCCGGTGTCGTCTCTTATATCTATCTCTATCGACTTGAAGTGCGAGTACAACAGAGGCACGTAGTGAATGTTAGTGAACCTATCGGATACCGTTTCGCCGTGACTTCCGGCAACCGGGAGGGCACGCAACAAAGGTGCGAGACTGTCACCCACTATGCGAGACTCCACGACGTCCGTGTAGACGTATATGGTATCGAACCCTTGATCCATCTGCACCACGTGTTCGGCCTCTTTACGGAAGGTATACCGACCATCGGGAGTCTCTTTGGGTAGCAAAAACACGGTGGCCGATGCTGTGAGACCGAGATTTCTTCCACCTTGTCTCGGGTTCTCGCCAGTTCTTTTCTTCTCTGCTGCTGCTGCTGTTGCTGACATGAACGATCCTAGTAGCGATGGTGCTGTCGATGGCGGACTGCTGACCAACGACGATTCGAAACCTAACATTCTTCCCAGCGCGCTGCGACGAGGTACAGTGAACTCGGTGCTTGGTGTCATGTGCAACGTCATTTTTTGAGTGGTGGAGCTGTAGGTCAACTTTGCTCGCGTCTTATCCGTAGCCATAATGTTCAGTCCCTTGTTGACGTGATTCATCAATGTCATGGAAGACTTGTAATATCCAGCACTGATCTTTGCACTCGGGGTTAGACCCACAGCAATCGTCTCGTTAAGGAAGAACCAGGTGTCGTACATTCCTATGTTGTGCCACGTATGCGGGTACTGTATATATGCCACCCCGCATTCCCACTCGCCAGTCAGATCGATAAGTCGAGGTAAGTCTGTGATGTAATGAGCCAACGTATTGTTTGGGTACATCTTCATGGCAGTGTCAGGTAGAAATCAGTCGCCATTACGTCTCAACGCGGGATTGGGGAGCAGGTAACCCAAAGAACTACTCAACAGGGCCGTCCACAGATTAGAATTCTCGTGACCTGTGGTCAGATTATAAACTCTTATGAGAATGACCGTAAACAAGACGAGCACCTGACACAGAAAGACTATTTCTTCTTTAGGACACACGGTGCCGAACAGATGCCAAGGAGTGCTGCTGCTGCTGCTGTCCTCTGCGTTTTGCGCGTCAGTACTGTCCTCCGCTGCTGCTGCTGCTACGTCCTCTTGTTCCTCCTGTTCTACGACGGTGGTGGTGAAGTCTCGTGTTGTCGTGTCTTGAAGTCTTACCGTACGCGTGGCTAGTCTTTATAGTGGAGTGGACGAGTGCCTTGGCATCGATCCAGCTGTTGAATCTGGAGGAGTACCCGAACCATTTCATCAAAACTTGCTTTCGTCCACCTATCTTGCGACGGTCCAGGACCTCTTCAACGTAGAACAGTTTATCGGTGGGTACCAACACCTTCTGCAACTCCAATTCGTAGAAGGTACCTTCCTGCACTTCGCCGAGATCGTCCTTCAATCGATACACGGGTGGATCGGAGGGATGAACCTCGTGTATCGTGAACATCTCTTCGCTCCAATTAGCTGCGTACCCTTTTTCGAACTTACCTTTGTACTTGCTGATGTGCACGCGATCCGACACGCGCAAAGTGGGCACACCCTTACCGTCGTGACCCTACAGACGCTGCCACAACTTTTCTTGATTGCGGTAACTCACCTGTGACGGAGCCATGCCGATGCTGCGGTGGGGGTGTTGTTGTACGATTGCATCAGGTCCTGAAGGATGTCGACGTATCGTCACGTCTGGTGTTTCGTGAAGTATCGCCACATGCGTGTCTTCAACGTTCTGTTGAATCTTTCCGCGATGCTCGACTTCGTCTCCGCGTTGTGCCTGGAGAAGTGATGGATGTTGTACTTCTTCAATAGAGTCTGAACGGATTTATTCAGAAATTCCAGTCCTTGGTCTGTCTGCAACGTCTTTGGCCAGCCTCTGATGAACGTGCTGTCAAGCGCCGCTACCAACGACGCCGCGGACTTGTTCTTCATGGGAACACACCAGGCCATTTTCGAGAAGACGTCGATCACCGTGAGGAGAAAGGTCATACCGTCGTTGTGCTTTTTCAAATTCGACAGATCGACGAGATCGGCCTGCCACTGCTGATGCAGACCGCTCGCGATGACGCGTCGTCTCTTGAAACGACGTCTAGCCGGCTTGTGTAGGGTATAGGCGTCCTGTTCCGACAACCATTCCGCGACCTTTTTCTTGATATGCGCGTGACGCGTCGCAAGGCATCGGCTCCGCCGTAACTACCTACCCTTTTCGGATCGAAGTAGACCGTCCTAAGTGGTTGTTCTTTCTTCGGTGCCATTAAAAGAGTTCCGATGGACTGACGGTTGTGACGTTTACTGTGCAGCACGGTTCTTGACGAGTAAGTAGGAGTACGCTGACGTACACCAGAAGACCCACTACCACACCCACGACGATGACGAACGATCGATAATCTAGTACTGAAACCATACCTGAATAGCGACTGTTGTATAAGACTTCGAGCTATAGCGTCAGCAATCAAGTAAAGTCCACTGCAAAATACTGCAACGATGACGGAAAGGTATGTGTCCTGTGGATCGCTCGACATCGCAGTGCACACTGTGCTGTGGACACGTGTTGCAATGTCTTAAATGCCTTCCCAACTAGCCAATGACGCCAGTGCCTTGCGTTGACGTTCTGGAGGTGGGGTGAGCATGGAATGTTCCATCTGACCGCGTCGACGAGCGAGGGGTGTCCAACTGAGCGATCTTCTTGCGCTACCGTCGACGACGACCTGGAGTGGATGTCGTTGGCGTCGTCATCGGTGCCTGACGTATGTAGTCTCTCCTGGCGACGTTACCGACCAACTCCATGGGCAGGTTCATGGCACGGAGTTGTCTTGCAAACGGTTGCCATCCCGTTGGATTGGTCTTTCTCTTACGCAACACATCATTCACGAGATCCACCACGTTACTTCCGGCAATCAGCACACCCTCGTGGATCAGTTCGCCGTGAGCGGTCCAAGACATGTTTCTTTCCATACGCTCCATCAAACGTCTGGCTTTGCCTTGCATGGTCTTGGGGACGGTGTCCACGACGTCGGCCTCTATCTCGCTAGCACTAGCAGGAGTTCCTACTGCTCCCTCCGCCCCCGCCCCCGCCCCCGCCCCCGCCCCCGCCCCAGACTCGTTCACCGTGATCAGGCGTGTCGGTTCCTTGACGTGTTTATCGGACAAGACTTTATACCGTTGCAACACCTGATTATACAATGTTACCTTGCTCTTGTCGTCGAGGTCCTTTCTGTTGAGGATAGTCGTCATCTCGTCATCGGGAGCTTGCAACTTCTTACCTAAGGTATCCGTCGGATGTGGGGGTGGGGGTGAACGAAGCGTGTCAAACATTCGTGGATCTACCAAGGCCATCTTGCGTGCGTGTTCCATGTATCTAGCCTCCTGAACGAAAGTGGCGCGACCTGGGTACCCTCGTGAACAGCACCTCTCGAAGCAATGGTAGAAAGACCGAACTTGCCAAAGGTGCTAGGAAGGCCGATAGGAAACCTCCGCTCTGTCCCTCGCCGACCTGTTGTTGTAGCAAGATGCGTCTTCTCCTGGCAGCCGGCGTTCGTCTCTGAGCCAACTCGCGTAACTTCGTCCTGTATTTACTCAAACGACGCCTCTGTAATTCGCTCAATGGAATGTTCTTTTTTAATATGTTGTAGGCACACTCGGCTAGTGCACACAGCAGATCGGCGTCTGCGTTGGCGATTATGGCCCTTTTCAATTTGTTGTTCTTTATTCTGTTCAGAGCCTGTATGCACACAATGTGTCTCTTCACCAGGGCAGACATGGTGGGAATGAAGAGACTATCCACGCTTGCGGTCTTTTTATACCTTCACCAAGTACACGTACTGAACACCGTCGTCTGGAAAGATGGCCGTGCGCAGACGCATGTCCTCGGGCGTGTCCTGTTTGAGATCGACCTATAGATAGCTGTACGGTACCGACGTGGCGTCTTTAAAAGCCTCTTGAACGAACTTGACGCGTCAATGATACAACTGTCGAGCCAAGTGCGACATCTGCGATGCGTCACGAGGATTCTTGAACACCACCATGTACTGAGAATTCAGACTGATGGTACGACTCTCTTTTTTTGGGGGGAACAGCACGGACGTGTTCCTGTGGTTACTTTTTTAGTGAACAAGGTCGTGACCCGTTCGTCCGTTTCTGTCATAAGATAGTCTATGACGATGAGGTTCCTCGTCGACGAATCGAACATGCTAACACTCGGCAACCCTTCCTGGAACCGCACGTCCATCAAGTCCATTGTTGCGTAAGCCTCTTGCCATTCTCCGTAACATCACGTGATCCGTTCGGGGGGTGGATCGATCATCGCAGCAGCGTGACGTAGCATACGTGTCACGAAAGTACTTTTGCCGCATCCCGTCGGACCGGCGACGATGCACGTGAAAGGATGTTTCCACTGCGCGTCCATGGTCGCTTATGAAAGACGACCGCAGTGCATCGCCCATATCTACACGTCCACTGGACCCGCGCTCACCCCGTCCCCGTGCTCCACGCGTTTGGCGTAGAAGTAGGTGAGAGCCGCTAGTTCCTGCACGTACGTCAACACGGTCGAGTGACGCACCCGGAACCCGCGGTTCTTTCCACTTCCGCTCCGACGGTTGGTGAGCACCTCCAGGAACGCGTTCTTGTCGATGTCGTTGTGACGTTTGCTCAGTCCTTTGGTGCTGTATTTGTCGGTGGGTCCGAAACAATAGTACGTCTTGCTGCACAACCCCACGAACCCGTCGCCGGACCACTCCACCTTGAACAGACTAGGTGTCCCTGCGCGCCTTACAGCATGACTCGTCGCCGACCCACGGTCTATTGGCGAGTCGACAGCGCACGTACTCGTTCCGATGGTCGTCGCAACATTCGGACGGCAACCATTCGGAGCTGTGCCGGAAGTAATGTTCTCGTAGTTCCGGGGTCACGAGGGCGTCGACGGACTCGACGGCCAAGGCCAAATAGGCAGAGTCTGTATCTGTCTCGCAATACTGAAAAAGAGGGCGCTCCAAATTATAGGTAATATAACTGAAACATGCGCATCTTGGCGTACTGCAGAACGAAGAATCCCACATGTACGGGCAGGGTGTAAGTGACGGTTTTCTTGTTCATCTCTATCTCGTACGCATCGTCCACGACGACATCGAGTTGTCGGAATCTTCTATCGTTGACCAAGAGCGATGCCGCCTTCTCCTTACAATAGTTGACGTCGCAATGTCGGTCCACGGTGGTTATGGTCTTTCCGTAACCCGAGTTCCCCAGCAACTTCATGGTATCTGCGATGATGGCCTTGTGCGAGTGGACGTCTCCTTCGCGTCGAGCCGTGGACACTGCATCGCCGAACCACCTGAAGCACGGGACGGGATCGTACTCGACGACCTGAAACACGTGCGTCACCTCGAGACCGTGGTCCATGTACCATCGCAGCAGAGGCGTGGCAAGCAAGATCTTATCCCCTCGATAACTACCCACGAGCATGCGTCTCGGTGTCGCCATGATGTTGTGCTCCTCAGCGTATCGGCGTTTGAACGGTCCGAGATCGTCGCGTGTCAGACGGATGTTCCTGAACACAGGCTGCATCTCGGCAAAGTGTTCTCGCAATGTTTCCGGTACGCGAAGGTCACACTCGATCAGACCGAACACGGTTCCTGCACGCACACCGCTCAGGATTTGTTGTGACGTCATCGTCCATCGTGCGTGACGTCGTCGCGGAAATGCAGCATCCATAAACTTTTTAACGACAGGATCTCGTCTCGTCCTTTTCCACTCGCATTCCCACAAGCCTACGACCTTGTCAAAGTGGCGGAGGTAGACGGTGTTCTTTCGGGTCTCGGCGAGTAGTTCAGCCATGGGTTTCTCGTTGACCTCGTTGACCTCTTTACCAGTGCACGAGTGACCATGGAAAAAACATCCGTGGAACTGATAAGCCGTTTTCGTCTCGCTGGACCACCCGTCCACCGGCAGTTTGCCTATTCTCTTCTCTCTATCGTTGATCTGGTGTCGTATGATGCGTCCCGTGCGCTAGGATTCCCAAGTCAACCATTCCGCAGCCATCTGACCGTACAGCTGCGCCGATTCCGGTCGGAAGTCGTTCTCTTCCCGTCGTCGCGTGTACCATCCCATAGGCATGTCTTGCATGAGTGACCACAAGTACAGGGCGTTGGCATCGTATCCGACGATGGACCTACAAGGACGAGCGGCCTCTCCGTACTCGTTCTGACGTAGCGTGGTGACACCTTTCTCGTGATAGCGATGAAAAATGAGCGATGCCCCGCCAACCACGTTATCTTTGACGAGGTGATGAAGATCTTTATTCTTCTCGTTGAAGAGGTAAAGTAGGTCTTCTCGGGAAGGTCGTTGAACAGGTAGAGCAAGGTCAGACCTGGTACGCTGATGCCTTGCTTGAACATGTCTATGCCACGTTGTTCGTAGAAGGCAAACTGTCTGTCGATGGCCTGCAGAAAGGGAACCACGTCCCTGTTGTTGTACCAGACGAGAAAGTATCGCAAATTCGTCATGGCGTTGTCGCGCCAGGCGTCTTGACAACTGGCATAATCCTCGTCGGAAATACCTTCGTTCTTCAGTCGACTGAACAAGGTCTGTTTCGATGTCGTCGAGTCTCTCCAGACGGTCCATGTACTCCTACGGGAAATGACCTTTTGTCACCTCGCATCCGTACGCCTTCAGATACTTGTCGTAACTGAACCTGGGAGCTATGTAGTTGGTCATGTCTAGGAATGTCAGCTGATCCGTCGAAAGACACATGAAAGTGTTGTTGCATTTGATGACGAAAAAAGACCCGATACCCTCATTCTCTTCATCTTTATCGTCTTGTTCTTCTTGTTCTTCTTGTTCTTGTTCTTCTTATTCTTCTTGTTCCCCTGTCTTTGACGCGGTGGATAAGAAGTAGGGTATGAGGAACTGTTTGATGGCATTGAGATCATACTTACCCGAATTGAACCCGATGACAGGTAACTGATGCATCCATCCATAGAGTTGTCCCATCAGCTTTTTGTATGGATTGGTCGTCGGACGAGATTTCTTCTTACCGACGGCTGATCGTGCAGCCTTCTCCCTTTCATCCCAGTTCGTCAGTTCCTCTGCGAGTTGATCCAAGACATCTCCGTACGAGTGTTTGATCTTGTCATACGCGGCGTCACTCATCGCTTGTAACATATTCATAATTCTACTCATCAACTTGTTGTTGTCTCCATCTGTGACGAGACATTGCACTCGCTCGTGGCCGGGTACGTTGGATGTTACGCTGACGCTCAGTGGAACGTGACGTGCCACCCAGTGGACCTTGTCACTCTCCGACGGAAGTTGTTCCGTGTCGAACCAACACTCAAAATCAAAGGTGGCTCGATACGGATAGTAGCGTAACGATTCAGCCACGCGAATGTTCTCTTCGTCCAGACGTTCGAACACCGATGGTGTGGAATGGTACATGCCACCAGCATCCATGCATCTTTCCATAACGAGTCACCGCACTTCCGACATCGATAAGAGTTGCAGTACATGCGGACATATTGGATGAATGAAAAATGTTTCTCGTGAAGGTTGAGATACATTGTTTCGGGGTACTTGCATAACAATTGACGGACCAGTTCGGCAGTCGACTTACCGTCCTCCTCATCCGGTTTCACGAGTTTATACACGCACACGTTCGTTTGGAACTTGGTCTCTACGCGATAGAGGTCATCCAGCGTGACCCCTGTAAATTCTACCATGGGTACGTGATCTCGATCGTATGTCTCGTACAGCGTCTTCACCGCCGTTTCCAATCGACGTAGATCGCATCCTCGATGCAGGGCCAGACATCGGAACATACACAGGTTATCATTGTACCTCTTAATATGTATGGGATCCGTTTCCAGAGCGATGATGCTTTTCTTCCTCTTGATGTAGGGTGGCAGAGGGATCATGCCTACACATCCTATAGGATGATCGATGATGCGATTAACGAAAAAGTGACATTCGTTACGAGTTCGCACATCCATGCAGAATCCGGTCTTTGATTGATGGCCCATTGCAAGACGTCGGTTTCTCGGATGCGTTCGAGAAAGTCATCAAAGTTCTTGCTGTTGGTGACGAAACTGGGTTCGTCCAGGTAGCGTCCACAGCAATTACAAGAGGAATGATAGTACTTGTATTGACCCGTGTTCTTGTTTCTCAGAACGAACCCGTAACTGAGGTTAATCTTGAACGCTTTGGTCTGTTCCTGGAACATGATCTTCAAAGACGGTTCTAAGACGGTCGTGTCTAGCGTGGTTAATCTGGAATCGTACCTGCATTGGAGAGGACCTCTTGACACTTGACAGTGCGCACGAACGACATCCGTCGACAGAGTGTCGGCGAAGGGAAGTCGATCGGGTGGTTCTAAGGGGTCTTCCTCGGTAACGAGTGGGTGGTGCGATGGGGTAGTGTCTTCCCTTATTGATCTCTTTGGTGCTGGTGGCTCGGTGACCTCGGCACACGCGGTTCGTGCGTGTATGGTCAGGAGCCAATGTCTTTCGAACTTCCGTCCATATTTCTTACACGCGTAGACGGTGGTGTTTCTACTACTACTACTACTACTACTACTACTACTACTACTACTACTACTACTACTACTACTACTTCTACATACCGACCTTACGTGACGCTGTAGGTTGTCCAATCTCCCGAAGGTGACACCGCATTTCTCGCATGCGTATTTCGCTCTCTTTGCATAGTCGCTAGGTGGCGTTACCACTGGTGGTGTCACCGAGTATGAACGAAAGTCGCAAGATGGCGTCGAACGATTACTCTGCAAGCGACGTTGTAGTTCTGCGCATATGTCGAAGGCGACCTCACAGTGACGACATTGATGTCTTTTCATGACGATGACCGCATCTACAACTGAGAGGGAATGGACTCTCAGCGCATCTATATAGTGCTTGGTGGTGGGGGTATTTCTATATTTAGTAATAAGATGTCAATGTATGATAAGAAGTGTTCATATAACAATTGCTACTATTGTCCACTATGTCCACCATAATCGACTACGGGTTCCCTTTCGAGAGGAGGGGTGTTACTTGTGAGAATAATAATGAAGGTACAACACGTTCCTTTCCATTTTGACAATTTTATTCAATATATTACATATGTTGTGTATGAAATATATATATATATATATATATATATATATATATATATATATATATATATATATATATATATATATATATATATATATATATATATATATATATATCATCAATATTATATATATATATATATATATATAATTATATATATATATATATATATATATATATATATATATATATATATATATATATATATATATATATATATATATATATATATATATATATATATATATATATATATATATATATATATATATATATATATATATATATATATATATATAAAATATATATATATATATATATGTATTTCATAGACAAAATACTGCAGGATAAAGACAAAATGTATTGAAACAAATTACATCGCAACAAGACAATGATGATATATAAGATTAAAGTCAATAATGATTTGAAACAAATTACATCGCAACAAGACAATAATGATATAAGATTATAGTCCATAATGATATAAGATTAAAGTGAATAATGATATATAACAATTACTAACTAAAGAATAAACAATAAAGACACTATTACTAATATAATTAAATTGTGTGTGTGGCGTGTTTTGCAACATCCAAGGATTGAAACACGCCACCTGATGTATGAGATGTGTTTGTATCTCCTCCGACAGTAGCCTTGCGCACCCTTCCGCGCATACGTTGACAGTAGCTTCGGCTACTGTCAGAGGAGTGTATAATGATATGTGCATGATTCAATGTGTTATTGCTTCTGTTATCATTATGTTGGCTTCGTGTGGGTCGATAATGTTCGGGTTCGTGGGTGATGATTCTAAAGTAATGTTCTCGCAGCAGCGATCGCAGGTACATGTTGTCGCCGACGATGACGATGGCGTCGATGATGATGGCTGTGTGTCGGAAGGTGGTGTCGTCAGATTAAGTTCAAACGTCGACGATGATGGCGACGGCGACGATGGACTGAATTCGAATATCTGCGCTGCGAGTAGAAACGATGGCGGTGGGGTGGTGGTGGCATTGGCGTCGTTGCGGTTGGCGCTGCTGCCGCTGCTGGCGGTGCTGTGGTTGGCGCTGCTGCCGCTGCTTTGGTTGGCGCTGCTGCTGCTGCTGGCGGTGCTGTGGTTGGCGCTGCTGCCGCTGCTGTGGTTGGCGCTGCTGCTGCTGCTGCGGTTGGTGCTGCAAACCGACGTTTTCTGTTGAGCACCAACCGCAGGTCGTTCGCGGCTAACGGCGGCATTTTACGTTTTCGTGGCGTCGGTGTTGCCACCTTCTCATATTCATCGTTGTCGTTGTCGTACGCCTCTTGTAATTGC
The DNA here is from genome assembly GCA_033239005.1 of Lamellibrachia satsuma. Classification (NCBI taxonomy): domain Eukaryota; kingdom Metazoa; phylum Annelida; class Polychaeta; order Sabellida; family Siboglinidae; genus Lamellibrachia; species Lamellibrachia satsuma. The sequence continues at coordinate 9,487,833 of BSQZ01000017.1, forward strand.
TTGAGGCCGTTTTGAATCTATAGACAGGACAACAAAAGACCCACCTGTTTAATCACTTTCAGCAACATCGTTCTTACCTGCATATGGACTGGCTATGGTAGCTCTGCCCGTGTCTGCCATATCGACACTCCATTGCATTTTCCCAACCCTCTCCTCCAACGCTATGACAATCCAACGCAAGATGTACATGATAAGACCGGAAGACGGTACGTAATACTCATCTTCCGATAAATCTAATATTCGAACAACCTCGTTACACGCATAACGAAAGCACGCTGCGTCTACCGCTGCATCGAAGGTATTTTGATTCATCATGGCTTCTGCACGATTCCAAATTATGTCTACGTTCATTACCGTCGCCTGCATATTATGATCGTTGCCGTTGTTACTACTACTACAGCTGCTACTGCTTATGACCATAGCTGCATCGCTACTGCTGCTACTGTTTACGATAACAGCTGTATCGTTACTTTCCTCGTCTGCTATACACAGACTCGCTTCGGTAGAGGAAGGGATGGATGGTAACAGATTACGATGTTCATACGTGTCTAACCATTCCTGTACCTTTTTGTTCGTGGTTGTTTCGTCTGCGGGACCTGTGCTGCTGTCAGCGCTGACGTCGACGACATTCTCTTTGTCTTCCTACAAAGAGAATGCCTCGTCAAGTATTTCCAGCTCTGACGCGTTGTAGTTTACAGTTTACAAAGTTGTTGTTGTTGCGTTTATTAATGGTCGCCATGACACGGACCCCCCTCAACACAGACAGGGCAGCCACTCGCTCGTCTTCTGACGTCATAGCGACGTAGGCGTTAGCACTAAAGCCAATCACTTTAACTGCCACTTGATCAAAAACGCTAACCCAACTTTCTGTACCAATCCAGTCTCGCAGGAGGACACACAGGTTGAATCTCTACGTAGGAGATCTCTGTCATTGGTGAAATGGACAATAGTTGCCTTGCTTATGACGCTGGAAACCATTGGGACACTGCGAGCATGCCAAATATTCAACATATTTCTCCTGCCGTGCGGTAGAGACTATGGTTAACGGTCTTGTAAATTTGTACGTTCCAGCACTTATCTCCGTCTGCAGACGGGTGAGGTTCATCATTCGGTGCTCTTCTTCGACGATTTGCTGCGTGGCCATCATGACTTCGAAGCTTGAACGCACACGAGGAGAGAGGCGTGAGTCGATCGATCGCAATAGTTGTTATGGCAGTTAGAGCTGCGAGTCCCTTATATAGGGGGGCCGGTTGCATGGCGCGCCTGTGTTATCTTACCAGCTGGCCTGCTGGTATGCGTTGTGCAATCGCCGCGCATTCCTATCGCTTGGGTGTTGTCGGCGAGCCAGACTTGCTGTCGCCTGGTTTTTTTCGAACGAACTCGCGACAATTCACGAGTATCTGACCCAACAGGCTGTCCAGTGTAGGTGAGCATGCTCCAGTATCCCTCCCTACTTCTCACGCATTCCATTAACCGTGCTGGATATGTGTCTAACAATAGTTTGCGTAATGTCGTGTCGCGAAATTTAATCGCAACTAACGCAATCATTACAGATCGTCTTTGTTTGTTCCATTGTGCGCATAAATCCTCTTTCTCTTGGATGTTCTTGCTAAGGTATGTCGCCTGTAGTCCGGTTCTTGTGGCGAGCATCTTTTCCGCGGTCTGGACATCTCCATAAAAGATGCATTTCCTGTACTGGTACGCAGCTTCAACTGTGTTAAAAACATGACCCCATGCATGTATCCTACAAGCGTAGAAGTTAGATAGAAAACTGTTTCCTCCTCGAAAGTATATAGGACGATTCATTCTGATTTTATGTTGTTTAAAGTTACATGAGCTGTATTTTATATAACATTTGCCTAGGACTCGTTGACTTGGTGTTTTTACGCGTGATAAATGGGTTTTCGGATTCAGCGTTGGTTAGTTGACACTTCTGTGACAGGCTTATCGCTGGGAGGGGTTGTTTATTGTCTTACGCCGAATGTCTGGAATTGATACAACGTTGGTTTAGGACTCGTTGACTTTGTTATTTGTCGTGATAGATGGGATTTTGCTTTCAGCATCGATTCTCTGACACTTCTATGACAGACTTATAGTCTGGTAGTCTAGTCATAAATAGCACGCGAGCCGAGCCGAGCCGAGTGGGGTCGCCGGGTCAGTGATGTCGCCTTTGCGTGATCCACTTTCTACGCATCTACTGCTGGCTGGCGGTGTAGCAGTAAATAAGCGAGTTGGTTCCAAAGTATGCCTTTCGCTGCTCGCGGGTTTACTCATAGCTTATTATTAACAGATGCATGCCCTATTTAATAAATGTATATAGGGTACTTTTAACAAAGTCCTTTACCAATGGCTCGATTTTTATATGTCTTTCACTCAGGTTTTTGAGCTTCCATAGACATCGCTGGCCAGCCGTGATGGAGGAACTATGTCGTCACACACCACGCATAGACGACGCCGACGATGATGGCTACGCTACAGAGAGTTGGGATGACGAATGTAATCAATATGCTTCATTTCTAGAGCACATAAAATCGTGGACTGCCGTTATGACGGAGCTCGGGATGGTTCGACCGCTCGAGCGGGTTGAAATGGAATTTTTTTGGGGTGCAACGCCAAAGGCGAGGCACGACAACAACCTGCCAATGTTTATGTTTCCTTTCTAGAACACCAAACATTGTGGCCTGCTGTTATGAAGGAACTCGATATGTTGTTGGAGTGCAACACCGACAGCGAGCCGGTACAACAGCCTACCAACGAACCACTACAACGACCTACAAAACTCATAGACAGACGCGGAAAGTCACAGCCGCGTCTGAACTTGCATTGAGATGGAAAACAAAAAGATGAACGCTATATTTCAATATATCGATGAAACGATATTTATATGATTTGCTATATGGCTATTTTTAATTATATTACTATATTTATATGATTTTATATTTAACAAGATTTAATATATGGCTATTTTTAAATAATTATATTACTATATTTATATGAATTTATGTGCTTTAATATGATTTGATATAAGGCTATTTTTAAATAATTCTATTACTATATTTATATGAATTTATGTGCTTTAATATGATTTGATATATGACTATTTTTAAATAATGATATTACTATATTTATATAAATTTATGTGCTTTAATATGATTTGATATATGGCTATTTTTAAATCTTTATATTACTATGATCTGATGTATCGTTATTTTTAAATATTAAAATTTCTTTGCGACTTCATTCAATGAGGTGTTGTGTTGATTTTGCCGGTTAGCGGCAGATAGGGTAACGCGGGCCACAACGAACCAACGGATAGGGTATCGCGGACTACATCGAGCCAGGGATTAAATGCCTTGGAATACAATTAAAATGATTTCACTCCTCGAGCATCAGGGTAGCGGTCACGTTAGGGTAGCGGTCACTCAGTTAGGGTCAGGGGTCACTACTGATGAGATCAGGTCGGGATCATGTCACAAAGTTGAGGTTACGACGGTTAGGGTTAGCTCCAGTCGCTACGGTGCGCTCTAGGTGGATATAGGTCACCGCCAGGGGGCGCTTAGGCTACCCAGAAGGCTCTGCGACCGGAAGTCACAGGGCCACTCCCTACTGGTCTCCTCTTTGGACTGGTCAAAATACACTATAACTACTGAGATCTAGTAATAGAAAGGGTGTCAAAGGTAACAAAAGAGACTGATCTCAAAGATCACATTAAATCTAAAGGTGTGTGTGTTCGCTCATCGTCTCTTATATCACACATTGATGCCAAGCATCAGACATTTAAACTAGAAATATCTAAAGATGATCTCATGTAGGTTTATAATCCTGACTTTTGGCCATGTGGCATCAACATTAGAAGATATTTCCCTCCCAAAAGACGTGACAAACGAACTGGCAATACACTGAGCAGTGGTGAAACTGGTGTGAATTCAAGTCAAAATGAAACATAAACATGATGGACAATAAAAAGAAACTCAAGTTTGGCTCTTACAATTGTAAGCATTTTGGTGTTGACAAGTATGTTATTATACAAATCTTGCTGGTGGTGTGTGATTTTTTGTTGATACAAGAACATTGTATGTATAAAACACAATTTATACAAAGTCTGGGTGCGAGAAGTCCTGGGCTGAGGTCCAGGCAGATAGTTTTAGTTTTGAGTGTAGGGGATGCGCGAAGATGAAGGAACTAGAGGTGGAGTTGGAAGAGCTGAGGCTGCTCGTTGTGGCAATGGTGGGAAGGGAACAGGGGAGTTGTGCCAGTAGTTCCGGTGGGGGAACAGTAGACGATAAAGTGGGGAAAGACACAAGAGATGCTAGGGAGAGCTCACCTCAGCCTGGGAGGAAGCTGAGAGGGGGGAAGGTACAGGTCATAGGGAGACAGGAGGGAAGGAGAAGGGAATGGGGGAGACGGGAGGGAAAACAACCGGAGTGAAGGAGAGGGGAGTAGGGGAGACAGGAGAGAAGGAGAAGGGAGTGGGGGAGACGGAAGGGAAAACAACCGGGGTGAAGGAGAGGGGAGTGGGAGAGACAAGAGCAAAGGAGTGGGAAGTGGGGAGACAGGAGGGAAGGGGCCAAGACAGAATGTTATGGAGGGGATCGAAAGGAAGAGTTATTCTGCAGCAGTAATAGAGGGGGTGAGGAAGAGAGCGAGGGTGTTTGTGGGGGATTCGATAGTTAGGAAGACTGACAGAGTCTTAAACAAGGGAAATGATGTGGTGGTCTGCTTGCCTGGAACCAAAATAGAGGCGATAACTGAGAGGGTAAAAAACATCGTAGGCTCGGGTAAGGGTGGATCTGTTTTAGTACAGGTAGGGACAAATAACGTAGAGAGGGAGGGTACAACTGCCATAGTTAGGAAATATAGGCATTTGGTCAGAACACTAAAACAGACGCGGGTTGAGCAGGTAATACTGTCAGGGATTTTATCTGTAATGGGCAGGAGGGGTCACAAATATCGAAATTGTCGGGGGATGGCAATTAACATGTTAGTCCAGAGGTTGTGTAGGGAAGAGGAAGTTGGATTTGTGGATTTATGGGGAAGTTTTGTTGGGAGGGCTGATATGTACATGAAGGATGGGCTTCATTTAAGTGGAATTGGGCGGCAGTATTCGCGGACAAACTTTCAGCAGCAGTAGATAGCGACTTGGGTACAATGACAATGGCACAGTAAAACAACCAATGATAATAAATTAATTAAGACAAAAATATGACTTAAAATATAAAAACTTAAAAGGTGCATGTAGATCATGTTTAAAGTCATGTTTGTATATAAACAATGTAAATATGAAGGACATAATCATAAATTAAAACTTAAAACAGGTAATACTATAGTAGAATAAATTATATGGCCTACTACTATTATGTAAAAAGTAACTAATTTATAAATGAGTTCATAATTGCTGCCAGTGTCTTAAAGCATAAGGTATAAAAGAGTTCTGAAATCTTGCAGTTCTGCAACGCGGCACACAGTAAGTCATCGTGTTTCGAGTTGTATACGGAGTTTCCCAGAGGGGAGGCAAAAGATGGTGTAATTTATGTGTAGATTTTTGCATGCTTATGAATAGCGTTCTACACAACTTCTCCCTCCGGTCTGACAGCGTTGGTAGATTGGCTGCGGTGATGGCTTCGGTGTACGACTTATCTTGGAAAATGCTCCGCATTGCCCGTTTCTGGATGTATTCTATCTGTCTCGTTTGCTTTTTGTAAGGCTCGTGTGCCACACTTGGCATGCGTACTCCAATACCGATCGGACGATTGAAGTGTATATGTTGATGAGATGGTGAGTGTCAATGCCGGCTCTTTTGAGAAGGATGATGAAGAATAGACGTTGCGATGCTTTTGTAGTGATTTCGTCTATGTGTAATTGCCACTTCAGATCTTCAGATAGAGTCACACCTAGTAGACGAGTGCTGTTAACTTGTTGGATTGGTCTACCGTCGATGGTTAGCAGTGCGATGTCCGGAGTTGATTTCTTGAAACATATCCGCAGTTCTTTCGTCTTGTCGTAGTTCAGCGCCATTTTGTTACTCGCTGTCCATTGCCCGACTTCGTCTGCCGCTACTTGGAGTGAGCTGTCCATTCCGGAGGATGAAGAAGCTCCCCATATTGTGCAATCGTCGACATATTAAAAGGGGAATGTATTATAATGGGAGATTTTAACCATGGACACATACAATGGAATTCTCTAGAGAGCACAGGGATTGAGGATCAACAATTTCTATGTTTAATCCAGGATAGCTTTCTTACTCAGCACGTACTAGAACCAACCAGGGGAGAAAATGTATTAGATATAGTTTTGTCATCACAAAGAGATTTAGTGGACAATGTAAAAATATTTGAACCATTGGGTAATAGTGACCATAATCAAATACATTTTGACATCAATGTAAAATCAGAAAGTAAAAATAAGAAAACGTACAAGAGAAACTTCCACAAAGGTAACTACAAAGATATGAGAAAATACTTAGCAAAGCTAGATTGGAATAACATGCTGATGAATAAGACCGCAATTGAATGTTGGAATATTCTAAAATATGAAATTGAGAGTATCATCGATAAATTTGTTCCCTTCCAAAAACAAGGAAAACGGTGTAGTAAGAAACACTTGTCAAAAGAGGCAATTAGAAAAATAATGCTAAAACAAACTATGTGGAGGGTTTATAGGCGTACCAGAAAGGAAGAAGACTATGCAAAATACAAAGAGGCACTTAATGCAGCTACAACTGAAATCAGACAATCTAAAAGAAGCTATGAGCAAAAACTGGCATGTAACATAAAAAATGACAGCAAGAGTTTTTATGCATATTTCAGGAGTAAACAAAACGTACAAGACAAGGTTGGACCTCTAGAAGACAGTGCTGGAAATATAATATCACAGGGGTTTTTAATGGCGGAAGACCTAAATGGTTACTTCAGTTCAGTGTTTACCAAAGAAGATATTAGTTCATTACCAGTTGCTGATGCTAAATTTCAGGGGGCTAAATCTGACTATTTAGGACCGTTAGTTGTAACTCCAGAATTGGTAGCTCAGAAAATAAAGGCAATGAAGGATAACAAATCACCGGGAGTGGATGGGATTCCTCCAAAATTACTAATGGAAACAGTAGATCAAATCAGTATACCACTTGCAAGAGTATTTAACTTGTCATTAAAAGAGGGAGTTGTTCCGTTTGAATGGAAAGAAGCAAACATCATACCATTATTTAAAAAGGGTTCGAGAAATAAGTCAGAGAATTACAGACCAGTGAGTTTAACGTCAGTGATTTGTAAATTATTAGAAAGGTTAATTAAAGACCATATGGTGGACTTCCTCGTTAAGCATAAATTATTAAATTCATCTCAACATGGATTCCTTAAAGCGAGGTCATGCTTAACAAACATGTTATGTTTTTTGGAAGAAATCACTAAGTGGATAGACGTGGGATCGCCAGTAGATATTATCTACTTAGATTTTCAGAAAGCTTTTGACAAAGTGCCACATCAAAGATTACTACTTAAATTAAAAGCCCATGGTATCGGGGATAGCATAACTGACTGGATAGAACAATGGCTGACTGACAGAAGACAACGAGTTGTAGTAGATGGAGAAGTTTCAAATTGGAAATCGGTTTTGAGTGGGGTACCTCAAGGATCAGTGTTAGGACCTATATTATTCTTAATTTATATCAATGACTTGGACGACAGTATAACAAGTAACGTACTGAAATTTGCGGATGACACAAAACTGTTTAGAAAGGTTAATACTGATGGTGATAAACAACATTTACAAAACGATCTAGACAGATTAGTGAAATGGTCTGAGAAATGGCAGATGCTGTTCAATTTTGGGAAATGTAAATGCCTACATACAGGACATGGGAACTTGAATGTAAACTATAAAATGGGAGATACTGTTCTGGGTACTACTGTAAAAGAAAAGGACTTAGGAGTTAAAATAAGCACTGATATGAAAGTTTCAGAGCAGTGTGGTATTGTAGCTTCAAAGGGTAATCAAATTCTTGGATTGATTAGAAGAAACATAACACACAAGGGAAAAAAGTTAATTATACCTCTTTATAAAGCAATAGTTAGACCTCATTTAGAATACTGTATACAAGCATGGAGACCATATCGTAAGAAGGATATAGATACGCTTGAACGCATACAAAGGAGAGCAACTAAAATGATTCCAGAACTTAGAGACCTTAGTTATGAAGAACGCCTGAAAGAATGTGGTTTAACAACTCTAGAGACAAGGAGGTTAAGAGGAGATCAGATTGAAGTTTTTAAGATATTGAATGGGTATGAAAATATTGATAGAAATATGTTTTTCTCACTCAAGAAGGATAGCAGAACTAGAGGACATGAGGTAAAATTAGTAAAACATCAATGTAGATTGGACATCAGGAAGCACTCGTTCTCACAGAGGACAATAAATGAATGGAACAAATTGTCTACAGATGTGTAACTGCTAGCAGCGTGAATATGTTTAAAAACAAGGTTGACACATATCTCAGGAGGGCGGGTTATAAGTAGGTGAACATTGTTGGACTCTCGATAAGCCAATGGCTTTCTTGTCCACTTGCCATCTGGGCCTTTGGCTTGGATGGCAAATCTTGTTAAATCTTGTTAAATCTTGTTGAATAGTTGCATTGTTGCCACAGGTATGTGTTTGCCAAAGACGGGTGTCAAGAAAGAGAGCAGCAAGGTGATACCTGGTTGGAACGAACATGTACAGCCTCAACACGATACTTCCTTGTTCTGGCATGATATTTGGGTGCAGTGTGGTAGGCCACATAATGGTGAAGTAGCCGATATCATGAGGCGTACTCGATACAGGTATCACTACGCTGTAATATATGTAATAAAGGAAGAAACAAGGATAAAAAGCAATAGAATGGCTGAAGCTATTATTGAAGGTAATGATCGGAACTTATGGAAAGAGGTGCATAGTTTTAAAAATATTATCATTTTCTGTCTAATGTTATTGATGGTCATATAGGGTCAGAAGATATTGCTGACTTATTTTCCTCAAAGTTTGAACAATTGTACAATTCTGTTGGATTTGAAGAAGATCACATGCACTTATTAAAAAGTAGAATTGACAATCTTGTTATTAATATGTGTATGCATGAAAATGATACTTATGATGGTCACAACTGCCATAAGCAGCATAGTATTGATATTGATGATTTCTAGGGATGTGTAAATTGCATGAAACATGGTAAAAAAAGAAGAAAATGGCATATTTTCTAACCATATTATACATGGTACTGAAATTTTGTTTAATGCAATAACCTTGCTCTACAATGGCATGCTTATTCATGGTGTATCCCCAAGTGGGTTACTGATAGGTACTATGGTGCCACTTCAGAAAGATAAAAGAAAGGCACACCATAGCTCTGATAACTATAGATCGTTGACCTTAGGCAGCATCATTGGTAAACTTTATGATGCCATTATTATTAAACAACAAACTTTTTAACACGTCAGATTTACAATTTGGGTTTAACGATGGCTTATCTACAACAATGTGTACTTTTATGGGAAAAGAAACTATTTCATATTATGTAAATAATATTAGTACTGTACATGTTTTATTACTTGATGCTTCTAAACCATTCGATAGAGTAAATTATGGTATGTTGTTTCAAAAATTAATTGATAAGGGTATGTGCCCATTAGTTGTAAAACTTTTACTTCACATGTACACACACCAGAAATTACAAGTTAGATGGAATGACGTAATATCAAACCAATTCAGTGTCAAGAATGGGATTCGACAAGGAGGTGTTAGGTCTCCACTTCTATTTGGAGTATACATGGATGGGCTGTTGGAAGAATTAAAATACCTGGTATTGGCTGTTATATTGGGCAATATTTCTGTGGAGCTGCAGGATATGCAGATGACATTATATTAATATGTCCTACTAGTTCTGGGTTGCGAAAAATTATTGAGGTGTGTGAGAAATATGACAAACTACATGATGTGTTGTTTAATGGGTCAAAAAGCTAATTATTGGTGTACAACAAGAAGGATGCTGATACGCATTGTGAAATAAATGGTACAGATGTTTCTACATGTGAGAAAACTATACATCTCGGTAATGTACTTAGCACAACCGATAAGTAGAAAATGGTGTTTGATGGTATCAAGAAATTTAACTGTAATGTAAATAGATTTATGTCTGAGTTTGGTTCACTTCAAACTGTCGTCAAAAACAAATTGTTTCATCAGTATTGTTGTGCATTGTACCGATCTCAACCTTGGCCACTGTGGCATGACAGTGTTAACAAGATGTGCATACAGTGGCGTAATGCATTGCGTAAGGTATGGAAGCTACCATATGCTTCCCACAGAGATTTAGTACCATGAATTGCTGAATGTGTACCTTTAGATGTGGCTTTGGTCTTTAGGTTTATAAAGTTTTACAGAACAGTAGCCTTGTCAAATGACATGATTGTTAATTATATTGCAAATAAAATGACATTTGCTTATAGGTCAAATATGGGCCAGAATGTAAGACACATTATGTCCAAATATAACATAACCCTCCATGAATTGTTGTATATGCCTACGAGTGCTATTAAGCATAAATGTAAAGAAATGGGGAATATCAATGTCAATGCTACATACTATGACAATGCAATAATGATTTGTGAATTGGTTGAAATGAAAGATTGTAACAATGACCATGTCTTAAATAAGGAAGAATGTAATGCTGTAATTTCATATCTCAGCACAATATAATGTGTTTCCTAGCTGCTATTTCTAACGTACAATTTGTTTAATATGTACATGTTTGTGGATCTTGAGTCGGAATAAAGATGATAATAATAATAACAGTGTAGTTGGGTATGGCACATTGCATGCGAGTGTAATAATAATAATAACTGCACCAGTGTAGTTGAGTATGGCACATTGCATGCGAGTGTAATAATAATAATAACTGCACCAGTGTAGTTGGGTATGGCACATTGCTTGCGAGTGTAATAATAATAATAACTGCACCAGTGTAGTTGGGTATGGCACATTGCATGCGAGTGTAATAATAATAATAACTGCACCAGTGTAGTTGGGTATGGCACATTGCATGCGAGTGTAATAATAATAATAATAACTGCACCAGTGTAGTTGGGTATGGCACATTGCTTGCGAGTGTAATAATAATAATAATAACTGCACCAGTGTAGTTGGGTATGGCACATTGATTGCGAGTGTAATAATAATAATAACTGCACCAGTGTAGTTGGGTATGGCACATTGCTTGCGAGTGTAATAATAATAATAACTGCACCAGTGTAGTTGGGTATGGCACATTGATTGCGAGTGTAATAATAATAATAATAACTGCACCAGTGTAGTTGGGTATGGCACATTGCTTGCGAGTGTAATAATAATAATAACTGCACCAGTGTAGTTGGGTATGGCACATTGCATGCGAGTGTAATAATAATAATAACTGCACCAGTGTAGTTGAGTATGGCACATTGATTGCGAGTGTAATAATAATAATAACTGCACCAGTGTAGTTGAGTATGGCACATTGCATGCGAGTGTAATAATAATAATAACTGCACCAGTGTAGTTGGGTATGGCACATTGCATGCGAGTGTAATAATAATAATAACTGCACCAGTGTAGTTGGGTATGGCACATTGATTGCGAGTGTAATAATAATAATAACTGCACCAGTGTAGTTGAGTATGGCACATTGCATGCGAGTGTAATAATAATAATAACTGCACCAGTGTAGTTGGGTATGGCACATTGCATGCGAGTGTAATAATAATAATAACTGCACCAGTGTAGTTGGGTATGGCACATTGCATGCGAGTGTAATAATAATAATAACTGCACCAGTGTAGTTGGGTATGGCACATTGCTTGCGAGTGTAATAATAATAATAACTGCACCAGTGTAGTTGAGTATGGCACATTGCATGCGAGTGTAATAATAATAATAACTGCACCAGTGTAGTTGGGTATGGCACATTGCTTGCGAGTGTAATAATAATAATAATAACTGCACCAGTGTAGTTGGGTATGGCACATTGCTTGCGAGTGTAATAATAATAATAACTGCACCAGTGTAGTTGAGTATGGCACATTGCCTGCGAGTGTAATAATAATAATAACTGCACCAGTGTAGTTGGGTATGGCACATTGCATGCGAGTGTAATAATAATAATAACTGCACCAGTGTAGTTGGGTATGGCACATTGCATGCGAGTGTAATAATAATAATAACTGCACCAGTGTAGTTGGGTATGGCACATTGCATGCGAGTGTAATAATAATAATAACTGCACCAGTGTAGTTGAGTATGGCACATTGCATGCGAGTGTAATAATAATAATAACTGCACCAGTGTAGTTGGGTATGGCACATTGCTTGCGAGTGTAATAATAATAATAATAACTGCACCAGTGTAGTTGAGTATGGCACATTGCTTGCGAGTGTAATAATAATAATAACTGCACCAGTGTAGTTGAGTATGGCACATTGCATGCGAGTGTAATAATAATAATAACTGCACCAGTGTAGTTGAGTATGGCACATTGCCTGCGAGTGTAATAATAATAATAACTGCACCAGTGTAGTTGGGTATGGCACATTGCTTGCGAGTGTAATAATAATAATAACTGCACCAGTGTAGTTGAGTATGGCACATTGCTTGCGAGTGTAATAATAATAATAACTGCACCAGTGTAGTTGGGTATGGCACATTGCATGCGAGTGTAATAATAATAATAACTGCACCAGTGTAGTTGGGTATGGCACATTGCTTGCGAGTGTAATAATAATAATAACTGCACCAGTGTAGTTGGGTATGGCACATTGCATGCGAGTGTAATAATAATAATAACTGCACCAGTGTAGTTGGGTATGGCACATTGATTGCGAGTGTAATAATAATAATAATAACTGCACCAGTGTAGTTGGGTATGGCACATTGCATGCGAGTGTAATAATAATAATAACTGCACCAGTGTAGTTGGGTATGGCACATTGCCTGCGAGTGTAATAATAATAATAACTGCACCAGTGTAGTTGAGTATGGCACATTGCATGCGAGTGTAATAATAATAATAACTGCACCAGTGTAGTTGGGTATGGCACATTGCATGCGAGTGTAATAATAATAATAACTGCACCAGTGTAGTTGGGTATGGCACATTGCTTGCAAGTGTAATAATAATAATAACTGCACCAGTGTAGTTGGGTATGGCACATTGCATGCGAGTGTAATAATCGAATGTGTTCTGTATGAAAGCAGTTTACTATTGGTGTATATTTACTGTGTTATGCCCATATTTATTAATATATCCAGTATTTATCACGAATATGTCAATATTAAAAACCATAGCATGTCCCATATTTAACGCTGACACCGCACGTTTACATCACACGTAATCTGAAGAGTGCTGACACAGAGCTGAGTAGTGGACATGTAACACTGTTCAGACAACTCATACTAATTATGCACATTACTCATTCTAACCGATTTTACAACTACAACTTAGAGTCTCCAATATTTCTCATCCTGATAACCATGCGGTTAGCGTCATCTCATGCTCGCGGTCCAAGCCTTTTCACGACGCTATTTGTCAATTCATAACACTGCAGTTAGATGGATCTTTCTGTTGGTGGCTCAGCCACTCAGCCGTTAGTCAGTAGAAAAAAGGTAGCAAACGTCCATCGTGATGTGAATAAAACACAGCACGATACACCACAAGTAAGCTGTGCAACAGAAAAAACTATGTCACAAAGTATATCAAAATAGTTTTTAAAAAATGATGAAAATATCACAATGACTTTGCAACAGAAATGTATGTCATGCTATGTTATTATTCATAGGTTCAAGTAAAGTCCGGTGTAATGGGTTACTTTAACTTGCTGGTACAGACGAGTGTTTTGCTGTGGTGGAATAAAGTGGGTCATCTCAACATGTCGAACTTGGAAGCACGTGTGTTTGGGACTCATGTCAAACTTAATAATGTCTGCGAGTTTTGACCCAGTAAACAAAACGTAAAACTACCCATTGTACCAACCTAATTGGCTTTGCATACAGTAACAGCAAAGTTCAACATCGCAAACATACTGCTTTGGTAATTGCGATTATTGCGACTTGCAATAATTATATTTACATTCCAGAAATCACTGGTCAGCACTATGTAATTAGCATATATCTTGCTCTATGCATTATCGCTTTTATTTTTTCTACATAAATCCCCTTCACCATTTATGCAATGGCTAAAGGAATGTCGAATGTAAAGAGTTATAATTTTAATCACCGTACACCGGTGACATGTCATGTGCCTCTCGCGCAGTCGCGCTCACCTTTTTGTGGCGCGACACACGCCACTGCGCAGAACAGGAGAAACCCAGCAGAGCTCCAACACTCGTAGCGACCACAGACAGCAAATAATGGCCACAACCACAAATCAACTTCACATAACTCGTGGGGAGTTAAACGGCCTGTTAACCGATGATATCATGTATAATCATGATTGATGATGTTCTTCAGTCTTCAGTGGGTTTACTCCAAACAGCCCCTTCTGGGGCTAACATAGGAGTATGGTGCTTGGTGCGCATGAAAAAGGTGCATATCAATGTGGGAAATAATAATTTTTTAACAAAAGTGGTGCAATTAAAAAGTGGACTAAAATCAGATATCCTCCTGGAGGGGCCAGATAGACAGTGCTCACAGCTGGATGGAAGGGGTGAATGGAGGGGCCAGATAGACAGTGCTCACAGCTGGATGGAAGGGGTGAATGGAGGGGCCAGATAGACAGTGCTCACAGCTGGATGGAAGGGGTGAATGGAGGGGCCAGATAGACAGTGCTCACAGCTGGATGGAAGGGGTGAATGGAGGGGCCAGATAGACAGTGCTCACAGCTGGATGAAAGGGGTGAATGGAGGGGCCAGATAGACAGTGCTAACAGTTGGATGGCAGGGGTGAATGGAGGGGCCAGATAGAGAGTGCTAACAGTTGGATGGAAGGGGTGAATGGAGGGGCCAGATAGACAGTGCTCACAGCTGGATGGAAGGGGTGAATGGAGGGGCCAGATAGACAGTGCTCACAGCTGGATGGAAGGGGTGAATGGAGGGGCCAGATAGACAGTGCTCACAGCTGGATGGAAGGGGTGAATGGAGGGGCCAGATAGACAGTGCTCACAGCTGGATGGAAGGGGTGAATGGAGGGGCCAGATAGACAGTGCTAACAGTTGGATGGAAGGGGTGAAGTACCTCCTGTATTAAAATGCAACCTGTATTAGTAGACCACCAGTCACTAATGATCGCAAACCGTCCCGAAGTACCTCCTGTATTAAAATACAACCTGTATTAAGTGACCACTTTTCGACAATCCATTGAGCAGTCGCTTAAGAAAGGTTTGATTGTAATTTGATTGAAAGAGGACTAACCCTAGATGGTCACGAAAACACCGCAACGCTCTTGTTTAATGTGTGTAGTAATTAAACATATATGATAACACAACATTATCAAGAAAGTATGACGATATGATGCACTTTATTAAAAAAAATGCCCAGTCACTGAGGTGATGTGTGGTCGGCATACGTCACGCTAATAAATGTGTGACGACATGATGCATGGATCATTAAAAAATGCCCGGTCATTGACTTGACATGTGGTTGGAATTTGTGACACTAATAAAAGCGCAGCGTGAGTGTCAATTCGCACAACAATGGAGCACGTATTCGGTTTGCGTCAGATGGATAGTCGTCGCTGTAATAACTGCTGACGGATAAAAGAGAGCACGCAGCGAAGCATTGAAGGACGATACAACATTCATCATATCACTGAGAATCATTTCCACCAGAAGTCGCCGCCTCGCTGCACAGGGGTCTTCTTAGACGATGCCCACCCATGATTACATCAATCATTCTTAACCTTTACCAGGAGCTGTTTGGCTTAACGTTGTAAAGTGGTTCCACGCCCATGGACCAACTACCAAAAAAGAAAATGACAGATTGCGCTCATGAAAAAAAAATCCAATTTTCAAAAAGACGATGTGAAGCAGATATTTTCTGAATGAAGATGAACGTGAGAATTGACGTCAGTCCGTGCAATATACGTGAACCGACGAACAACTTCTGCGGTTTTTCTGCACTTGATAATTTGTTACCTATTCACTGAGTGTGAACCAGCTGAGACGTAATAGATACAAACGTTGCAAAAACTCCGTCATGTTGAGAGAAGATGTATGACACCCAAACAAGGCCATTACATACATTACCCAGAATAATGACTGTTAGGTAGTTATCTCATACGTACCTTAGCCGCAGATCATCTTGTCGGACACGAACAAAATCCATTCATGGTTCAAACGTAAACACGTATCATCGTGTAGTTTTCCAAACGAATGCATGTTTTGTGTGTTTGCGTGCTTGCCTGCGTTTGCGTGGGTGTGCGTGTGAGTGCGTGCGTGTTTGCGTGGGTGCGTGTTTAAGTGCTCAAGTAGTACAAAGTCGCACGCACCGCCATAATTATATCTATGTATGCCTATATATACGACCGTGTTGACACCTATGCAACCCGTGTAAATGGCATAGCTGAAACATGGTATTTGATGCAGTGTCGACGACCGAAACGTGCGAGAGCCTATTTATTTTTTTTAACTGGGGTGGGTGGGTGGGTGGGTGATTGGGCGGGTGGGCGGACTTGATTATGCACAATCACGCCAATAAAATTGCTCCGTCAACAGCAAGTGACGCACGGGCCGCATGTTGCCGACCCCTGTAAATAATGACAGAGAATATGAGTTGGACGAGATAGTTAATATATTTTGAAAATTGCAAACACGTTGCTTGGAACTCAGTTCAATCATTACATTACACTAATATAATCATTTCACGTGTTGTGTTTTAATAAATAAAAATGGGTCTAAATGATCGCCAATTTTCTCCGGACCCCCAAGTGTTCCACTTTCTCTAAAAATGCACCCCCACCCGAAATAAAATCATCACCCACGCTTCGAGTGTGATGCGTATTAATATTCTGCATAAGTTGCCAATGATGAAAGCATGGAATTTTGCAACACGATTCCAAGAACTTCACGTGGATACGTTCAACCATATTAATTCATTGCTGGTGACACGATGGATGTTATGTAGTGAAAATTAACACTAAATGTATCAAACTTGATGACGTCCACTCTAATTGAAACCATCAACATTTGTGATGGATTAGTTTGCATTCACAAAAGACGTCAGCAGGACCAACAACGGTAAATGGACTAGTATGATCCCCGGCGTAACGCTTCGCCGACTGCGTCGCTCGAGTAAAAGTAGGCAGCCAATCATCAGCGCCAATCGGCAACTCGTTTCTGCGCCGACAAAGCGGTTATACGCCACACAGCTTCAATCAAAAACTACTGTTTCGATGCGCCAGCGAGAGAACAGCCACGTCCGCGATTCCAGCGCGCGGAAAGTCGATTGTTGATCATGTCGTTCGTCGGACCAATATGTCTGATTGTCGTCTCGCTGCTGTGCCTCCAGCCAACGTGCAGGCAAGTAGAAATATACACAGTGTTTGCAGCAATGATACTTTCAATGTAATTGCGAGTGAGTTTGTGTACTCTCGTTTGTGCGCTATGAATAGTGTTTGCCGTAGCGCTCAGTACAAACCGGCCACCTTTTTCATGACAGATGTTCCTGCGAGTTGGCCCGTGTGGTTTTGAAGAATATATTGGTCATTATTTGTTTAGTGGATGTGTAAAAAAAAAACTGTTGAAATTTTTTTATTTATCACAAAAAATTACATGCAGGTGTTGGCGTACATATATATGCCATATTCAAAGTTACTAAGCGAAAGAGTTAGTTAAAACATTTGTATTATATCATTGAAATATGCCAGGCAGTCGTGTTGATCTACAAATTAACATTATCAATAAATCATTTGATTGTCAAATGTCTGGCTAACTTTGTCGACCGACCGACCGACCGACTTAGACACTTAGTTGTGACATGTGAAATTGTGTGTTTCACAACAACTAAAGTAGTATCTCACGTGGTACACGCATCATGATGCTACTTGTGACCAGACCTGTGGCAGATACATCACCAATGTATCTAGATAAGCCACAGATACATTGGAAATGTCACAGATACACATACATGAATTTAAATGTATCTAGATACAGATACAGAAATATTCAAATGTATCTAGATACAGATACATTCAAATGTATCTAGATATATTAAAATGTATCTAGATACAGATACAGATACATTAAAATGTATCTAGATACAGATACAGATACATTAAAATGTATCTAGATACAGATGCAGATACAGATGCAGTGACATGTGTCACTTCATGATCTGCTCAATATTTCGATATGAATGACTTTCAGTAATCAAAATGACTTAATTGCTTTTAAGAACATGAAACAAATATAATTACTAATTATATATATAATATATATATATATATATATATATATATATATATATATATATATATATATATATATATATATATATATATATATATATATATATATATATATATATATATATATATATATATATCAATGAAGCAATATTCCTTCATCAACATTCTTGAACTACTCCAGACTGAGTAATTACTGGCTTGTCTATCTAATTGCAATTCACCAATGGAATATTTCCAGCAAAATCTGTGATATACATTGTATCTGAAATGTATATGAAAAGTATCTGAAAATTCAAATACATTGCCACTGTATCTAGATATAGATACAGATAGTTTTAATTTTTAACGAAAGTATCTAGATACAGATATAGATACTTCTAAAAATGTATCTAGATACAAAAGATACAGATACACGATGTATCTGCCCCAGGTCTGCTTGTGAGTCGTGACGTAGGATGCACTAGGGTAAACTAACCCCGGTGAAAATGTTTAAACCAACCCGCCACCGTAGAGGCGATTCAAGAAGGCGCTGTGCCAAACTGCGTGACGATATTTAATTTCTTGTATCGTCGACGTTTGCCTTATTACCATTACATAATTTCACAAATTTAGGTTAAATATGACTCCGGAGTTAGTACGGGTCAAAATATATTCTTCACGGGCCGACCTTTTACTCAGTTCTCACGAAATGTCTGTATTTTTTGCATTCTCTTTTTTGACGTGCTACATACGGTGCATAATGTAGCTATTATTCACTAGAATGGGAGAGTGACGTTCTCTAATAATTTGTTCAATAATACCATTCTTCCCTACATGTCTTGCTTCAAGCAAGCTGTGTTCGATCGCCGACAACGTATAGCATTTGTATTTGTTGGATAACGATTCACAGTTATATTATCCAACATTCTCACACCTTGTTATTGATGCTTCAGAGGTGATCTGAGGGACGTTCTAGTGGCTGCCAGAATCCAAGGAAGAGAGGTAATAGGCCAAGCATTGCAAATGATTCAGTAATACACTTTAAGCTTTTTTGGTTCAGCTCTTCGGGTATTCGAAGAGAGACTACTATGTGCTGCGAATATCATTATAAAGTTAAGGAATGATTTTATTTTACATTAAAGCCTTCAATACAATTTTTTTGAAAAAAAAATTAACAACCATACTGCTAACATGTTCGCGTTTGTTATTAAATAAAACACGCATTTCTGTAATGAATGATTAGGTGTATGGTTGTTTTTTATTGAGGCTTGTAGTAATTACATGGCACTAATAATGACTTGACTTTACGATTGTTGGGTTGGTAGTATGTTGCAAAGAAAATGGCATTTTATTCAGTTGCAACGATACAAGGAGCTCTGTTACGATCAATGGACACAACTTTGTGCATGTGTTACATACATTATGGCAAAATCAGAAACGAAATATATATATCCGCATTCAGTAACGATTCAGACCCGTCTATGTTTCTACAAATTATTCTGCAGTATTATGTGACAACCTGTCGCTGGACGATGTGTCTATGTGATAAGTCATTATGTGACAACCTGTCGATGGACGATGTGTCTATGTTATAAGTCATTATGTGACAACCTGTCGCTGGACGATGTGTCTATCTTACAAGTCATTATGTGACAACCTGTCGCTGGACGATGTGTCTATGTTACAAGTCATTATGTGACAACCTGTCGCTGGACGATGTGTCTATGTTACAAGTCATTATGTGACAACCTGTCGCTGGACGATGTGTCTATGTTACAAGTCATTATGTGACAACCTGTCGCTGGACGATGTGTCTATGTTACAAGTCATTATGTGACAACCTGTCGCTGCACGATGTGTCTATGTTACAAGTCATTATGTGACAACCTGTCGCTGGACGATGTGTCTATGTTACAAGTCATTATGTGACAACCTGTCGCTGGACGATGTGTCTATGTTACAAGTCATTATGTGACAACCTGTCGCTGGACGATGTGTCTATGTTACAAGTCATTATGTGACAACCTGTCGCTGGACGATGTGTCTATGTTACAAGTCATTATGTGACAACCTGTCGCTGGACGATGTGTCTATGTTACAAGTCATTATGTGACAACCTGTCGCTGGACGATGTGTCTATGTTATAAGTCATTACAACAGAGTACAGTAAACCACGTCCTGCTTATTTTGCAATCTGTAATACTTGTATGAAGACTAAGTCACTTAAATGCAAAACAAACGTCGTCATAGAATGTTTCGACACCATAATGGTTGGTGTGTTTATGAACAATTGGTGTGTTCACATGTGAGTGGTTTTGGCTTAAGTACATTTGACGAACCTTATCACAGCTACGTGTATACTTCTCTAACGACACGAAGATAAATAAACTGAATCGGTGTTCCAGTGAGAAGGTGACGCTCTGCTCCCACACGACTTTTACAGTTTACACGAGCGATTGATTGCGCGATTGGTTGTGCGCCAGTGTCGCCCAAACAATTGGATGCGTGCATCGTTTCTTGTTGCTTTTGTGAAAAGACGCGTCCAATTCGTTGAGCAACACTAAGCCTAATTAGGCTATCTGCAATTCCCATTGCAGATCTTCACGTGGTGAATGGATCTCTAACATCTGTCTTGGTTATTGCGTGTTGACAGTGGGCATATTTGTTCGTTGCAGGCACGCAGGTTGAGACACTCTGTGGAAAAAGCTGCAGCAAAAGGTTCGCATTTAAGCTTTATCTGTAATAGTTGAATACGTATATTCGCATTGATGCTTTTTTTTTAATTATCGAATAGGGCATACGTCCACTTGCATTGATACTTTGCATTTTAGTTATCAATTACGTCTATAGCATACTAACACATTCACTATAAGCTTTTCATATACATTATATATTTTATTCAATATAACCAATTTTGTTTTCGAAGAAAACATGATACGGAAGAAAAGTTATCTATGCATAATTATATAATATATATATATATATATATATATATATATATATATATATATATATATATATATATATATATATATATATATATATATATATATATATATATATATATATATATATATATATATAATAGCCCTGTCCAAAATTACTTACATGCATGTCAGAAAGTATTTAAACGAAGCTGAATAAATGCACGACATGTTCACATTTGTATTGTATTGTTACACACGTTGTTAGTCACATAATTGTCATTGTCGAAATCGAGAAGACCGCCGAAGTAGGAAAGAATGCAATTAACCCAATTAAACAGTTAATGTCATCGAACGCAACATGATATTTCCGGGCATGCTAGTGATGTGTTTCGCGAAATTATATCTGTCCCCGGTCAATTCATGTTTCGGACAATCGTCACCTGGGAAACAATGCTACAGGCTGTATATCAATATTCGTCAGAAATTGACAACATGCACTGTCTAAGCTGCCGTGTTCATATTTCCAGTACACTGACATATAATTTGATCAATTAACCGTATAACGCTGTCAGCGCATGCGTTGCTTAAGCTGATATGTTCACATTTGCAATACGTTTATATTGTATTACACTAGTAATATGTTTCGCGATATTATATTTCGTCGTATGTCATTTCAGGTTTCGTACAACCGGAATTTACATTATTACATTATCTTATTAATCATAGACTGACAACATACAATGTTTAAGTTAACCATTTATTTATTTAATACTTGTGACGCACATTACACGTCAAAACAATAAAGTTAAGTGCGTATTCGGTGACGTTTTTTTATCTATAGTTCGCACTACATCTATCGCTGCCCTTTTTCTCAACAATAACGCATGCTGTAGTAATTACAGTGACCGCTGCACATACCAAATGCAATAAACTTATATTATATGTATTGGTAGCCCGCATCCTTTTCTTTTGCCAGAATTTTGTCAGACTTGCACTAGCTACCGATCAGTCTTGGTAATTATGATATGTTCAACATTCCGTACTTATTAGATGTTATCTTGGATGAATTTTACATTATTTTGTGATATTATGTACAGTGCCGTCGATTTTCCAAACATAAGCTGATAAGCATCTGATTTTTATTCAAAACATTTCCACATTATAACGCTCATACATATCTTATCGATTATTACATAGAATAATTATTTAGAATAAAGTTATTTAGTAAATGATTTAAACCGATCTTTATGCTACAACGTGTGCCTTATCACTTCAGCATGCAAATCCCAGTCCGTCATTGGGGCCACGTCTGGAATTATTGCGACTCCAGGCTTCATGAAGAACAAAAACTACCGCGGCAACATGAACTGTCGTTGGATCATACGTGTGCCTCCAAACAAGGTGAGGTGGCGAATCTAGATAAAAAAAAGCCGCTCCGTCATCACATAAAGTCAAAGAGGTGGCATATATTACTGTTAGTTAAACAACAAACTCTTTACAACAAACAGGATTCCAATTTTCAAAAAGTTTAAATGAGATAGTTTTGTCAGTTATAAAGAATAGCGTGCTTTCAGCGGTAGCGAACATTCAAGTTATTTTTCTTTGTCTCTAACTAAGAGATTATTTAATTCATTTACGTAATTGTGTTTGCTGATACGTGCATAGTACGTACGTATCTTAGTCGGGACAAACGCACATTATTGTTTAAACCTTTGTGACACATTGACTATAATTTTGAATACTCCCAATTGATATACGGAATTTAATCTTGTGTGATAAAAATCATCCCAAAGGGCGTTGCGTACGTGCATGCATGCGTGTGTGGTGGGAATTAATGTTTGTGGCCTTTGAGATAACCGCTGTTTGCTTCATACGCTACCCACCAGATGGTGCGCTTGGTCGTACGCCTCGCCGACATTCAATGTCCGGACACGCTGGGGCTGTTTAACTACAAGGATCGCCGCGCCGGTTTCCACCTGAAGTCCTTGTGTGGGCCAAAGACGAGAAATACCGAGACAAACGACGACACCGCTATCTACACGGACACCGACGGCGCCGTCGTCACTTTCCGCTCGTTCGCCGGGAGGAAGACGAGACGCGGCTTCCTTATCAGCTACACCGTTGTAGATCCGGAAGAACGTATGTCAAGTCATTGAACATTTCTCGGGATAGTTCATTTTCATGATTATGCAATTCTGCTTTCATATCCCCAGGTTTTATTGACCTGTATACAAGTTCGTCAATCTTGTCAAGATGGTTCCATTGGTACTTATGACGATGACGTCATTGTAGGATGAGGTCATTGTAGACGTGTGGAAGTTCGTAATGCCCCCTTATATCAGTTAAACAGACTGGGAAGGAGTAAACATGGTAGACAGGGAGTAAACGTGGTAGACAGGGAGTAAACGTGGTAGACGGGGAGTAAACGTGGTAGACAGGGAGTAAACGTGGTAGACGGGGAGTAAACGTGGTAGACGGGGAGTAAACGTGGTAGACGGGGAGTAAACGTGGTAGACGGGGAGTAAACGTGGTAGACGGGGAGTAAACGTGGTAGACGGGGAGTAAACGTGGTAGACGGGGAGTAAACGTGGTAGACGGGGAGTAAACGTGGTAGACGGGGAGTAAACGTGGTAGACGGGGAGTAAACGTGGTAGACGGGGAGTAAACGTGGTAGACGGGGAGTAAACGTGGTAGACAGGGAGTAAACGTGCTAGACAGGGAGTAAACGTGGTAGACAGAGAGTCCCACAGAAGAAGAAGACACGTGAAACAAGCGATATGGATAAGGAAGACAGAGATGAGGGGATTACGAACTTCGATGATGACGTCATCCTACCATGACATCATCCTACCAAGACGTCATCGTCATAAGTGGTGATGAAGCAATATTGACTTCGAGATTGGCGAAAGTCTCTCGATCGTCAGGTTTATATCATGGCATAACGAGGCATTTTGTGGTCCATGGCGTATTCGTTTGTTTCATTGTTGGATGAACAGTCACCGACTGCCTTATGCAGGAGCAATACATTGAATGTTGATGATCAGTCGACATTAGTGTGACTTGCAATGTGTCGTGTCTTGGAAAAGTAAGGGGCCGTTCGCAAATGGTGACGTTCACCTATTCGTTCATGGCTTAGTAATTCTCATACCTCCCTCCCACTCCCAAATTAGTACTTTGAAAACTTAAAAAAAATAGCGATGTAACAGTGTTATGACTCAGAGTATGCGCATGAGACATACAGTAGTAACCACGAGAACATGTTTACAAACATTAATCTCCAAAAATGATGTTAAAGATTTGTGTTTTCTAACACCTCCTTTGGTGTCTTATTATTTACCACGAAGATGTGAATTTCCCAGATGTCAGACGATTGTTACATGCAGCGCATCGCTGCGACTGTTAAGGCGAATTACAACAACAGTAGTTCTGTAACAGTTCACCGCGCGGCGCTGCATGGCGTAACGGTGATCATATTTCTCATGCGACCGACATTTAAAACATTAGTACGCGGGTCTTGACCCCCCCCCCCAGTATGATTTGAATGAGTAAACAAGTTTCGGCAATTGTGAAAGGTCACGGTTTTGAATTAGTTTATGTCCGCTCTTGCCTTCTGCTTGCAGGCCCGTGTGGTGTTCCCCGCATCGAACCGTACGTGCCGGGGATGAGCAGCAGTGGAGGTGGCAGCAACATGCCTCTGCCTCCCGGCGGCTTACCCCAGCCTCCCGGCAACTTACCCCTACCTCCCGGCAGCTTACCCCTGCCTCCGGGCTTTGACCCTCGCATCCTCGGCGGCTTCAAAGCCGTACCGTTCTCGTGGCCTTGGCACGTGAGCCTCGGCTTTTACGGTGTAAATTTTTGCGGTGCCTCCATTATCGACCGTCGCTGGGCTGTGACGGCAGCACACTGCGTGTGAGTACGGGATTGAACACTTGCAAGCTTTACCTTCAATAACCGTTACAAAGACTCCCATCGAAATTGCGGATTGCGCATTATATATGTTTTTCTGCGCGCTTTTGATTTGATAAAAGAAGTGTAACTAAACTGATGTAGGGTAACCTGGGGCATCGTGGCCCCCTCAGGAAAACTTTCAAATTGTACAGGATTAAACTACGTGAGCCTGTCTTTAACGTGTTCACATTATAGACATATATTTGTCGTACCCATCGTAAAACTATTTTCAGCAAATAGACAATCTGGCTGAATTGCATTTGAAAAATACTAAACGGAGCAACACGGCCGGTGACTCCCTCCCCGTGGTTTTCGTTTTTATGAAAGAACAATTGCCTGAAATTACAATGTATACTAACAAATGGTGTGCTTGTTATACATCAGGCCATTATAGTTATAACGTTCAAATTCGAATTAACATATGATACATACCTTGCAATCCATACATAATATAATATATTGGTTTAGTAATATCCCATCGTAACTACTGCATACGGCCTACGGGCTACGGCCTACGGGCTACGGGCTACGGGCTACGGGCTAGCAGAACGTAAGTTATGCCACATTCATATCACGTTAAATGTATTTAACACAACTGTTCATGTGTAATACATTTGACACCGTCTTGCCCCACAGACGCAACGATACATACAATAGTGCATACAAACGTTTAAAAACACTGATTTAAGTATGTCTGTCTCGAGTTGCTGAACTTTCGGGGTGGGTACCCGATACATGTTAGCTTAATTTTGCACCAGATTTGGGGACGTTCAGAGTTTTATATTTTTCGTACGTGATTGGGGCCGTCTTACCCCCTGGGGCCGTCTTACCCCCTGGGGCCGTCTTACCCCCAGGGGCCGTCTTACCTCCAGGGGCCGTCTTACCCCCAGGGCCGTGCTGCTCCAGGTTACCCTACTTTAGAAACTAATTATATAATCAGTTGAAAGCACCGACATTTCAACATCAGCCGCAGTGCTATGTGACCAATGAGAATGCACAACTATATGATCTCGTTTCTGTAAATAATAGTTATGCATGGTTCTGATATAGCGTATAGGTATCCAGTAATGGAAGAGAACATAGGTGTTCTGTGAGGACATGATTTTAACAAGAAATAACAAGATTACCACCCAACACAAAAAAACAGATGGCAAGTGGACAAGGAAGCCATCGGCTTATCGAGAGTCGTACAATTGTTCATATGTGTGTAACCCTCTCTTCATAGATATTTGTTAATTTCGTTTTCAAACATTGACACGTTGTTAGCATTTACACAATCATTAGATCATTTAATTTGAGCGTAATGTCAAGCAATATGCCCGCATAAGTTTCAAGGTGCTGGTGACGGCTTCTTGTAGCGGCGATCCGTGGGAGGCGAGCGACCTGGAGATAGTCGCTGGCATTTACAACACGTCGGACGATACAGAGTCGTCACAACAGACAATCGGCATAGAGAAGTTTGTCATTCACCCGCAATATGATCCGAACACCTACAACAACGATGTCGCTCTTCTGGAGCTTTCCGAGGACGTCCGCTACACTCCCCAGGTGTCGCCAGTGTGCTTCCCGACCGGAGACATCCCGGCCAACACGATGTGTGTCACGACCGGATGGGGAAAGACCGAAAGTGCGTAGCCGATTATTTATTGGTATTGTGTTTGTTGTGCATGGTGCATTATATCGTATTAGACAGTTTCCATGCTCCAAACGTATCTCGATAATTAACGCATTGCCTACCAATTTAATTCTTCTCCAAACGTATATCAATACTAACGCATAGTCTATAAGTTTAACTTATTTCATAAGAAGTTGCAATGCTGTCTCAGCTATAAATATAATTTCCCAATAAGCGCTAGTGTTTTTCTTGACCTTCAACCATACCACGCCTGAGTGATTTTACACCAGCGGAGGTGGCCACTCGATCTTAAACGTATAATTACAGTAAAACTACTAGATATCCTGTCCTGACAAGTTATTACTTTCTTAAATTAGATCTAGATTATATTGCACGTACAGCGTAAGCATGTTTTCTTTAAAATAACGTCTAAACACGGATAAGTAGCATATTCACTAATGGATGCAATTCTATCCGTATGGAGAACATGTGACCGGCAAATTTAATCGACGTCAACGCCGATAAAATACGGAATTAATGAAGCGTAGACCAAAAACCTTGTGGCTGAAAGTGTCTATTAAACGTCGAACGTTCTATGTTCTGTTTGAGGTGAACCACCCGTATTAATTGACATGTTATATACAACAGTTACCTGGCCCGACCTGCTGCATCAGGTGAGTCTGCCGATCGTCGACCAGGAGGTGTGCAGACAGCCGGGATGGCACGGCAGTAATATCACGGACAACATGTTCTGTGCCGGCTTCCCAGAGGGCGGAAAGGACACTTGCAATGTGAGTGTGCAGCTAGTCTTCCCGTCTACTCCCTCGTTATCTTCATCTTCAGAATCCCCACCGTTACTTCCATCTTCATTTTCGGGACCACGTCACGTGACCGTAAATGGAAGAAACGATCTACACAGTTTGACGGAATAGATTCCAGCCATGAGATAATTGCACTGTAGCACTGTAGCACTGTAGCACTGCGTTATGTACAAATAAGGTTCGGTTTGTACTTTCTTCCCTTCCTACATTTCCCCAGGCGAAGATGATCACCTTTGGTCGACACGGAGAACTGTGGCTGGAGGTGGACCTGTAGAGTGTAACCACCTCATAATTAATTATATAATTAATAATAATTATATATATATATATATATATATATATATATATATATATATATATATATATATAATATAATGTATAATATACTATATATAATTAATAATACTAATTAATAATTAATTAACCTCATAATTAATATGTCTGTTAAGATTTATTGCTGCTTCGTTGAGATTTACGACTCACTGGCATAAATTCTCGCTTTTCCTTGTGACGATACTAAGGGATGTAACATTACACTAACAGTTCACACATCAATCGTTTCGCGACCAGTCTTCCTATACACAGTATTAAAACTAATTAAACTTCCAAACCGTATAAATAAAGTATAAAACGCACACTATCTCTTCACAGTTACTTTGATGTAGTGAAATTGTGGACATCAGCAGCGGATTCAGGGGGTCTCATGGGTCTCAAGACCCCGCCCTATGCCATGGAGGAGGATTTAGACCCCCCCAGTGTCCGTAGCAAACATTAGAGTAAAGGACAACGTATATAGGCCTACATCGGAACTAGTGTCAATGTTAAGACTGAAGTATTATCAGCCGGTTAATATTAACCTTTCCGTAAATAGAACGACACATGTGTCGTCCCCCCCCCCGGTTCGTAAGACATATGACTACGACTGACTGAGCCCCCCCCGCCAACAAACCTTGGTCTGCCCCTGGACATGATAGACAAGCAACCATTAATCCGTTCTATTTTTTATTTATCTCTTACAGGGCGACTCGGGGAGCCCCCTGGTGTGCAAAATCGGTCGAAACTGGGTGTTGTACGGGATCACGAGCTGGGGCAAGGGTGTAGGTTGTGGCGACCCCAACAGCCCCGGGGTGTATGTCCGGGTTACCCGTTTCATGGATTGGATTAGAGGCGTCATAAGCGGTAAGTGCCCGGTGAATGTTGTTTCGTTTGTGAACTAGCAGTTCACAGGGTAATATTACTAGGGTAATATTCGCAGGACGAGGTATGCGATTCGGCTGTAAAGGTTTTAACGGCGAAGACCGGCTGTGCGAATGCAGCACCGTTTTCCAGTTGATATAAAATTATTTATGCTGCACGTGATAATTTTTGTTTATTTCGGTCAGTACATCTAGACGAGCAATGTGTTTTATTGCGAACTTTGGCACGCGTAAGTGCCAGGTTAATGGAGTCAGATGGGTCGCAGCTTTAAATCATCCTAGTAGGTACAGCGTGGTGTAACGAACTTACCAGGAAGTCAGCATGAACCATATAATTTCGTGTTAATGCTCGGTCCAATGTTGACTTGTTGATCGTGTCGCCAAAATTCTCAACTAGATGTCAGTAACATAGTATTTAGAATAAAGTAAGAGAGAGAGAGAGAGAGAGAGAGAGAGAGAGAGAGAGGTAGAGAGAGCGAGAGAGAGTGTGAGAGAGAGAGAGTGAGAGAGTGAGAGCGAGAGAGAGAGTGAGCGAGAGAGAGAGAGAATAGAGAGAGAGAGAGATACAGAGAGAGAGAGGTAGAGGGAGCGAGAGAGTGTGAGAGAGAGAGAGAGAGAGTGAGAGAGATAGTGAGAGAGAGAGAGCGAGAGAGAGAGAGAGAGTGAGTGAGAGAGAGAGGAGGGAAGGATAGAGATAGATAGATACAGAGAGAGAGAATGAGAGAGAGAGATAGAGGAAAGAAGAAAGAAAGATAATTCGGCAATTTTTTCAGGTGCACAATTCGTGCCACGGTAACTGTATACTCTTGTACATTTGTAAAACAAGTTATGACGTCTCAACGCCGCCACATGGATCAACGTCATAACATAAATCACTGGACTGTTTTTGCTTACAGATTCTTATGACGTATTCTTCCTCGTCGTAAGAGCACATCCTTCAAATCTGAAGATTATATGCTCGCGTATGAATTGAAAAAGAAGGCAAAAACATGATAGATAGTAGGTAGATAGGTTTCAGAGAGCAGAACTGGTAGGATAAGAAGAAAAAAAGGAAAAAAAAAACAAGGAAGAAAAGATTTATTTAGGTGTTATTTCATTTTTGATCGCTAAATTGATAGTCTTGGTCAGTTCGGTTCTGAACTTGGCCAAGAGCCTGCCTCTGCAGCTGGAAGTTCGTTCCATTGTGGAATTGTCTTTGGAAAGAAGTTGGATTTGCAATAGCCATCCTAAGTTTGTACATGGAGAAAATATCTTCTTATATAGCATGTCATCGATACTCCAGTCCAACACGTGTATCGGATTAGAATATACTGTGAGCATATATCTGAGGAAGTAGTGTTTCTGTTGCACAGAAAATTTTCTGGAAACTAGTCTCAAAAATATGACAGACATTTGACAATTTGGTATTTGTTGGTGTCAGACATACACTTTTGAAACAGTTATAGGCCTAAGTGATCTTACTGAAACGGCCAATTAACAGGTAATAGTATTTTGAACACATCTGAATGCAAGCTGTGCGTTGTCGGACACATGTTCGTGACAATTGGTGCCTACGAAGGCACGACGACGTTTGTAGACAACATCCTTTCGAATATTTACGTCACAATGGGACAGCATGTTTGTTCGAATATGAACCTGTTTGTCCGTGTTAGATACCTTACAATCTATAACGCGGAACACGTTCTTGATATCAGCGATTATTTTTGTAAGCTAGGTAAAATGCCAAGATTAATAGACTTCAATACTTATTGCATTTATAGCAACTTTTCTTTCTTCTAGGAAAATAATGGAAAAGCGGTGGCCGTGGACGCGCGTGACGTCACAATCGGAGCTGGAGACTGGAATACATTAGTTTGCTTTGTGTTGGTTATTGGTTATTAAATGCGCTTCTCTTCAATGCCTACATAGTTTGAATTCATTCTTACTGAGGTCCTCATAGTGAGGCATTGTCGCGATAGACACGGTCAGTCACATTTGCAACAGCATCAACATTGTGCTTGTTTAGTAGCAACAAAATACTGTGGAATGATACAACGTGATATATGGATACCCACGTATGGGTGGGAAATTATAAAAATTTTAGTCGCTGATTACAAGTTTTTTCTATTGCATATGGTTGCTTGATTATTCAGGAATGTAATATGCAAGAGAGCCAGGGTAAATATAATTAACAACAATACGGCGGATACTTTATTAAGCCACGTTGTCCGCTGTGATACGGACAGTGTGTGACCAGGTTGAAACATTCCAAGTTTATCCAGCATATATCACAAGTATCACTCACTGATTTTACGTTACTGTTACTCCTAAATCACAACAGACTAGATTAACACATTGTCTCACTGTCTTTATGCAGCTTGACAGTGTTAGATACATCACTGTCATACCCTTGATGCAGTTTATAAACCTCAATCATATCACCACGTGTTCGTCTATATGCAAGTGTGGGAAGTCTAAATCCCTCAAGTCTCCCCTGGTAAGGAATATCCTTAATTCCAGGAAGCTGCTTTGTTGAGCATTTCTGCACATTTTCTACGGCATATAGATGTTGCATAATATAAATGATTCCTAATTAAAGCTTTATATAATGGCACAACATTATTTTTATTTAAGGTTGTGAAAAACTGCCGTGATAATGCTTGGTTTGTTTATCAAATACTAGCTTTTAATCAATAATAATTCTTACGTTAGGTGCGTTCCTCGGGCTTCGTACTACTTTCTGGCAAACATGATCCATTTACAGAATATGTATTACCAGAAAATGACACGCATCAGTTTATATGGCCATATGTTTTAAACCTAGATAATTAGACAAAATTGGCTCTCTGGTTTGGACTTGGGATGTCTAACGTCTTATAAAAAAATTTATTCACTATTAAAATTCTTGGGGAGGGGTTTTTTGTGAGGACATTTGATTTTTTCTTAACTAAATACAAACTGACTTTATGCCGTACCTACTACTCCAATATGAACCAGATTTGCGATGTTTTGCTCATTGCTTGATGAGCAATTTAACAACAACAACTGGATAACTTTCTTCACAGTATTGCAGTCACACAAATTGTGTGTGCGTCTGTGCTGGCATATGCAATAACACCCAAATTAGTCAACATTGATATTTTATGGCACAAATGTAACTGGGTCTGTACTACATGACATCACACAACCAGGCTTCGGGTAGATTATATTATATTTGAAATGTCAATTTAAAAGCAATTGGAATTTGAATTGGTGAAAATGTATTTGGTATTTTCATAACTCATATTTTTCGCTATAGATCATCAAAAAATATGTTGTGTATATCATATTTGGTTACCATTAAGTACCACAATATGCAGAAATTAAACAAAGCTGCTGTAAAATAGATTTAATTTTTTTGGCATCGAATACATCTATGGCTGCTCTGTTCACACATTTTTATTTCGATATGGAACTGATAATTATAATTTGTAATTGGAATTGGAATTTTTATAATGCAATTGACCCCAAGTGTGCACACACCACACCCAAACGCGTTGTGTTCCCTCATCAAGTGTGTTGCACAGTCATGTCTGTATCATCTCCTTCTTGGGATCGTAGATGTAGCGCTTGAATGTCAACATCATCTTGATGCTTTCAGTTGATACAGAATCCTGGGACGGTGCAGCTTCTCCTTTTGCTCTGTTCTTTTTCCCCTTAGTGGCGAGCAGCTGAGAAGCCGTGTTTGAGAGGCCACCTGAATAACAGCAACCAGACCAGAATACGACCAAACTTGGCATAGTGATTAGCACAATAAATGACTCAGAGTCAGAGTTGGGTAGAGATACTGTTGTCAGGATGGAGGAGAGCTAAAACTTCAAAAAAGCAGACTTGTTGGCAAGTCACAAACTAACAAGTCTCAAGTCATCTCTCTGAATTCCAAGCCAAGTCCCAAGTCACCCTGGTTCGCCAAAAGCCATGGTTGTCATAGTTTACAGTAATTATTTGTGGGAAATTTAGGCATATCGTGCCCTGTCACAACATCAGCCAATCATACTAACTACTTTTTAATCACTGTATTCAGTGTGGCCGGTCACAAAACATGGTCTTATTTTGTTCACGTTTCAAGCCACTAAACTTGTTGGCAAGCCACAAACTGGCAACAGGGCTGGGGTG
The DNA here is from genome assembly GCA_033239005.1 of Lamellibrachia satsuma. Classification (NCBI taxonomy): domain Eukaryota; kingdom Metazoa; phylum Annelida; class Polychaeta; order Sabellida; family Siboglinidae; genus Lamellibrachia; species Lamellibrachia satsuma. The sequence continues at coordinate 9,520,848 of BSQZ01000017.1, forward strand.
AATTCAAAAATGAATTTGAATTATTCAGTTCAATTCCTGAATTCGAATTGAATGGTTTTCACCAAGCGGAATTTGAATTGAAAGATTTTGAGTAAGTTGAATTGGAATTGATGAAAGAAAATGAATTGAACCTCTAACCCTTTTCTAGTGCTGGTGCGATCTGGCTTTATTTCCAATGTGGTCCTCAACCCAACCTTAGAACTGCACATGAACTCAGTCTTTGTAGCAGCTAAACATACATGTGCACACCATTTGAAGATATGAGGTGAGAACATGATTTTTTTCTCCAAATTTGAACAAAGGGTCTGTGTGGCAATGCTACCATGTGGTAATTGGCAATTTGAAAAAAGAAGCCAGAAGTTCTGCTCAAATCAAACTGAGATGGCGTATGATGAGCTTACTCTGAACTGGATACAAGTGGCAGCTCCTGCTCTAAGATAACATTTATTGTCTGCCTGGCAGTGCCTGCACATATCTGAAACCATGCCCTTTGTGTGTGCTAGGAATGTGTGAAGCCACAGCTACCCCAATGGGGCATCCCAACAATTAGTAATTGGCCTGCTACTCCTGCATTGTTTCATTGAACAGGTATTTCTGAAACCATAAAATGATCAGCCTACTTTTCATGTTGTCTGAATAATGGCTCAGCCATTGTCTCTACATTGTTTACAATTACTAGCAGTTGGAATAACATCCAAACAAACCTGGTATTTTGTAAGTTTGCAGCAATAGATGTAATAGAAAAGTAATAAACTATTATCTAATGCTTTAGGGTCTATTACTATTACTTTTGAAAAAAGTTCCTCTATTACTATTACAGCAAAAAACATATATTACCTATTACAATTACATATTACTATTATCCCGTGTCTTCGCATTGGAAAAAACTCCCATAGAATTAATTGAACTGGAATAGGAATTAAAACATTTGAGCTGGAATTTGAAAAACATGAATTGAAAAAAATTTATTTAATCTGAATTGACTAAACTGAAAGGAATTTGAATTGATTAAATGGAATTGACCCCAGCCCTGACTCGCAAGTCAAGTCAAGTAAAATTCTCTCTGAATTCCTGAAAATGGGTGACTCCAGTGCAACTCGAGTCAGCCCCTACGACTCCAGTCAACAAGTCTGCCAAAAAGACATTACATTCTGTCAAGTGTAATGTTTGCCTATGTCGAGTGGGTTCCTCATATCATAATAGATTAATGATGTTTCTGTTGCTATAATATTATTATTAATGTGGTCACAACTCACACAACACAGTTTGCATTCAGAGTTTCCTTCTCTGCCTACCAAGGCTAATGTGTAGTACCATATGCCCATGTCTAATAAAAAGGATTTAAAACTTGATTGTTATTTTTTATATAAGTGTGCATGCGTGCGTGCGTGCGTGCATGCATGCGAAAACATGTTTCCTGTATACTCAATTCAAATGAAGTAGAAACATGTGTTAACAATTAATACAAATCCCATTCAGATTTGTTAGCATGCAAGAAATGTTACCTGGCAAGCGCACTTTGAACTTTCCACTCTGACCAAAACTGCCCTCAATGATCCCATCTTCCCCTGTCGATAGTTTCACCTTCAGTCTCGTAAACATCTCCACTTTGCTTTCTTTTTTGAACAGTCCCCGACACACGACGGTGTAATCATCCACTTTCCGCTCGACAATTCCCTCCTTGTGCTTAATTTTGTACACCCTCACTTGGGGCAGCAGCGTCTCCACATAATCGGGATCAAATATGAGTTCAAGCAATTTTCCATGAAACGCTAGTCGACAGACGTTCGCGTGAATATCTGTGTCGAGTTTTGAGCCAATCACAAGGCAGCCATGCGGGCATATGACTTGTTGTTCAAACTGTAGCAAGGCAAACTGTCGCACCGGGACAGCTAGTCTCTGAGTGTCAGAGTGGCCAGCGCTCTTGTCTGACTTCACAGAAGTTGGAATAAGTTCCTCTTGGTACACATACTCATGTGTAAAGTCAAATTTGTTGGCGTCATCGAATGATAATTTCTCAATGTCACCCACACCTTTGTGAAGTCCGAAGAACGACACTCTTGCCATGACCGTCTCATGACCTATCGTGATGTGGAACTTGGCCTTCGTTGAGATGATGCCACGAAAGTAGTCCACTTTCTCCACAGCAATGATTGCTGCATGGATCAAGGACAAAGCACCAGGCGAACAAACCAATCCACGCTCCAATTGCTTCGGGTCAAACTGGGTCACGCAGATCCCGACGCGGTCTCCCTGAGATGAAAATGTTTTGTTGACAACATTTACAAGGTTTTAATGACCTCCAACACCCACATACAGCTGGTATACATATACAAAAGGTTAACAGTTCCGTTGCAATTCATTTTGCCCATAATGAATCAGGTTTGCTGATGTGCAAACCTGTAGTTTGTTAAAAGTATAAGTAATATATGCAGTTGGTTTGATAAAAAAGTGCATGCTTGTGTTTAACTCGTCAAAGGAGCTGACTTTGATCAATAGGTCTGCTAATTTTAAAAAGTGTGAATAGCCTAGTGTCATAGTATATAAATCCAGACCACTGAATATCGGTTAATTTCACCACAACAAAGTTACAAGTTTGTAGAAATGAGCCACCATGTTGTAGACTCACAGTCGATACTAGGGAGGTTTGATTTTCACGAAATTACTCTACAAAGAGACTAGCAAGACTGACCGTAGGAGGCATTTTAAAATAATTTTTTTAGTAAATAATACAAATTCATCATAATCTTACATCACAAATATTGCTTACAGTGGATGGTTTGGGACATAGTTTTGCCCATTACAAACGGGTATCCGTGATATCTGGCCTCAATGTGGAACTTCCAAATACATGGTTGGGGCCTGAAGCTCCCCGACCTTCATTAGCATCCATTATAAACAGTTTCAAATGCATAAGAACTGCCAGTTCTGTACATTCTTGTTGTATCCAGTTGTTACCTGAACTGCCTGGTTGACTGGTTTTCTGAACACCTGCATGGATTTCACCTTCTTGGTCACCTTCATGGCTGCTATTTCGATAGCCTGAAAAAGAACAGTTACATGATGACAAAGATGTTCCTCATTTGTTATCTTTGAGAATGTTCACAACTTAGACAAAGCACACGAGAACCGTCTAATAAAACATATTATTAAACCATATCACCACTGCAATATTTGGCACTGATCAACAGTTGCAACATATTTGGAAATCACAGATAACAAACTGGCAATATAAGCATTTTTGACTATGGATTTAGAGTTTGCATTGGTGATACCGACCCCCCTCATTGGATTTTTTAATATAACTATTTTACACTATTGGGGGGGTGCACTTGTTCATTCCAAAACCCAGTCCACTAGATTGTGAATCTTACGCTCTAAACAATATGCCATTGCACCAATTATAAACTATATACATAATTGATAAAACAAAAGTTACGGTTTTTGTGACAATGCAACCTGAGAGTTAATAAAAAACTAACCATCTCAATCTATAATCAAGAATGTTACTTACGCCAGTGGTTTTCTCAGAATTTGTTCTAAAAGTGGAAAAAATAAGCGCCTGACAGTTCTAGGAAATCATTGTAGCTAGACTTCGTTAAGTGCGTTCGACCGAGAATCCGAGGTCGAAGGGCCGACGGGTATACACCAAAGCAACACAAACTCTCAATCAAGAGAGCTGCCAAGTCAGAACGGGAGAAGTTTACTAAATAAAGGCCAACATATATTGCATAAGTGCACGGCCAAAGTCTATTGAAAAGTACAGGACTAGGTGTTTATAAATAGATTTTTATTTGGGGAAACAATATCTTGATGCAGGGTTATTTAAAAGTATGGCGCAGCCCATGAAATTAAGATGCTGTTTGTTCAACAATGTTTTCCTAGTAAACCACTGGTGTGATATTCTTGATTGTAGTTATAACTGGTTGTTTATTAACTCTTATAGGTCCACAGGCCCAAAACCATGGCTTTACATTGCCATTAACATAATTTTAATACTACAACAATGCCCAAATTTCTAGCTTCAATTAATAGTTTACACCAGTTTACTCAGGCCCAATGTGATCTACACATACTTACATCCCCTACGGCCACAGAGCCACTCAATACGGTGCCTGTCATTATGGTGCCCTGACCTCGTATCAGAAAGCAGTGATCTACAGCGTAGGTGAAAGGACCGGATGTTTCTCGCTTTGGCAGGAAGCTGCAGGTCTTCAGGGTCTCCACCAGCTTGTCAATGCCGATGGCTACTGAATCAGGTGCCTATATTGAATACATTCGAAGCATTATACTTAAGACAACCATAACATTATACTTAAGACAACCAAATCACTGTACTTAAGGCAACCAAAGCATTGACATAGAAGACCAGAGAGACCGAATATATCCAAATCCATTGACATTTACTTACTCAATGTTTTAGCTACCTTCATCAGGAACTGGATTCTGGGACAGCTAGTTCTTCTTCTGCTCGCCAGTTGGCATAGCAAGCAGGACGTCTCATACGTAGCTAGTCGGCAGACAGAAACAATTGCATCGTTGACTGGGAGCAAAGGTGATAGGCAGAGAACAGAAATGCAAGATGAATTCAGTGAGACGACTCCAATCATAAAGGGATGAGACGAGGGGGGATACCGATGGCTTTCCATGCCAACTGGCGAGCAGAAGAAGAACCAGTCATCCCAGAAATCGGTTCCTACTGAAGGCTAAATAAATCTCAACAGTTGTGATTACAAGAAAATTGTTACTTCAGTATCCATAACAACTTGCATCTGAATTTTGGATAACAGTTCCTGAACTTTAAAAAGCTATATAGGACGGACACCGATGGAGCGGTCCTCCAGACCACAAGATGAGGCCGGTGACATGTAGCCAGGTGAAAGTGAAAGCTATATTGGCAAACACAACCAGGGCTGGGTCCATGCACTTCTAAAATGTTCAAATCAATTACAATTACATACACCATTTCAATTACAAATACAATTACAGATGTGATATGTGGACCTGTCTATTAAAAAACTGTTTACTGACCTCTCTGCCATTTGCGCCCCTCGAGTATCCAAGTCAATGACTGTTGTTAGAGTTTGCCCACCTGGGTACATGTATGTGACCTTCACATAACTAGTCCTAGATGGGCTAATTGTATCTGTAACAACAGTCTTTGGTTGGATAATACAAGCAGCATGGCTGGCTTAGTGAGCGTCTTTTTCCTAAACGTTTATTAATCGTTCGATAATCACACGTATATATTTTCCACAAAACAACTTTTCTAACAATTTGGTTGCACTGCATCGATGAAATAACTATTTAGAGATTAAGAATGTACATCTCTTGTACAAGTGTTTCTGCAGACATTTAATATTAAATATGGAGCAACTGGTGCCATGGTCAGTATATTTGAATAGTATTTGTTTATTATATGGCTTGTGTGTTACAGAATTGGAACACTTTGTAAAAGATTGATACATATGTGTAAGACAACACTTTTGATAGGTGTGCTCAGGTACAGTCTGTATCATGGAACAATTATGCAATTGATGTCTTTGGGTCATTCCATGCCAGCTCACCTAACTTTCAGATATCTTCACAGGTGACCCTCTCAGAATTCAATGAAAAAACTCCTAAAATACCTTTGGTAGTAGAATGGAATTTCATATAATGTCACTGAATATAGATAGGAAGCTGAAAATGGCATATTTAGGAATTGGGACCCATGCTTTCAGTATCCCAAAACGAGAAAACAGTTACATTCTGCACACACCATATTACACATATATGATGTTTATCTATAGGTAATAGGTATACACCCCTTCAAGTATAAGTCAATCACACACTTTTGTCATTGCATAACAGGGGTCCAAAGTTTGAATTTGAATAAAATACAGAAAAAGCAGTCATACTCATAAATCTTAACAGTAATCCTACTCGGTTACATAAATCTTAACAGTAATCCTACTCGGTTACATAAATCTTAACAGTAATCCTACTCGGTTACATTTGTGGTGTAATTGTCCAGTCCCATATGTACACTAATTAGTGCATTAGAAGACAAACTGGCTATACCTCTGGCCCACCTGGCTTAGCAGCTACAGCAACTACAGGACAGCGAGCAAACCTTGTGTTGTCTAGTGTCTTCAACATCTTCTTTGTCATCTGCAACAGTTGAAACAATATGTTCTGTTGAAGTTTTAGACATCCGAATCTCACCCAAGAAATGCCTATTAAATCATGGTCTGCATGTAAACATTTATAAGCATTTACATATTTGTGTGTGTGTGCAACACTGTGCGTATGTGAATGCGCACGTGTGTGTTTGCTTGTGAGTGTGATGAATATTTTTTTATTTTCCATTATCATATACATACATACATCGGTTTCACAGGAATTCATAATCCACCTTTCAATTTCAACTATCCATGAAATAACTGTTATTTTCTTTACAAAGACTATTTCAAAGAAATTGTAAAATCAAACCATTTACAAAATCATAATTCAAATTTATCATTTAAACCACATGCAGAAAATCCAGCACCCAAAGACAAAGATAAGAGTCAAACCATCAAAGGATATTGCACCTTTTCAACTGTTGCTTGTCGAGTGGCTTCTGGGAGAAGGTCAACTTTATTGAGTACGACAATCATCTTTTCACAGGTGATTTGACCGATGACAAGACATTCCGCTGTCTGTGTCTGCATGCCTTTTGCCACATCAATCACCAGCAACATCAGATCGATGACCTGTGCACCTGAAACATGATTCAGATAACTAATACACATACTGGTTCAACATATATGTTAACTTTACATATATATATATATATATATATATATATATATATATATATATATATATATATATATATATATATATATATATATATATACATTTTCTTTATATATATATATATATATATATATATATATATAATCTGGTATATTTAATTACTATGCCTATGCTTTATTACGTCCCCAAATTTCTTGCCCCTCCCTGGAAAAATTTCTACAGATGCCCCTGATCACATGTACTCAGATACATTCACACACAGAACATCTAGTAATATCCTTATGTATAAGGTAACAGTCTTGAAGTTTAATCTGGCTCCTGGACTTGGGATGAGTTGAGACTTGACTCACGTTGATAAACATTTAAATATCTATGCAATATCTCGAAAACTAATGAAACGATTATCATAACATTTTCACTATGACCTATTCATCAGACAAGGTTTATTCACTGAATTTAGCTCAATCAACTGTTTAGGGTAAGACATGTACATGGTTTGGGTTATGGTTAGGGAATCCTAACTGGTTTATTGAGATATATATATATATATATATATATATATATATATATATATATATATATATGAAGAGTTCAGATGCAAAACCCAGCAAGTCCACCAAATTCATTTGTTTTAAATCAATGATTTTTACCTGCTGGTAGCTGTAAGGTTGACAGATTCAATTCAACTGTAATTGCTTGGGTTGGGGGGCCGTGAACAAAATATACGAAATTTAAAAATCAACCTTTATTAAAAAGCTCATTAATTAACATCTTTGATTGACATTGGCTGCAAAACCCTGTAAGTCCACCCGTAGTTTATTCGCAAAACCCGGTAAGTCCATCGCTGGAAATTAATGATATGAAAATGTAATAAAACCACAGAATACACAACAGTAAACATAAAAAAGTGAACATTATGTATTCCAGATCGTTTTCATTCAGTGTTCCAGCAGTACAGAAGCCAGTATCGTTGTGCCTACAGGCTACACGAGGAACCAATCCTTCACCACTATATCGAGCATTTTTGGCTCTGGAATGAGCCGAATTTTGCGGCTCACGCCGTTTTCTCTTTCCTATTGGTGAAACCATTACTGGTTCTTCCATTTCATCGAAGTTATCCATGGTTATAATGGTTTAAAATAGCGAAATTGCAAGGAAAAACACGCTGCTTTAGCACTACAGTGCAGTGATCACGGGAGCTGCCATTTTATGCATCATGTGATCTGACGCTCATCTGGTATTGGCTCTCTGGGACTTACGTGGTTCTGCTGCGATACTGTAATGGCGTTTACTTGGATTTGCAAACAAGCCAGATTTTAGGTGCTGTAGGAAGCGAGACTTACAGGCTTTTGTAGCAAAACAGATTTGAACATTGTGAACTACACATTGAAAGCGCTTACCGGCAATAGTTATCTAATTTTTCATGTATGTGGCGTTTACGCGGTTTTGCACCTGAACTCTTCATATATATATATATATATATATATATATATATATATATACATATACATATATATATATTTCTTTAGACATTAATTACCTAAATTTTAATCATTATTCAATTATGTCCTTACAATTATGCCGCTTAGCCTCAAAATTCCGATACTAGCATGGGCGGAAACGACCATAGCTGAATTCAATACCAACCCGGATTTCAGTGAAGTGGGCTGAACCCGTCATGGGCCGAAAAATACCGCATACGCTATTATCGCCCAATAAGTTATCAAAACAAACCACATACAGCGACGCACCGATTATTTTACGGCACGTCTCGTGACGTTTTTTTATACACACGCAATATACTGTCGTGAGTAATTACAATTACCTTACCTCCGATTACTGTCTTGATCAGCGAAGCGTGGCCCGGACAATCAACGAACGTGAACTGCAAGGTTTGCAACTTCTCATCGTCACGTTTGATGTGTTCTGGGATGTCAACGCAGAATGAAGAAAACCCCAAATCCAGCGTTATCCCCCTTTCTTGACTTTGTGGATTTTTATCAAAACTCGCCGTGCTCGCGACAGTGCTCACTGCTTTGGCAAGAGCTGTTTTGCCGCTGTCAACATGTCCCAAAATACCAACGTTGAAATTCAGCATGTTTAGAGCCGCCATCTTGGACGAGGATATCCCTTTCTGACGTCACGCTATTAGGGAAATCTCCGTAGTATGCCATTAATTTTATTAATGGCATACTACAATTTACATATTATACAAGTTGCAATAATCGTATATATTAACTCATGTGTTAATACTACATAAGTTGTGTTGTTTAGACTGTCTTCTTAATGTCGGCAATTTACGTAACTTTTCAGGAATATATATATCTATTATATATATATATATATATATATATATATATATATATATAT
>BSQZ01000017.1:9532500-9545000 GCA_033239005.1 Lamellibrachia satsuma
TTATGTTAAGCTTTTAGCTTACCATAAACACTTTCGGGCAATTTGAACAGATGAATTTTTTTTATTCATTGACAACTATATATCTTATTAATCATCAAATAGCGTAACATATCAGCTGATGCACATCAAACGTTATAGTGCAACATTAAAATGTACATTTGTTTGACATTTTTGATATATAGTAGATCAGTTATAGGATACCTCCTAAAAGAGACGGTTACGAAGTTTAAATAATAGCGGCGCTTAACAAGTAATGCTCTTGTTGACTAAATGGAATCAATAAAATATATATAATAATATAATATTAACTAGCCTGACACAGACAATGTTCTAAGTAAACGCACGCTACACGAGGCAAGTTAGCAGCCGTTTTAATTTATTCGTGTGATTCTATGTTGGACCATGTAACTGAGCCTATACACTGTCACTGCACGACTGTAGCCACATCTGAGTTGGCAATTAATAGCTCCATATTTAACAATTCTTCCCTTTGTGCAGCCTGTCCACAGTACACACTCGTTGTTTGGTGACAGACAAACGTTTTCATGCATTTAATCAGTATATTTTTGATAAAAAACCCTCCTCCATGTCTTTTAGATGGCTACCGCATTTCCGTTGCCATGGTGCCTATTTGGGTTCAACCTCCTGTTACGTTTCCCATTGGCGACCATGTTAACGTTTGGCACGATTATAAGAAAACGGGACCATCAAAAATTCTGAAACTTTTTACCTGCTATTGCTATCATCTCATTGACATGCTGACCGAGTTTAGTCAAAGTCTCGTACTTGTAACTCATTTAAAATGCCTGAACGTGCCATACCCGTCAATTTTTACCAATTTCTGCATGAATTACTACGCACACGTGCCTTGTTGCGAAAAAACTGCCAAAAATCCTTCCGCCTATTGAAATCATCTAAAAATCCACAGTTACATTGCCAACATGTTCTACCGGCAAACTTGCCAATGTTCCTGGCTCAAATACAGTTATGTCAGATGATATGATTTTTTTTAAATAACACATATCCAAAATTACTGTGCCCTACATTCGTCTGTAACACACCAGGAAGTCTAACTGAGGCATGATCCCAAATAGGGAAGTTTTTTTTGGAGAAAGTGTCCAATTTTATATCAAGTTGCGGCACAATGTATATGTAAACCCAATATGGAACACTCCTGCTTGTCACGTCATTATTATTTGTTTCACAGCCAAATCAAAACAATGCCCTGCCCATAATATTAGCTGAAAACCAGTCACATAATTTAAATATAGGTCAATTTTGACACTTGATAAATCATTAATCATGTATACTAGATTTCTAGAACATTGCGAACCAATGAAATCTACTTACTGTCTCTTTAAATATACCACCTACTTATTTTCAAATTAATATTTATATAATTGCTTGATTTTTAACCAAATATGGCGCAACTTTGTCAGAAAAGTGACAATTTGTCACATTTAACAGGATTTTGGGTGATGTCCATTGTGTCAGACTTGCTAAATTTTATTGTTTATGTGATTGCTTTCATGCTTCTACTTGATCGGGTACATGGCGTACTGCTTGATTTGGATACGCCATCATAAAGGGGTATCACATGACCAGATACCCATTGCGGCCACATTTGAAAATGTTGATATACGCAATGCTTCCAGTGGCTGTGACACAACCAAAATACGAATGTTCTGTCCAAATTTGCTACACAATATCACCAATGTATTGGGCCACATAACAAATATCACCAATGACTGTTCTAGTGCAAAATAGCTACCTTCTCCCTCACAAACTGGTGCCATACCCCCTAATTGTGAAAAAATTTCTATTTTGGCAGCCGGTCAGTGACATGCTATTTGTGATTGCTACGGCTGTCTGTCTTTGCAAGCAAACTGTTCACTTTTCCCGTGAACCTATGCCTTTGGGAATGGTTATATCTTCTGTAAACCACTTCGTGGTTAGGGTTAGCTAGGGAAGGGGTTAGCTAGATATGGGGTTAGCTAGGGGTGGGGTTAGCTAGAGATGGGGTTAGCTGCGGTTAGGCTTCCATACCTTCATCTCCTTGTGTCCGTACATTTACAAAGAACTGCACTCAACATGAAATGTGTACTGAGACGTGGTGAATAGACATTTATGAAAATTACCGTTGATTTCCCAATATAAAAATGTATTTATGTTAATCTTTTAGCTTACCATAAACACTTTCGGGCAATTTGAACAGATGATTTTTTTTTTATTTATTGACAACTATATATCTTATTAATCATCAAATAGCGTAACATATCAGCTGATGCACATCAAACGTTATAGTGCAACATTAAAATGTACATTTGTTTGACATTTTTGATGTATAGTAGATCAGTTATAGGATACCTCCTAAAAGAGACGGTTACGAAGTTTAAATAATAGCGGCGCTTAACAAGTAATGCTCTTGTTGACTAAATGGAATCAATAAAATATATATAATAATATAATATTAACTAGCCTGACACAGACAATGTTCTAAGTAAACGCACGCTACACGAGGCAAGTTAGCAGCCGTTTTAATTTATTCGTGTGATTCTATGTTGGACCATGTAACTGAGCCTATACACTGTCACTGCACGACTGTAGCCACATCTGAGTTGGCAATTAATAGCTCCATATTTAACAATTCTTCCCTTTGTGCAGCCTGTCCACAGTACACACTCGTTGTTTGGTGACAGACAAACGTTTTCATGCATTTAATCAGTATATTTTTGATAAAAAACCCTCTTCCATGTCTTTTAGATGGCTACCGCATTTCCGTTGCCATGGTGCCTATTTGGTTCAACCTCCTGTTACGTTTCCCATTGGCGACAATGTTAACGTTTGGCACGATTATAAGAAAACGGGACCATCAAAAATTCTGAAACTTTTTACCTGCTATTGCTATCATCTCATTGACATGCTGACCGAGTTTAGTCAAAGTCTCATACTTGTAACTCATTTAAAATGCCTGAACGTGCCATACCCGTCAATTTTTACCAATTTCTGCATGAATTACTACGCACACGTGCCTTGTTGCGAAAAAACTGCCAAAAATCCTTCCGCCTATTGAAATCATCTAAAAATCCACAGTTACATTGCCAACATGTTCTACCGGCAAACTTGCCAATGTTCCTGGCTCAAATACAGTTATGTCAGATGATATGATTTTTTTTAAATAACACATATCCAAAATTACTGTGCCCTACATTCGTCTGTAACACACCAGGAAGTCTAACTGAGGCATGATCCCAAATAGGGAAGTTTTTTTGGAGAAAGTGTCCAATTTTATATCAAGTTGCGGCACAATGTATATGTAAACCCAATATGGAACACTCCTGCTTGTCACGTCATTATTATTTGTTTCACAGCCAAATCAAAACAATGCCCTGCCCATAATATTAGCTGAAAACCAGTCACATAATTTAAATATAGGTCAATTTTGACACTTGATAAATCATTAATCATGTATACTAGATTTCTAGAACATTGCGAACCAATGAAATCTACTTACTGTCTCTTTAAATATACCACCTACTTATTTTCAAATTAATATTTATATAATTGCTTGATTTTTAACCAAATATGGCGCAACTTTGTCAGAAAAGTGACAATTTGTCACATTTAACAGGATTTTGGGTGATGTCCATTGTGTCAGACTTGCTAAATTTTATTGTTTATGTGATTGCTTTCATGCTTCTACTTGATCGGGTACATGGCGTACTGCTTGATTTGGATACGCCATCATAAAGGGGTATCACATGACCAGATACCCATTGCGGCCACATTTGAAAATGTTGATATACGCAATGCTTCCAGTGGCTGTGACACAACCAAAATACGATATTCTGTCCAAATTTGCTACACAATATCACCAATGTATTGGGCCACATAACAAATATCACCAATGACTGTTCTAGTGCAAAATAGCTACCTTCTCCCTCACAAACTGGTGCCATACCCCTAATTGTGAAAAATTTCTATTTTGGCAGCCGGTCAGTGACATGCTATTTGTGATTGCTACGGCTGTCTGTCTTTGCAAGCAAACTGTTCACTTTTCCCGTGAACCTATGCCTTTGGGAATGGTTATATCTTCTGTAAACCACTTGTGGTTAGGGTTAGCTAGGGAAGGGGTTAGCTAGATATGGGGTTAGCTAGGGTGGGGATATCTATATATGGAGTTAGCTACGGTTACTCTTGCATACTTTCATTTTCTTGTGTCCGTACACTTATAAAGAATTGCACACGAGATGAGTATTGAGACGTGGTAAATAGACATTTATGAAAATTGATTTCCCAATATAAAAATGTATTTATGTTAAGCTTTTAGCTTACCATCAACTCTTTCGGGCAATTTGAACAGATGATTTTTTTGTTATTTATTGACAACTATATATCTTATTAATCATCAAATAGCGTAACATATCAGCTGATGCACATCAAACGTTATAGTGCAACATTAAAATGTACATTTGTTTGACATTTTTGATGTATAGTAGATCAGTTATAGGATACCTCCTAAAAGAGACGGTTACGAAGTTTAAATAATAGCGGCGCTTAACAAGTAATGCTCTTGTTGACTAGATGGAATCAATAAAATATATATAATAATATAATATTAACTAGCCTAACACAGACAATGTTCTAAGTAAACGCACGCAACATGAGGCAAGTTAGCAGCCATTTTAATTGATTCGTGTGATTCTATGTTGGACCATGTAACTGAGCATATACACTGTCACTGTACGAATGTAGCCAAATCTGAGTTGGCAATTAAAGACTCCATATTTAACAAATCTTCCTTTTGTGCAGCATGTCCACAGTACACACTCATTGTGTGGTTAGAGACACACGTTTTCATGCATTTTGCCAGAATATTTTTGATAAAAAACCCTCCTCCATGACTGTTGAATGGCTACCGCATTTCCGTTGTCAGAGTATCTACTTGGGTTCAGCCTACTGTTACGTTTCCCATTGGCGACCATGTTAACGTTTTGCGTAATTATAAGAAAACGGGCCCATCAAACATTCTGAAATTTCTTACCTGCCGTCATCATCATTTCACTGACACGCTGATGGAGTTTAGTCAAAATTATACATTTCTAACTCTTTTAAAATGGCTGAACGTGTCATGCCCATCAATATTTACCAATTTCTGCATGAATTACTACGCACACGTGCATTGTGGTGAAAAAAATTTCAAAAATCCTACCGCCTATTGAAATCATCTAAAAATCCACAGTTACATTGCCAACATGTTCTACCAGCAAACTGGCCAGTGTGTCTGGCTCAAATGCAGTTATGTCAGATGATATGATTTTTTGTAAATAACACATATCTAAAATTACTGTGCCCTACATTCGTCTGTAACACACCAGGAAGTCTAACTGGGTCATGAACCCAAATAGGGAAGCTTTTTTTGGAGAAAATGTCCAATTTTATATCAAGTTGCGGCACAATGTATATGTAAACCCATTATGGAACACTCCTGCTTGTCACGTCATTATTATTTGTTTCACAGCCAAATCAAAACAATGCCCTGTCCATAATATTAACTGAAAACCAGTCACATAATTTAAATATAGGTCAATTTTGACACTTGATAAATCATTAACCATGTACACTAGATTTCTAGAGCATTGCGAACCAATGAAACCTACTTACTGTCTCTTTAAATATACCACCTACTTATTTTCAAATTAATATTTATATAATTGCTTGATTTTTAACCAAATATGGCACAACTTTGTCAGAAAAGTGACAATTTGTCACATTTAACAGGATTTTGGGTGATTTCCATTGTGTCAGACTTGCTAAATTTTATTGTTTATGTGATTGCTTTCATGCTTCTACTTGATAGGGTACATGGCGTACTGCTTGATTTGGATACGCCATCATAAAGGGGTATCACATAACCAGATACCCATTGCGGCCACATTTGAAAATGTTGATATACGCAATGCTTCCAGTGGCTGTGACACAACCAAAATACGATTATTCTGTCCAAATTTGCTACACAATATCACCAATGCATTGGGCCACATAACAAATATCACCAATGACTGTTCTAGTGCAAAATAGCTACCTTCTCCCTCACAAACTGGTGCCATACCCCTAATTGTGAAAAATTTCTATTTTGGCAGCCGGTCAGTGACCATGCTATTTGTGATTGCTACGGCTGTCTGTCTTTGCAAGCAAACTGTTCACTTTTCCCGTGAACCTATGCCTTTGGGAATGGTTATATCTTCTGTAAACCACTTGTGGTTAGGGTTAGCTAGGGAAGGGGTTAGCTAGATATGGGGTTAGTTAGGGTGGGGTTAGCTAGAGATGGGGTTAGCTACGGTTAGGCTTCCATACCTTCATCTCCTTGTGTCCGTACATTTACAAAGAACTGCACTCAACATGAAATGTACTGAGACGTGGTGAATAGACATTTATGAAAATTACCGTTGATTTCCCAATATAAAAATGTATTTATGTTAACTTTTAGCTTACCATAAACACTTTCGGGCAATTTGAACAGATGATTTTTTTATTTATTGACAACTATATATCTTATTAATCATCAAATAGCGTAACATATCAGCTGATGCACATCAAACGTTATAGTGCAACATTAAAATGTACATTTGTTTGACATTTTTGATATATAGTAGATCAGTTATAGGATACCTCCTAAAAGAGACGGTTACGAAGTTTAAATAATAGCGGCGCCCTAACAAGTAATGCTCTTGTTGACTAAATGGAATCAATAAATCATATATAATGCTATAATATTAACTAGCCTGACACAGATAATGTTCTAAGTAAACGCACGCAACACGAGGCAAGTTAGCAGCCGTTTTAATTTATTCGTGTGATTCTATGTTGGACCATGTAACTGAGCCTATACACCGTCACTGCACGACTGTAGCCACATCTGAGTTGGCAATTAATAGCTCCATATTTAACAATTCTTCCTTTTGTGCAGCCTGTTCACAGTACACACTCGTTGTTTGGTGACAGACAAACGTTTTCATGCATTTAATCAGTATATTTTTGATAAAAACCCTTCTCCATGTCTTTTAGATGGCTACCGCATTTCCGTTGCCATGGTGCCTATTTGGGTTCAACCTCCTGTTACATTTCCCATTGGCGACAATGTTAACGTTTTGCATGATTATAAGAAAACGGACCATCAAAAATTCTGAAATTTTTACCTGCTATTGCTATCATCTCATTGACATGCTGACCGAGTTTAGTCAAAGTCTCATACATTTGTAACTCATTTAAAATGCCTGAACGTGCCATACCCGTCAATTTTTACCAATTTCTGCATGAATTACTACGCACACGTGCGTTGTTGCGAAAAAATTGCCAAAAATCCTTCCGCCTATTGAAATCATGTAAAAATCCACAGTTACATTGCCAACATGTTCTACCGGCAAATTTGCCAATGTTCCTGGCTCAAATACAGTTATGTCAGATGATATGATTTTTTTTAAATAACACATATCCAAAATTACTGAGCTCTACATGTGCCCTACACACCAGGAAGTCTAACTGAGGCATGATCCCAAATAGGGAAGCTTTTTATCTGAGAAAGTGTCATATTTTATAACGAGTTGCGGCACAATGTATATGTAAACCCATTATGGAAAACGTGTCACGTCATTAGTATTTGTTTCACAGCCAAATCAAAACAATGCCCTGTCCATAATATTAGCTGAAAATCACTCCATTAATTTAATTATAGGTTAATTTTAACACTTGATAAATCATTAATCATGTACACTAGATTTCTAGAGCATTGGGAACCAATGAAACCTACTTATTGTCTCTTTAAACGTGCCACCTACTTATTTTGAAATTAATATTTATATAATTGCTTGATTTTTAACCAAATATGGCACAACTTTGTCAGAAAAGTGACAATTTGTCACATTTAACAGGAATTTTGGTGATTTCCATTGTATCAGACTTGCTAAATTTTATTGTTTATGTGATTGCTTTCATGCTTCTACTTGATCGGGTACATGGCGTACTGCTTGATTTGGATACGTCATCATAAAGGGGTAGCACATTAAAAAGATACCCATTGCCGCCACATTTGAAAA
Source organism: Lamellibrachia satsuma (assembly GCA_033239005.1). NCBI lineage: Eukaryota > Metazoa > Annelida > Polychaeta > Sabellida > Siboglinidae > Lamellibrachia > Lamellibrachia satsuma. Next base: position 9,540,597 of record BSQZ01000017.1, read on the forward strand.
TGTTGATATACGCAATGCTTCCAGTGGCTGTGACACAACCAAAATACGAATATTCTGTCCAAATTTGCTACACAATATCACCAATGCATTGGGCCACATAACAAATATCACCAATTACTGTTCTAATGCAAAATAGCTACCTTCTCCTTCACAAACTGGTGCCATACCCCCTAATTTTGACCAAATTTCCATTTTGGCAGCCGGTCAGTAACATGCTATTTGTGATTGCTACGGTTGTCTGTCTTTGCAAGCAAACTGTTCACTTTTCCCGTGAACCTATGCCTTTGGGAATGGTTATATCTTCTGTAAACCACTTCGTGGTTAGGGTTAGCTAGGGAAGTGGTTAGCTAGATATGGGGTAGCTAGGAATGGGGTTAGCTAGAGATGGGGTTAGCTGCGGTTAGGCTTCCATACCTTCATCTCCTTGTGTCCGTACATTTACAAAGAACTGCACTCAACATGAAATGTGTACTGAGACGTGGTGAATAGACATTTATGAAAATTACCGTTGATTTCCCAATATAAAAATGTATTTATGTTAATCTTTTAGCTTACCATAAACACTTTCGGGCAATTTGAACAGATGATTTTTTTTTTATTTATTGACAACTATATATCTTATTAATCATCAAATAGCGTAACATATCAGCTGATGCACATCAAACGTTATAGTGCAACATTAAAATGTACATTTGTTTGACATTTTTGATGTATAGTAGATCAGTTATAGGATACCTCCTAAAAGAGACGGTTACGAAGTTTAAATAATAGCGGCGCTTAACAAGTAATGCTCTTGTTGACTAAATGGAATCAATAAAATATATATAATAATATAATATTAACTAGCCTGACACAGACAATGTTCTAAGTAAACGCACGCTACACGAGGCAAGTTAGCAGCCGTTTTAATTTATTCGTGTGATTCTATGTTGGACCATGTAACTGAGCCTATACACTGTCACTGCACGACTGTAGCCACATCTGAGTTGGCATTAATAGCTCCATATTTAACAATTCTTCCCTTTGTGCAGCCTGTCCACAGTACACACTCGTTGTTTGGTGACAGACAAACGTTTTCATGCATTTAATCAGTATATTTTTGATAAAAACCCTTCTCCATGTCTTTTAGATGGCTACCGCATTTCCGTTGCCATGGTGCCTATTTGGGTTCAACCTCCTGTTACGTTTCCCATTGGCGACAATGTTAACGTTTTGCATGATTATAAGAAAACGGACCATCAAAAATTCTGAAACTTTTACCTGCTATTGCTATCATCTCATTGACATGCTGACCGAGTTTAGTCAAAGTCTAGTACATTTGTAACTCATTTAAAATGCCTGAACGTGCCATACCCGTCAATTTTACCAATTTCTGCATGAATTACTACGCACACGTGCCTTGTTGCGAAAAAACTGCCAAAAATCCTTCCGCCTATTGAAATCATCTAAAATCCACAGTTACATTGCCAACATGTTCTACCAGCAAACTTGCCAATGTTCCTGGCTCAAATACAGTTATGTCAGATGATATGATTTTTTTTAAATAACACATATCCAAAATTACTGTGCCCTACATTCGTCTGTAACACACCAGGAAGTCTAACTGAGGCATGATCCCAAATAGGGAAGCATTTTTTTGGAGAAAGTGTCCAATTTTATATCAAGTTGCGGCACAATGTATATGTAAACCCAATATGGAACACTCCTGCTTGTCACGTCATTATTATTTGTTTCACAGCCAAATCAAAACAATGCCCTGCCCATAATATTAGCTGAAAACCAGTCACATAATTTAAATATAGGTCAATTTTGACACTTGATAAATCATTAATCATGTATACTAGATTTCTAGAACATTGCGAACCAATGAAATCTACTTACTGTCTCTTTAAATATACCACCTACTTATTTTCAAATTAATATTTATATAATTGCTTGATTTTTAACCAAATATGGCGCAACTTTGTCAGAAAAGTGACAATTTGTCACATTTAACAGGATTTTGGGTGATTTCCATTGTGTCAGACTTGCTAAATTTTATTGTTTATGTGATTGCTTTCATGCTTCTACTTGATCGGGTACATGGCGTACTGCTTGATTTGGATACGCCATCATAAAGGGGTATCACATGACCAGATACCCATTGCGGCCACATTTGAAAATGTTGATATACGCAATGCTTCCAGTGGCTGTGACACAACCAAAATACGAATGTTCTGTCCAAATTTGCTACACAATATCACCAATGTATTGGGCCACATAACAAATATCACCAATGACTGTTCTAGTGCAAAATAGCTACCTTCTCCCTCACAAACTGGTGCCATACCCCTAATTGTGAAAAATTTCTATTTTGGCAGCCGGTCAGTGACATGCTATTTGTGATTGCTACGGCTGTCTGTCTTTGCAAGCAAACTGTTCACTTTTCCCGTGAACCTATGCCTTTGGGAATGGTTATATCTTCTGTAAACCACTTCGTGGTTAGGGTTAGCTAGGGAAGGGGTTAGCTAGATATGGGGTTAGCTAGGGGTGGGGTTAGCTAGAGATGGGGTTAGCTGCGGTTAGGCTTCCATACCTTCATCTCCTTGTGTCCGTACATTTACAAAGAACTGCACTCAACATGAAATGTGTACTGAGACGTGGTGAATAGACATTTATGAAAATTACCGTTGATTTCCCAATATAAAAATGTATTTATGTTAATCTTTTAGCTTACCATAAACACTTTCGGGCAATTTGAACAGATGATTTTTTTTTATTTATTGACAACTATATATCTTATTAATCATCAAATAGCGTAACATATCAGCTGATGCACATCAAACGTTATAGTGCAACATTAAAATGTACATTTGTTTGACATTTTTGATGTATAGTAGATCAGTTATAGGATACCTCCTAAAAGAGACGGTTACGAAGTTTAAATAATAGCGGCGCTTAACAAGTAATGCTCTTGTTGACTAAATGGAATCAATAAAATATATATAATAATATAATATTAACTAGCCTGACACAGACAATGTTCTAAGTAAACGCACGCTACACGAGGCAAGTTAGCAGCCGTTTTAATTTATTCGTGTGATTCTATGTTGGACCATGTAACTGAGCCTATACACTGTCACTGCACGACTGTAGCCACATCTGAGTTGGCAATTAATAGCTCCATATTTAACAATTCTTCCCTTTGTGCAGCCTGTCCACAGTACACACTCGTTGTTTGGTGACAGACAAACGTTTTCATGCATTTAATCAGTATATTTTTGATAAAAAACCCTCCTCCATGTCTTTTAGATGGCTACCGCATTTCCGTTGCCATGGTGCCTATTTGGGTTCAACCTCCTGTTACGTTTCCCATTGGCGACAATGTTAACGTTTGGCACGATTATAAGAAAACGGGACCATCAAAAATTCTGAAACTTTTTACCTGCTATTGCTATCATCTCATTGACATGCTGACCGAGTTTAGTCAAAGTCTCGTACTTGTAACTCATTTAAAATGCCTGAACGTGCCATACCCGTCAATTTTTACCAATTTCTGCATGAATTACTACGCACACGTGCCTTGTTGCGAAAAAACTGCCAAAAATCCTTCCGCCTATTGAAATCATCTAAAATCCACAGTTACATTGCCAACATGTTCTACCGGCAAACTTGCCAATGTTCCTGGCTCAAATACAGTTATGTCAGATGATATGATTTTTTTAAATAACACATATCCAAAATTACTGTGCCCTACATTCGTCTGTAACACACCAGGAAGTCTAACTGAGGCATGATCCCAAATAGGGAAGTTTTTTTGGAGAAAGTGTCCAATTTTATATCAAGTTGCGGCACAATGTATATGTAAACCCAATATGGAACACTCCTGCTTGTCACGTCATTATTATTTGTTTACAGCCAAATCAAAACAATGCCCTGCCCATAATATTAGCTGAAAACCAGTCACATAATTTAAATATAGGTCAATTTTGACACTTGATAAATCATTAATCATGTATACTAGATTTCTAGAACATTGCGAACCAATGAAATCTACTTACTGTCTCTTTAAATATACCACCTACTTATTTTCAAATTAATATTTATATAATTGCTTGATTTTTAACCAAATATGGCGCAACTTTGTCAGAAAAGTGACAATTTGTCACATTTAACAGGATTTTGGGTGATGTCCATTGTGTCAGACTTGCTAAATTTTATTGTTTATGTGATTGCTTTCATGCTTCTACTTGATCGGGTACATGGCGTACTGCTTGATTTGGATACGCCATCATAAAGGGGTATCACATGACCAGATACCCATTGCGGCCACATTTGAAAATGTTGATATACGCAATGCTTCCAGTGGCTGTGACACAACCAAAATACGAATGTTCTGTCCAAATTTGCTACACAATATCACCA
>BSQZ01000017.1:9555000-9610000 GCA_033239005.1 Lamellibrachia satsuma
GCTTTAAACGTATCGTTGTTTGGGATCGCCTGCCTCTCTGGTGGTACCATAGCTTGTTTTTCGTCCAGGAATATACAATTAAAAATATTTGTTTCCTATATAGTTAATTTGTTGATAACTCGTCTTTTGTCTCTTCAGAAGAGCATCGCGTTCTTCGAAATTGATAGGGTCAGTGAACCATTGAGATTAATCCGCCTAAAACAAAAAAAAAATCGTTTCAGTGATACTGCAATGCTGGAGTTGACAAGTGAAAACAAATCCACGTTATGTTATAGCCATACACGGGCATGCTTGTGTGTAATATTACGTTTCACATACATCCCCCACACAGCCTCAAAAATCAGTGTTTCCAGTATTTGTTATTGATATTACATTAACACTGAAGTTTTAAAAGCATGGCGCTACATTTCCAAAAAGGCTTCAGTGTTAAGCAGTTATATTAATAATCTGAAGAGGACATTTCTTTGACACACATTGCACCATTATAATATGAACTATGTGTGTTAACTAGTCGTATAGAAATTGCAGTACTGAATAAAAATATATAATGCAATAAGAAAAAAATCCATTGCGCCAAAATGCTCGAGAAACCAGCTGATCGGCGCGTCAAAGCCGAAGGGTAATTTCAGAGCGGTTTATTATGTTTATATCAACAACAGTTGAATGGGGACTAATAGTAATAATAATATATTTATTTGTACAACATTGTGTACAATTACATTAAAACAATAGGGGACTAATAGTAATAATAATATATTTATTCGTACAACATTGTGTACAATTACATTAAAACAATAGGGGACTAATAGTAATAATAATATATTTATTCGTACAACATTGTGTACAATTACATTAAAACAATAGGGGACTAATAGTAATAATAGTATATTTATTCGTACAACATTGTGTACAATTACATTAAAACAATAGGGGACTAATAGTAATAATAGTATATTTATTCGTACAACATTGTGTACAATTACATTAAAACAATAGGGGACTAATAGTAATAATAGTATATTTATTTGTACAACATTGTGTACAATTACATTAAAACAATAGGGGACTAATAGTAATAATAATATATTTATTCGTACAACATTGTGTACAATTACATTAAAACAATAGGGGACTAATAGTAATAATAATATATTTATTCGTACAACATTGTGTACAATTACATTAAAACAATAGGGGACTAATAGTAATAATAATATATTTATTCGTACAACATTGTGTACAATTACATTAAAACAATAGGGGACTAATAGTAATAATAATATATTTATTCGTACAACATTGTGTACAATTACATTAAAACAATAGGGGACTAATAGTAATAATAACATATTTATTCGTACAACATTGTGTACAATTACATTAAAACAATAGGGGACTAATAGTAATAATAGTATATTTATTCGTACAACATTGTGTACAATTACATTAAAACAATAGGGGACTAATAGTAATAATAGTATATTTATTCGTACAACATTGTGTACAATTACATTAAAACAATAGGGGACTAATAGTAATAATAATATATTTATTCGTACAACATTGTGTACAATTACATTAAAACAATAGGGGACTAATAGTAATAATAGTATATTTATTCGTACAACATTGTGTACAATTACATTAAAACAATAGGGGACTAATAGTAATAATAATATATTTATTTGTACAACATTGTGTACAATTACATTAAAACAATAGGGGACTAATAGTAATAATAATATATTTATTCGTACAACATTCTGTACAATTACATTAAAACAAAAGGGGATTAATAGTAATAATAATATATTTATTCGTACAACATTGTGTACAATTACATTAAAACAATAGGGGACTAATAGTAATAATAATATATTTATTTGTACAACATTGTGTACAATTACATTAAAACAATAGGGGACTAATAGTAATAATAATATATTTATTTGTACAACATTGTGTACAATTACATTAAAACAATAGGGGACTAATAGTAATAATAATATATTTATTTGTACAACATTGTGTACAATTACATTAAAACAATAGGGGACTAATAGTAATAATAATATATTTATTCGAACAACATTGTGTACAATTACATTAAAACAATACATGCAATTAACCTGTACATAAAACAGAGAGCAATGGCATCAGCTCGTCATTGGATAGAAAGTGTTATATACATTCTTTATGTCACACAACACATCTTTTATTAATTAAACTTTGTATACGTTTCTCAGCCTTCCTTGGGAGTGGTTTGGAGGAGATCATGAAAATAACTTTGTATAAAACTTTGTATAACAGTTTCTCATCCAGCCCTCTTCGGTAGTGGTTTGGAGGAGATCATGAAAATAACTTTGTATAAAACTTTCTCATCTAGCCTCCTTGGTAGTGGTTTGGAGGAGATAATGAAAATAACTTTGCTTCATATTACAGAAGATCGTAGCATTAAGTGTGAACTGTGCCAATATGTAATGGAAATGTTTAGACAAATATGAACCAATACCGCGAAGAGCGAGATTAGAAATCATCTTCAAACTGGTGTTATGGCATATCACACAACTTTGCATAAAATGCTACATTCGATACGTTATCTGAATTTGAGTTGGTCGACATTCCGCTAAAAGCGGTATCATATTACAGTGAGTGCAAATTGGCAGATGAAATAGTTTTCTGACACCTTTACGTCATGTAGTATAAACCTCGTTTACACATTTATCTTGCAAGTTCCAGAGAAATACGCCATAGAAAGAGATAATGTACGACATAGATAGTTGAAATTTTTTATTAATATTACAAAACCAAAAATTGGCAGACAATGAATTTACTTTGACCACATCATGGTGAAAGCTGGGACAAATAGTGTGGCCTTAATGCAAACCTAATTTAACTATATTTTACTTATATACCGTCAAAGTAAAATGGACAATCAGGACCAGTGCCATGTTAGGGAGGGTAAGCGAGGACGCAAATGTGGGTTTTCAGATGTCGTCGAAATGTTATTAGGGGAGGGTTCGGTAATATGAGCCACTTTTTCACATTGATATTGTGGAGCCTCATGACTAGTTACTTGCTGTGTTTAAAGTTGACGTAAAAGTCCTTGTGGTAGACTATTACTGCGGGCATTAGGGCACCTGTAGGTTGTTTACTACGGGCATTAGGGCACCTGTAGTTTATTTACTGACTTTTTAATGATGACGAGGAGAAAATGTTCTAAAAGTGGCTCATATTACATTATGAGTTAGAACTATGAGCATGGTCCGTGGATACTATGGGTGTGAGTGATCATATCATCCAAGATGGTTCTAGACACACCAGGATCATGGTCCGTGGATACTATGGGTGTGAGTGATCATATCATCCAAGATGGTTCTAGACACACCAGGATCATGGCCCGTGGATACTATGGGCGTGAGTGATCATATCATCCAAGATGGTTCTAGACACACCAGGATCATGGCCCGTGGATACTATGGGCGTGAGTGATCATATCATCCAAGATGGTTCTAGACACACAAGGATCATGGCCCGTGGATACTATGGGCGTGAGTGATCATATCATCCAAGATGGTTCTAGACACACCGGGATCATGGTCCGTGGACACTATGGGCGTGAGTGATCATATCATCCAAGATGGTTCTAGACACACCGGGATCATGGTCCGTGGACACTATGGGCGTGAGTGATCATATCATCCAAGATGGTTCTAGACACACCGGGATCATGGCCCGTGGACACTATGGGCGTGAGTGATCATATCATCCAAGATGGTTCTAGACACACCGGGATCATTGCCCGTGGACACTATGGGCGTGAGTGATCATATCAGCCAAGATGGTTCTAGACACACCAGGATCATGGCCCGTGGATACTATGGGCGTGAGTGATCATATCATCCAAGATGGTTCTAGACACACCAGGATAATTGCCTGTGGATACTATGGGCATGAGTGATCATAGCATCCAAGATGGTTCTAGACACACCAGGATCATGGTCTGTGGATACTATGGGCATGAGTGATCATATCATCCAAGATGGTTCTAGACACACCAGGATCATAGCCTAACCCAGTACAAGTGTCATTACTGAACATGGGTACAGCACGCATTCATGCACACATGCACGCACACATGCATGCACTCGAACACCAACCCTCATAACCAATACACACGAATCATTACTCAACATGGGCACACGCACGCATGCACGCACGCACGCACGCACGCACGCACACACGCACGCACACACGCACGCACGCACGCACACACACACACACACACACACACACACACATATTCCCTGGACTGAATGTGGCTGATATTACACAGAAGGTAATCCAGTTCTCATTTTGTCTCCAGGTGAACAATTTACACAACGTGCATATATAATCGCCTATGAGACAGACTGACAGAATAATCAAAAAACACAATTGATGTGGATGTAGATTACACGTTTATGATATATATGCATTCATCCAACATACCGAAATTGTAAGAAATGTTGTTAAATGTTATTTACGTATATATTTCTAAATTGTGTTACAATTAATACCGTTATTCAGAAAACCGTTTTAAATACTGTGTAAAAAATGGGAAAACTAGCCATTTTGCTATTTTCGTTAAGCAATATTGCAGTAGTAAAACGAAAATCAAACTGTTTTTCGTTTTCGCAACGGTAGGTACCGGGATTGATTTTGTTTTACTATTACAAGAGGGAGCGAATGCTTGGAGAAAGACAGAGGGAGTCATGTTGGATAGACAAATTAAAAAAAAACTCAAAGGGAAAGTCCTGAGAACATGTGTTACACCAGCATGCCTGTGTGGTCTGGAGACAGTGGCGTTGACAGAACAACAACAACAGAAGCTACAAGTTTGTGAGAATAACTGGGTTCGCCGAATAACAAGAACAAAGAGGGTGGACAGAAGAAGGATGAACGACCTAAGGAAAGAGGTTGGGATGCAATGCAGCGTAACAGGAAGATTGGTGAGAAGCAGGATGAGATGGGCAGGCCACTTGGTAAGAATGGATGCAAGCAAACTACCAAAGAGAGCAGAGGTGGAAAAACATCAAGGACGCAGGAAAATGGGAAGGCCACAGCTGAGATGGGAGGACTGCGTGAGGAGGGACATGGGAAGATCGGGGGAGGATGAAAGATGGAGGGAGGGAGCGGCCGATAGAAAACCATGGAAAGAAAGAACAGAAAGAGTGGCTCGACAATATTTTACCTGACCCTCACCCCTGTACAGCAAGGAACAAGGAGGAAGAGAGCACATTTCAATAATACTAATCGAAAATAGGAAAACGGCTCGTGTTTCTATTTTTGTTACACAATATTTAAATGTTTTGTAAATAAGTGTAGGTACCCTCATTGTTAGTGGTAAATCTGCAGGAAATTTAGTGGAAGATTCAGTAATATTAGTAATATGGATCACTTCCACAACTTAGAAATATGTATATATATATATATATATATATATATATATATATATATATATATATATATATATATATATATATATATATATATATATATATATATATATATATATATATATATATATATAATGCTGTTTTGTGTTGTTCTGGAGAGGACATTCCAGTTAACACACATAAATTAACAAGAGCACTTAGATTCCACTGTTCATGCCTCATAATGTTTGTGCTTGTAGTATCACATAGCACATGCTTTTTCGCGTTTGGAATATCAAATAGCACATACTATTCGTGCGTGTACAATAACTTAATGCATCATGTTCGTGCCTGCAGTATAACATATAACACACGTGCATGTAGTATTACTTAGCCCATGCTGTTCACGTTTGGATTAACATTTAGTACACAGTGTTCGTGTCTATATTGTAGCTCACCCAAACTGTTCGTGTATGTGCTATAATTTTGCACATACTATTAATGCCTGCATCGCCACTTTGTCTATGGTTGAAATACCCGAATATAAGACATTCTTGCAGAATGCTCACCTCATTGATTGAGTTGTGCAGTTCAACTTGATGTCCTCAACTTTCTTGTCCTCTTCTAATCGAGCGTCATGCAGCTTGAAACAGCCCAGGTCTGGTCGATGATCGTGTCAAATGCTGGGCTGAAATCATAACGTGATTCGTTGTTAGTAGGACGAATTGCTAATATAACACATATTAAGATGCGTTGGATCGGACATGTGCTAAGAACTAAAGAACATAGCCACTGCAGGACGGCTCTAATGGTCATGTACCTGAAAGCAAACAGGAAGTGGGTCGTTGAAAGACAACTTGGCGAAAACTGCAGAAAATAAAAACAAGACGTGAGGTGTACGTCGTGACAAGAAACCAAGGAGATGACTAAAATCAACATAAGCTGGAAAAAGGGGGAGAGAGAGAGAGAGGGGGGGAGAAGGGAGTGAGGGAGGGAGGGAGGGAGGTAGAGAGAGACGGAGGGAGAGAGAGAGGGGAAGGGAGGGAGGGAGAGAGAGAGAGGGGGGAGAGGAAGAAGGAGAGTGAGGGAGAGAGTGGGGTGATAGACGGAGAGATATACTGAAAGAGAGAAAGAGAGAGAGAGAGAAAGGGAGAGAGAGAGAGAGAGAGAGAGAGCTACAGAGAAAGAAACATATACAAAACATATGCAATTCAATATTCAACACACATACACATTTTTACATAAACATAGATAAATAGGCCTTACCCTCGATTATGCCTGTAGTAATCTCTTCTTTCCGTCGTCCTTGTGTTGTTGTGAATATACGTGTCGATGGAGCAAGGCTTTATAGCGGAACACAATAAGAGCTTCGAGGGTGTGACTAGATCAACACGAAATTAATGGATACAACGTCTTCATCTAAAAGGTTTCGTAATGTGTTCAGTGAACAGATCTCTAACAAATGCCGAGGGTATTCTCCGACTGACGTATCCGATGTACCATAATGCACCATAGGTCGGCACGCCCATGCGTGTGTACTTATGTAGAGCGTGCATACCTTTGTTTATCTGCACATGAGATACATTCCTTGTAGTGAAATACATGAATATGTCAACTTTGCCATGAGCAACATCGTTCAGTATGATATACAACACGGACATACTTCACGTTGAATTTGCTTTCCTCTGAGCAATAGCAATGGTGTTGGTAGAAACGGTGAAAATGAACTCGTTGACCGCAGCTAATCCTTCCACTCCCGGTGATTTGTTATCCTTCATTGCCTTTATTTTCTTAGCTACCAATTCTGGAGTTACAACTAACGGTCCTAAATATTCAGATTTAGCCCCCTGAAATTTAGCATCAGCAACTGGTAATGAACTAATATCTTCTTTGGTAAACACTGAACTGAAGTAACCATTTAGGTCTTCCGCCATTAAAAACCCCTGTGATATTATATTTCCAGCACTGTCTTCTAGAGGTCCAACCTTGTCTTGTACGTTTTGTTTACTCCTGACATATGCATAAAAACTCTTGCTGTCATTTTTTTATGTTACATGCTATGTTTGCTCATAGCTTCTTTTAGATTGTCTAATTTCAGTCGTAGCTGCATTAAGTGCCTCTTTGTAATTTGTGTAATCTTCATCCTTTCTGGTACGCCTATAACTCCTTCACATAGCTTCTTTTCACAAGTGTTTCTTTCTAGATCGTTTTCCTTGCTTTCAAGGGAACAAATTGATCAATGATACTCTCAATGTTATATTTTAGGATGTTCCAACATTGAATTGCGGTCTTATTCCTCAGCATGTTATTCCAATCTAGCTTTGTTAAGCATTTTCTCATATCTTTATTTATTTACTTTTGTGGAAATTTCTCTGGTATGTTTACTTACTGCTTTTACTTTGATGTCAAAATATATTTGATCATGGTCACTTTTTTAGGTTCATATATTTTGACACTGTCCACTAATTAATTTTGTGAAGACAAAACTACATCTAATCCTCTTCATTTATGTTTGGATTTCGGTAAACTAATTAAGTAGTTAATGTTGACGTTTATGTAACTATATTGGACCAAACAGCTTTATTGCCATTTGTTTCCCTTTCTCATTTTATTTTATAAGCCTGAATAGATTATTTAATATATAATAATAATATAGTAATAATTGACTTCTATGGCGCCTATATTCTCAGGAACCTGAGCTCAGAGGCGCAACAAAACAGAATCAGTAAGCGTAATCGTAAACAGGGACGCGCAAAAGTCAGTATCAGAACGAGGGACAACCGAACATTTATGGTGGGAATGCAATTTGGAATAGATATGTCTTGAGTGTTTTCGGAAAATAACAATAGTTTCAGATGTTTTCAAAGTGATAGGGATTTCATTCCAGACCCTAGACGCAGCGACAGAGAAAGCACGTTTACCCAATTTAAGTTTTGTTTTAGGTACAATAAGTTGTTGTGAAGTTGATGATCTTAGCTGCCTAGGGATATTTGAAAGATGCAGGAGACTAGCCAAGTAGCGTGGTTGTTGTGTAGATAGAGCACGATATGCAAGAGTGGACAGCTTAAAATTAATTCGATAAGCCAGTGTAACTGTTTAAGTAGTGATAGTGACGGTGAAAACCGAGGCGCCCTGAGAACCACACGTGCCAGACAATTTTGTACTCGTTGGAGTTTAGCCAAGTCTCTTTTAGCGATGTCATTTAGTAGTGAATTGCAATAGTCAAGGCGGCTGCTAATTAATGCCGTTGATATTGTTTTAGCAGTAGATATAGATATGTGACGCCGAAATCGACGAAGATCACGAATATGATAGAAACAGGATTTGCATGCTTGAGAGATATGCTTGCGAAAGTTGAAGTCACTGTCAAAGATAACACCTAGATTGCGAACAGTATCTGATGGGATTGTATCACTGCCAAGCAGTTTAACTGGGAAATGGTTGATGACTTTATTTCGTTGTTGTAAAATGTAAATGACTCCCCTTATTCCTATTCGATCTCTCCTAAACATTACGAATCCTGTCAGTCCTAATTCAGCATCTGAATTGTTTAATTCGTTTTTCTTATTTACCATGCTCCTTGCATTTAAACACACGCATGTATGACCAGCTTCTGAAATGTTTTCCGGACATTGTATTACTGCTTTGTGTCTGGTGGACTCTTATCCTGTTTGAAGCATCTCTAATTAACCCCCTGTGCTTCTAGTTTAAACAATATCCCTGACCCCTGCTTCCCATTGCTGGTAAAATCCCTGACAGAATTACCTGCTCAAACCGTGTCTGACAAACAGCCTGTATCTCCTAACTATGACAGTTGTGCCCTCCGTCCCCGCGTTAATAGTCCCTACGTGTACTAAGATAGATCATCCCTTATCCGGACACATGATTGTTTCCATCCTCTCTGTGATACCCTCTGCTTTTGCACCTGGATTGCAAACCACCATATCGTCCCCCGTATTTGACGCTCTGTCAGTTTTCCTAATTAACGAGTCCCCAGAAGCACTCTCGCTCTCCTTCTCTCCCTCTCTGTCATTACCTCAGAATAGCTCTCCGCATCCCTTCCTTCGAATTCAGTCATGCAGTCGTGTCACCTGGCAGCATGTCAACATGTCACCTCCCGTCTCCTGGCTACCTTGCGCTCCTGTTGCCTTCACTCCTGATGCCTTCTCTCCCGTCTCAGTCCCTCCCATTTCCTTCCGTCCCGTCTCCTTACGGCCTGTCTCCTTGCGACATGTCTCCTTCCGTCCTGTCACCTCACCTCCTCTCCGCCTCCTTCCAGGCAGAGGTGACTTCTACCCAGCATCTCTCTCATCCCCTTCACCCATTTTATCATTCACTGCCCTCCCCCCACCGGAACCACAACCCACCTCTTTCCTTCCCACCAATGCCACAACGAGCTGCCTCAGCTGTTCCGTTTCCACATCTAGTCCCTTCATCTTCGCACATCCCCTACACTCAAAACTAAAACTATCTGCCTGAACCTCAGCCCAGGACTTCTCACACCCGGACTTGACGAAGTCCACCCGGCTTATTAGAACAACTACGGTACACTAAGTAATGTACCATATTATCTACAAATTGCTTAAATAATAGCAGCTAGAATATGTTTAAAGACAAAAAACTGATAAATATCTCAGGAGGGCGGGATACACATAAATGAACAATTGTTCGATTTGTTTGATTTTATGAGACACAACAATGAATTAATTGTATAAACTATACAACATGGACCTAAGGGATCATCAAAACATACAACATAGGTGGATTAATTAGATTAGCTTTATTAAATGAGCAATACGAGCTTATTATCGGGCATAACGATAGCTTAGTACCGGGCGTAACGAAACTGAAACAAGACTGTATTTCTCTTCAGAGGATCGACCGCTGAAGGGCAGAGGAGGTTGGCAGGCTCGTGTTATGCGCAGTAGATGTTTACATGTTAAGCTCCGCCTACTTGGTAACGTTTACGGGTTCTTGTGTAATTGCTGCATGCTATGAATTTATAATGTGTTATATTGATACGTGGTTATACATTGATTCATTGATAAGTAGGAAAACAAACTGTCGCGATTGTCATAATTTTCAGGATCCGTGTTATTAGTTTTCGTAAGTTGAACTCGACAAAAACATGCGTATGTGTTTTCGTAAGCAAAATCAAATTGCAAAATACTCATTAATCGTTAGATATATACACTATATTGAAGCACCAACATATTCTTTATGAAATGTAATATCTAAGTTTAAAAAGAACCAAAAAAACCGGATGATTAGTGTATTCATTTGCTCTTCACATACGTGCCCATTCTCCATTATCGCCTAAGCGCATTATTGCCGTGTGTTGTCTGTTAAAATACATATTCATTTTTAACACTCTTGATCACGTAAGAATGCTTGAACAACCATCGACAAACTGCTTGTCACTGTCAGTGTTATCCGTTGTTTGTAGAGACACACTCAGTGTTAATAGGGTAGAACCTTTGTCACAGGCGACGCCACAAGCAATGTTTTCGTAATATTATATTGAATTCATTGGATGTTTTAAACTTTTGGCATTACTTAGATATGCATGCAGTAGGCATATCATTATTATGATTGCAAAAAATTCACCAAATTAGTTATAATATTGATTACTGTTCTAGATCAATGCAAAAACAGCAAAATGTTTAAACATACAATTTGTAAATATAAAAATGTTATAAGAACATAATTTATGTTATATGAGCATATTATAAGAATATTCACAAGCTGAAAAGAATACAAACATGAGCAACTAAGCATATCATAACAGTTCATTTTTCATGTCATGTATATAATGCTAATCTAGTTGAGTCATCATTTCAGACGCATTATTTCTTTTGATGGTTAGCGTCAATTCAAGTCATTTGTTATCAGAGTATGGGTCAATTACATTACCGGTATAAATATTATAATTGCACACCAATTACAGCATATCAATTCTAATTACACCTTAAAATTATAAATTTTAATTATCAATTCCATATCGAAATAAAATAATAATAATTTATGTCAAGACACAGTCTGATCTCATGACCATACTAAGTGGTGTTCTGACCCTTAGAATAATATACTGACACTTCAATATTGACATCAATATAATATTTCAATATTACAAAAATACAAATATGAAGTTACAGGCTTTAATGTTAGTAAGAACAAGAAGTACAAGTGCTGAGGTCTCAGTTTCTTCTTCTTTTGTTTTAGCCATAAATAAAAAATCCATTTAAACATATTCTATTTTATAATAAATACAATATTTTTATCCTCCTCCACTAAGTTGTTGTAATTCTTATAACCATCATATTTGTTTTCAGGCTGTCTAAAAATATGGTGAAATCCAGGATTGACTGAATTACTTAAATGTTGTACTTGAGTAAAAGCAAAAATAATTCACCTAAAAGTTACTTGAGTAAAAGTAAAAGTACTTTGCAAAAAGTACTTGAGTAAAAAGTAAAACTACTTTTCAAAAGTACTTGAAGTAAAAGTAGAAGTAAAAGTACAACACTTAGAAATAACAATAAAATCATGAGTAATATTATATAAATTACACAGCTTGCATCTGGCAACTGTTTTGCAAACATTCTGCCTATAACAAAGTGTTCCCAGACAGCCATAGCTAGTCAATCGGTCTGCCACCCTTGAACCAATTGCTCATTTCGATGTTTGGAAAATCACATTATCATTAATGAGAACTCACAACATCAAATAATGTCAGTTAAATACAAAACTAAATTAATGATGAGGCACAACAACACTTTTTATCGACTTGTTCCACTGGGGTATGGGAGGAGCTAGATTGTACAACAGGATATGTACACGCGGGTGTGATTGTATCTGAGTAGCTAGAGGGTCAGTCCAGTAGTAGTACTAGCCTCTCGGGGAAACTGATCAGAGGTAATACAACCTAGCACTGTCCATAGTAACATTAACAAAGACATTTGATGCCTAGCTGATGAAGCTATCTGGCTTGTGAACCCCCACCTTCTCATGTCTTCCCAGACAAGTCTTATCAGCTCACACAAACATTGAAACAACACACTTTAGCAGCTAACTGTGTTGGTTGATTACCTGGTACCAGCTGGGGTTAGGATTAATCAGAAGACAGACCAGTGCAACAGAGGAATGCTGCTGCTAATTACAATTAAGATTTAAGTGCCCTGTCAGGACCCCTGTCTCTGTCTCTGATATTATGGGTCAGCTTGAATATGCCATTGATGGGTCAAGTGGCGGAGTATCAATTCTTTACTCTTTAGTTCTGTAGAGTAATCATTATTATGAATTTATTAAACATATCAATATGAATATTTTATTCGTGAAAGTAAAATGCTGTTTAATGCTGACGTAAGCCGGTAAGGCCGTTTGCTAACAATGGGCGAAAATAGGAGAAGTTCTCGATCCACGATGCGCGTTCGCTCGCGAATATCAGAATTGTGTCAGTATATGGGGATTATCAATGCAATGTCAAAATCGCAAATTTTAGAGCGCTACCGGCAGCAGCGGTTTCGCAAAAAAAGTAACGAAAATATATTGCGAAGTAAATAAAAGACACAAAGTAAAAAGTCGCGTTAATTTAGATAAAACTACTTCGTTAAAAGTAAATGTATTTAGTCAAAAGTATACTTCGTTACATGTCAATTACTTGAAATAACTACTCAAATATTGTAACAAAGTACTTTTACTTCGTTACATGTCAACCCTGGTGTAATCACTCGCATCATCATGGACCTCAAGAGTTACGGAAAGTGCATCACATGGATTTATGGAACCACAAAACAACTGAAAGCAGCTTTGAATTAGTGAAGCAATGCTGAGTATTGGGTCCAGTTTATGCAGCACAATAATGGACTCAATATTTATACTGGACTGTACCAATGTGACAGTGACTAGAATCCAACATTTGTAAACAAAATATTTTTATTTTATTATTCATTTGTTTACATACCTGTACCAGACTTGTTTAATCATAATAAAGATTCCATCACGATCCATTATTTTTTATCGTTACTTATTTATTTTAATAACTTTGTGATTTGTGTATTAAGTTCATTTTCTAAAGCGACTGCAATGGATAATACATAACTATTATATGGTTTCACTGTGTCAGTTAAGCAATGCAGTTACTTTCACTGCTAGGAACATTTTAAATAATAAAAGTCTTGACATACGAAATTATGCAAAGTTACTTTACCTAAAAGATGTTTATTCTTTACAAGCAATTATGAATAACATACATATTTCTTGTGGATATGTATTAAGCCATGTAAACACAGATTATGCTTAATGTAATTACTTGTTTTATGTTACTGAATTTCTTTGTGATTGGTTGACTTTTTTGTTTTTGCGAAAATGTTCTACCATAGATCGCTGTTACTGCCACAACAGGGTACCACCACAGGCCGAACACTATCACTGCCACTGACCGGGGGGGTCTGTTTTCGAGAAGGGAAATGCACGTTAATTGAATTTTCATAAATTGACAAAAGCAGAGTACCAACAAAGTGTCAAACATGATCCGACAAAAGGAAAGACGGCGACATAGAGACAATGGAACGCAATGACGTACGCCCAGTACTGAGAAGGCGCACAAGCGGCCAGCAGTTAGGGTGAGGCTGCATAAGGAGAGAAAGAAGTTGGCCAAGCATTCAGTTGCAAAGGACGCACAGACAACCACACCCTAAACGAGATTCTAGACTGCGCAAGAGGATAGTGGAACTTCCCGCTCTGCCGAGGATTACAAGTCCATCCAAGCGACTGATGAAGTTCCATGCCAGTGTGGCAGATCAACATAGTACAAGGTAATTGTAAATTTTTCAGTGATCATTATTCTAAATTTATTTGAATTTTAATACATATTGTTTTCTTTTGTTAACACTTTGACAGCCTTTGAACAATAATTTAGTGTAAACGCAACATTCATCCGTCTATATATTGAAGTTAAATATATGTTGCTTTGTAGTGCCATCCAGGCTGTTGCCCAAGTGACTCGCACCCTTGCCGAGGGCCGATTGGTTGTTAACTTCAAGTATGGGAAACAACGACTAAAATGACCACATTGCACAGACGAACACAGGAAGAACTGCAGGCTGCACAAGATGATTGCACTAATCTCCAGCGCCAGATTTAGCTATAGAAGAAGCGGAAGCAAAACTCTATGGTGGCTGTCAATGCAAATCCAAGCAACAATAAGATTAACAACAGCAACAACAATGGAACCATAAGAACTTCCTTTGCACGCCCACTGTACACATCAGTAAGGAGAGCTCATGTTTCAATGAGGGAAGAAGACATTAGCCCTGCCTGTCTCTTGCAGAAATTCTTATTAATGATGCTGCGACTACATCAGCAACATGTACAAAACAGAACATAGCATTCATGAAACTAGGACGCTTTGCATCTCAGAGAAGCAGAACATGAAAAGGCTAAAGCTGCGAACACGATACGAAAAGGAAAGCCTGATCGAGGGCGCAACAAGTGAAATATTTCCTTACAAGATCAGATAATGCTATATGTCTGTCAGGCAAAAAAGATTGTTTAAAGGTTGGACAGGAAAAGAGGTATATATCCTCAACGAGTATCTGCACAACCTATGCCAGAAATATTGTGCAGAATTCCCACTGAAGAAGATTAGCCTGACCTTTCTGTAAGAGCAGACCAAAAGAAGTCACTCTCGCGAAATATGCCCAGAATCTGAATTCTAGGAATATCCCGTGTTTGTCAAACATAACGAACTGGTCACAAATCAGTACGCTGCAAAAGGTCAAGAGAACAAACTTCACGAGGAAACATGTGCTGTGCAAATGGATTTAGCAGAAAACTTTTTGTCTAGCCTCGGTGAAGATATCCATCCTGTCCACTTATTTCAACAAAAAACTCTGTTACATCCACTTGTAGTACACTATAAGACGAATGTTTATGATGAAGGTGATGAAGAAGATCTAGCATGCAGGTCATACACTGCATCCACTTGTAGTACACTACAAGACGAATGTTTATGATGAAGGTGATGAAGAAGATCTAGCATGCAGATCATACATTTCCAGAGAGTATGATTGGTCATATGACGGCACCGTCTTTGCCATACGTCAACACTTCATACCCTTCATACTGAAGCAAGATCTGTCAAACATCCGGTCTATTCGTTACAGACTCACCAACGAGCCAGTATAGGAATGTTTTCATCACAACCACGCTGCTGAAACACAAAAGTATGTTTCAGATCAGAGCTGACTGGTTATTATTTGGTGTGGGCGGGGTCTCAACAAGGCGTGCTGAGGAGGCCATCATCAGTCGTCGACCGTGCAGAAGATTATTTCAAGTGGACCCAGGGAGATGCCACTAGTAAGATCAACTATTTCTTTGTATGTGGTAATGACGTTCTCGGCGCAAAGCGTCAAATGGATGGATGGCAACAGCACCGGGTGCCAGCAGCAAGATATATTGTAATTATGATGCATAAAACGTACATCAAAAGTGCTATAGGAGAAAAGATAATAATAACAAAATTATTTACCCAGTCAACGTGTAGTAACTTTATGCAGACTCGAGCCATTTCAAACAATATTCTCACGTTACTGCGTATAATGTCTACAAGAAATGACACCTTCGTCGTGCACCATTACCTCCCATGTACGACCGCAATGTTTTACCTTTATAGTTGCTTAAAAGAAATACGTTGTGATAAAACACGTTTTTTCACTTCCAGACTAATACATCCTCCTTAATGAGAAATGTGGCAAGATGTAGGAGGTTGGTCTTAGCATAGGTGGGAGGTGGGAATTTGACCTCAAAATAGGTGGGAGGTTCGATGTGGACCCTCAAAAGAGAGTATCCCTACCATACCTCTCTTAATGTTTGACAAAGGGGGCATTCTCCAGACTCGACGCCGGGGGGTGGGGGGGGCAATACATGCATGCATAACCATTGGCACCTTGGCTACGCGTGCGCGTGCAACATATCCGTAGCAAATATTACAATCTTGGTATGACATTCTTCGCTGTGCGCGCACGCAGGCTCACACGTACAACACGCGCACATGCACACGCATTCACACACTCAGACACATTATCGATTTTTATCAAGTTCTAAACGAGAGATTAATAATATGTAAATGTGATTTTTGAGAGTGATAAATGGGCATTGATTAAGATTATCGATAAAAACACTTATGGTGACACTTCATTTATCTGTCCCGCGTCGCAGCTGATGCAATTTCCGTAGAATAGTTAATAGCATAATATATATGAGGATGACGAAATGCAAACTGATTTCAGGACGCAAACATGCTTTGACGTAGTATTGCGATCGTCAGACGAAGAATTGCAGTGTCTACACTTCGTATACATCGCTGTTAAATATATGCAACAGTATGTAATTGTTTAATTATTAGACATGACAGCGTATTTCCAGTACTGGAAATATAATATCACAGGGGTTTTTAATGGCGGAAGACCTAAATGGTTACTTCAGTTCAGTGTTTACCAAAGAAGATATTAGTTCACTACCAGTTGCTGATGCTAAATTTCAGGGGGCTAAATCTGAATATTTAGGACCGTTAGTTGTAACTCCAGAATTGGTAGCTAAGAAAATAAAGGCAATGAAGGATAACAAATCACCGGGAGTGGATGGGATTCCTCCAAAATTACTAATGGAAACAGTAGATCAAATCAGTATACCACTTGCAAGAGTATTCAACTTGTCATTAAAAGAGGGAGTTGTTCCGTTTGAATGGAAAGAAGCAAACATCATACCATTATTTAAAAAGGGTTCGAGAAATAAGTCAGAGAATTACAGACCAGTGAGTTTAACGTCAGTGATTTGTAAATTATTAGAAAGGTTAATTAAAGACCATATGGTGGACTTCCTCGTTAAGCATAAATTATTAAATTCATCTCAACATGGATTCCTTAAAGCGAGGTCATGCTTAACAAATATGTTATGTTTTTGGGAAGAATCACTAAGTGGATAGACGTGGCATCGCCAGTAGATATTATCTACTTAGATTTTCAAAAAGCTTTTGACAAAGTGCCACATCAAAGATTGCTACTTAAATTAAAAGCCCATGGTATCGGGGATAGCATAACTGACTGGATAGAACAATGGCTGACTGACAGAAGACAACGAGTTGTAGTAGATGGAGAAGTTTCAAATTGGAAATCGGTTTTGAGTGGGGTACCTCAAGGATCAGTATTAGGACCTATATTATTCTTAATTTATATCAATGACTTGGACGACAGTATAACAAGTAACGTACTGAAATTTGCGGATGACACAAAACTGTTTAGAAAGGTTAATACTGATGGTGATACACAACATTTACAAAACGATCTAGACAGATTAGTGAAATGGTCTGAGAAATGGCAGATGCTATTCAATTTTGGGAAATGTAAATGCCTACATACAGGACATGGGAACTTGAATGTAAACTATAAAATGGGAGATACTGTTCTGGGTACTACTGTAAAAGAAAAGGACTTAGGAGTTACAATAAGCGCTGATATAAAAGTTTCAGAGCAGTGTGGTATTGCAGCTTCAAAGGGTAATCAAATTCTTGGATTGATTAGAAGAAACATAACATACAAGGGAAAAAAGTTAATTATACCTCTTTATAAAGCAATAGTTAGACCTCATTTAGAATACTGTATACAAGCATGGAGACCATATCGTAAGAAGGATATAGATACGCTTGAACGCATACAAAGGAGAGCAACTAAAATGATTCCAGAACTTAGAGACCTTAGTTATGAAGAACGCCTGAAAGAATGTGGTTTAACAACTCTAGAGACAAGAAGGTTAAGAGGAGATCAGATTGAAGTTTTTAAGATATTGAATGGGTATGAAAATATTGATAGAAATATGTTTTTCTCACTCAAGAAGGATAGCAGAACTAGAGGACATGAGGTAAAATTAGTAAAGGATCAATGTAGACTGGACATCAGGAAGCACTCGTTCTCACAGAGGACAATAAATGAATGGAACAAATTGTCTACAGATTGTGTAACTGCTAGCAGCGTGAATATGTTTAAAAACAAGGTTGACACATATATCAGGAGGGCGGGTTATAAGTAGGTGAACATTGTTGGACTCTCGATAAGCCAATGGCTTCCTTGTCCACTTGCCATCTGGGCCTTTGGCTTGGATGGCAAATCTTGTTAAATCTTGTTAAAGTGCCACTCTCCAAAAGTTTCTACAGTTGGCCTGACAACGAGATTTTGTTCATAAAACGGCGACGACTTTCAGGAAAGTGACTTTAGTCTATCCTTTCCACGTTCGACTTAATACGAAGGCTTTCATTGGCCAGCAATTGGGCGAAGGGGACATAATAGCCAATCAGAAGTCTCCTCTTTTCCAGCCATGTTTGTATTAATTGTATTGTCAAGATATCGGACGGACAAGTCATGACTGACAGAAAACAACGTGTTGTAGTAGACGGAGAAGTTTTTTAATGGAAATCAGTTTTGAGTGGGGTACCACAAGGATCAGTATTAGGACCTTTATTATTCTTAATATTATATCAGTGACTTGGACGACAGTATAATAAGTAACGTACTCAAATTTGCAGATGACACAAAAGTGTTTAGACAGGTTAACACTGGTGGTGATAAACAACATTTACAAAACTTACTAGACAGGTTAGTGAAACGGTCTGTGAACTGGCAGATGTTGTTAAATTTTGGGAAATGTAAATGCCTACATACAGGACATGGGAACTTGGATGTAAACTATACAATGGGAGATACTGTTTTGGGTACTACTGTAAAAGAAAAGACTTAGGAGTTACAATAAGTGCTGACATGCACGTTTCAGAGCAGTGTGGTATTGCAGCTTCAAAGGGTAATCAAATTATTGGGTTGATTAGGAGAAACACAACTTACAAGGATAAAAAGCTAATTATACCTCTGTATAAAGTAATAGTTAGACCTCATTTAGAATACTGTGTACAAGCATGGAGACCATATCGTAAGAAGGATATAGATACGCTTGAACGCATACAGAGGAGAGCAACTAAAATTATTCCAGAACTGAGAGACTTTAGTTATGAAGAACGCCTGAAAGAATGTGGTTTAACAACTCTACAGAAAATGAGGTTAAGAGGAGATCAGATCAGTTTTTAAGATATTGAATGTGTATGAGAATATTGTTAGAAATATGTTTTTCTCTCTCAAGAAAGATAGCAGAACTAGAGGACATGTACAGTTAGTAAAGGATCAGTGTAGATTGGATATCAGGAAGGCACCATGTGCAGGTGCAAAGAGATACATGTAACGGCACTGTAGCCGACTAGACATCACATCGGTTACAAAACCCCAAAGAAGGAGTCATAGAAAAGCCAGTTCGACGGATTCGACTTTCTTTATCAGAAGAATAAACGACTGAATTACTCGTATCCCTTGAAGCATTTCTTTGGTTCTGTAAAGTACGTGAGCTGTTTCAAGTCAGAGTGATATTCATTCTGGTTGCACTCTCTCTCTCTCTCTCTCTCTCTCTCTCTCTCTCTCTCTCTCTCTCTCTCTCTCTCTCTCTCTCTCACTCTCACTCTCTCTCTCTCTCACTCTCTCTCTCTCTCTCTCTCTCTCTCTCTCTCTCTCTCTCTCTCTCTCTCTCTCTCTCTCTCTCTCTCTCTCTCTCTCTCTCTCTCTCTCTCTCTCTCTCTCTCTCTCTCTCTCTCTCTCTCTCTTTCTCTGTCTCTCTCTCTCTCTCTCTCTCTCTCTCTCTCTCTCTCTCTCTCTCTCTCTCTCTATCTCTCTCTTTATCCCACTAATGGTTGCGTGAACAGGGAAAAGGATGTGAAGAAGTGTAAATGGCCCAAGAGGTCACCCGTGCATTAAGAAGCAGTGCAAGAGCTGGACAGCTACCGGACGTCCTAGAAAGGATGATGCTAATTAAAGAAAAAACCTTTTGTGACGTTGACTTTGTCCACAAGCTCCTTCTGGACTCGCGTCCTAAGATTAATTGATTCTCATTTCTAGTTATTTAAAGCACCGCAACGTTGTCCTCAGTGTATACAATGTTGTCCTCAATGTTTACAACATTGTCCTCAGTGTTTACAATGTTGTCCTCGGTGTTTACAATGTTGTACTCAGTGTTTACAAGGCAGTCACGCATAGGAACGAGAAATAAATAACAAGAGTTTGTGTACAAATTCTTCTTTGTATGCCTAGTAACATGAAACAAACCCGCTTACTTTGTGCTAACATACGAATGCAGAAACATCCAAAATACGACTTCAAACACGTGGCATAACACAACACAACTTTAGTGACCTTCAGCGTATTCACCGTTTTGGTTACAACATATTAACGATGATCAGTGCACTTAACCAACTTAACGCAGTTGCTACATATTTCGAGCTGTAAGGCCTAGATTTGACAGATCGTGTGCTATTTAACAATATTTAACAACAGCATTGCTAACCAAAGCAAATAAACCCAGGGAGTAAAAGGGCAAGGAAGCCATTGGCTGATCTATGTCACTGTGTAACCCGCACGTCTGAGGTATTTGACAATGTTGTCTTAATCATATTCACGCTGTTGCCATTTACACATTAATGCATTAACACTAATAACGTCAATAACGTTTCCTTCAACAATCACTCTGATTAAATCACAAATAACACAAAAACCTTATTGTACTAACAAACATTAATAGACACATGTATAAATATATATATATATATATATATATATATATATATATATATATATATATATATATATATATATATATATATACAATCACACGCATGTATATATATATATATATAATATACATGCGTGTGATTGTGTATATATATATATATATATATATATATATATATATATATACAATCACACGCATGTCTAACAAACATTTACAAATGCATATGCATATACAAATATACTGAACATTCACATATACAAAACAAGTCATAGTGGGGAGATACGTTATTTCCAATTGGCTAAAATGTCTCGTCATAGAACAGAAAGGTCTCGCCAACAGCCAGTGTATTCATTGCCCTCCTACCGTATCGTAACAACTGGAATTGCTTTCAAACCGAACACAGTAATCTGAAGTACACAACATACGTTCTAATTTACAACAAGAATAATAAGACACATTTCTTCATCGTTTTACTGTCCAGTAACAACCAAGCCAGCATAACAGCGATCATTACTCTCAACATACCTTGAAAACACTGAGAATGCAGAGGTTATTGATGTCCAAATATACTTAACCTACAAGACAACACATTACAATGTGTACGAAATTTATTACACACACGCACACGCACATATGCACACACGCGCACACGCGCACACACGCACACACGCACACACGCACACACGCACACACGCACACACGCACACACGCACGCACGCACACACGCACGCACGCACGCACACACACACACACACACACACACACACATACACACACGCGCAAGCACACGCACCCACACACATAATCAAATATGAAATCATAGTACTAACTATATCAGAATTTACTGGCGATGTCACGATATGAAAATATATACGTTTTTATGGTAAATTTATAAACATTATACAATCTTAAGAATCATACAAAACATTTATGTTAATGACGTGTGCACCACGTTATGGTAGTGACTCGAGTTATTGTTGGGAAAATATAATTTTGAGCATAACATTTACCACAGGTAAACAACAACACAGTATATCAGTTTATGAAACACATCTTGCAGAAACCATCAACAACGCAGAACACTACCCTCTTTAAAAGAAATAGTTATGGTTGTGGGAACCACGTCACGTTTGGCAATCACATACATGAATTAAGCCTAACTCCAAAATAAATTAATCAACACAGGTAAAGTTCAGATGCACAATATTCACGATTAACCCAAATGTCACATTGTAAGATTAACAACTATAACAAAATAAGGAAGTAAAATCATATGTGCTAATCCTGGGTGGTACATATCTGTAAGACAGGGTATCAGGACATAATCCCAAGGAGAGTATCCCCCACCAATATCCGCCCAGACAATATCCACCATAGGACAATACCCCCCGAACATTATCTCGTGGACAAAATCCCCACTCCAAATTGTCTTTTTTTAAACATGACGTTAACTGATTAATCTGAAATAACGCTGCAAGTTATACGTTTTGAAAACGAATTATAATAAACACGATTTTCCCGCGAAATCAGAGTGCTGTTACATACCGCCGCCGTCCATAAGCGATAGCTGATGCTCGTCAATGCGGCGACAACGCAATGTTAACAAGACAACGGTACGCAGTAACTTGTTCTGGAAGAGATAGATAATGGGGCAGACAAAGCCGTGGATAAGCAACCCCCATGTGGCCGTTCTGGTGCATGCGACACACACATACTCCAGCCACAGATGGGAGCTGTTCATAATGTCCACCGGCAGAATGAAGACGACGTAAGCGAGGATTATGACGCCACACTTCTTCGCAGCGATGAACGCCTTACGACGGTTCTCGTCAACATCGGAGGCAGGCCCGACAGTTGTTGACATCTTCAGGACGATGCGAAAGATGTAGGCGTACATACAAGACATCGCGAGAAGCGGCGTTAGCGATGCTGGAATGAATATGGCATAGACACGGAACCGTTTGTCCATGAGTCTATGATAAGAACATTTACCATTGTTACTCCAACCAAGATTCCAACCGAACATTGGCAGGTATATAAATCCAGCGCCAATCACCCACAAGAAGGCCACATATTTTACAATTCTAGACCGCGAGCAGTACTCCGCGTGCTTAAACGGCCACCTGACGGCAACAAAACGGTCGACAGCTATAACGAACAACGCAGATATTGTCAGTTGTAGAGGCAACGTTGACGAACACACCATGAACAAACAACCGTAGTAATTATGTGGGTATCCATTCACGATAAAAAATGAGATGGGAACTGTTAAAACAACTTGCAATAAATCTCCGGTTGCAAGAAACATTAGCAGAACATTGCTGCTGCGTTTACGCAATTGGCGGCACCTGGCGAACGCAATGAGAATCATTGCGTTTGCAAGCAGCGACAATATCGCTAATAACGGCTCAACTATTGCACCGATGGTTTTATACGTTTCGTTGTTTGGGATCGCATGTCTCTCTGGTGGTGCCATAACTCGTATTTCGTACAGGAATATACGATTATAAATATTTATTTCCTATACCGATATTTAATTTGTTGACAACTCGTCTTTTGCCTCTTCAGAAGGGCCTCGCGTTTGTCGAAATTGAGAGGATCAGTGAACCATTGAGATTAGTCCTCCTAAAACAAAACAAATCGTTTCATTGATACTGCAGTAACGGAGTTGACAGTTGAAAACAAATCCATGTAATGTTATAACCATAACGTAATACACGGGCATGCTTGCCTGTAATATTACTTTTCACATACTTGTCATGTTTGCATTAGGGCGTTTATCTGTAAAGGGTAACCATACTCAAAGAATCATATTATTTCCCAACATTAAGTTGATATTACCTTAACGTTGACAATTTATTAGCATGACGTTATATTTCCAAAAATAAAACGGCTTCAATGTTAAGCTGTACAATTATAAAATTAACATTAATTTTCTTTGATACACAATGTACCATTATGATTTGACGTATATGTTAACTATTTTCATTAAAAAAATCCTTTGCGCCGAAATCCTTGAGAGACCCAGCTCATCGGCGCTTCAAAGCCAAAGGGTTTTGTAATTTCAAAAAGGTTTATTATTTTTATGTCACCAACAGTTGAATGATGAGCTAGTAGTAGTAGTAGTAGTAGTAGTAGTAGTAATAATAATAATAATAATAATATATTTATTCGTACTACATTGTGTACTATTATATTAAAACAATGCATGCAATTAACCTGTAGAGAAAACAGAGAGCAATGATATTTGTTTGTCACTGGATAAAAATGTGACATACATTCTATATGTCACAAAACACGTATTTTATTAATGAAACATTGTATAAAAGTTTCCCATCCAGCCTTCCTCGGTTTTGAAGGAGATCGTGAAAATTACTTTGCTTCATATTACAGAAGGTCGTGGCATCAAGTTTGAACTGTGCCAATTTGTAATTGTACTGCTTAGATATACATAAAATGCAACATTCGATTAATTATCTGAAATTTAATTGGTAGACATTCGAGAAAAATTGGCACCATATTACAATGAGTGCAAACTGGTAGATTGAAGAGTTTTCTGATACCTTTGCGCCATGTAGTATAAAACTAATC
Organism: Lamellibrachia satsuma; assembly: GCA_033239005.1. Taxonomy (NCBI): domain Eukaryota; kingdom Metazoa; phylum Annelida; class Polychaeta; order Sabellida; family Siboglinidae; genus Lamellibrachia; species Lamellibrachia satsuma. The sequence goes on from BSQZ01000017.1 coordinate 9,579,663, forward strand.
TACATTTTTGTCTTGAAAGTTCCGAAGAAATACACCAAACAGGTACAGTACAGCATGAATAATTGACGTTTGGTATTAATATTGCAAAACCAAAAATTGGTAGACCACAATGAATTTTACGCGCCATATGTAATCATGACACATGTCTTTAACCATATATTGTGGCCTAAATACAAACCGTTTTGCCATATTTTACTTGTTTACCGTCAAAATGCAACGGACAGTGAGGACCAGTTCCATTTTAAGGATGATAAGCGAGGACGGTGGGTCTTGAGTCTGAGTGTTATTTTATTTCCTACAGATCTAACACTAACAATGAGGACGATCTACCTCGTTTTATTTCCTACAGATCTAACACTAACAATGAGGACGATCTACCTCGTTTTATTTCCTACAGATCTAACACTAACAATGAGGACGATCTACCTCGTTTTATTTTAGCTGCTAACGTTTTCTAGCAGGAGTGAGCAGCGAATGTAGATGCGCTGGGTGCTTACATGAACACTCGTTTGATTGAAAAGTGTCATATTTCCGGGTTAGCACACACTATTCCAACACATGGGTTTCGTAAAACGGTGAACAACAGATTAAAATTGTATAGAATTCTGAATTAAGCTCATCATTGAAAAAATTTAAATAAATGCATTGATACAACAGGCAAAATACATCGATCAGTTGTCTTGACATTTCATCAGAGCTTTAAATGTATTCATAACGTCGACCATAATTGTAAGATTTCATATTATAATAATAATGCCCAAATGTTCTGGAGAGGACAGTTGTTTAGCGCATGATACGTTAGTGGGGAGGACTTGCTCAGTATTAAAATGCTTAACTCCGCAACAACATGGAATGACATTTACTAAAAAAGATGTTTTATATATTTAAAAGTGCAATATTTAATTTTACTGTTCACATTTGCTGGCTTGCAAGCTTATTACGACATTGAAAACAAAATTAAAATTATCTGAAATGATGTAACCTCATTATTGTCCAATATTAGCTAAACAGATTAATACAAAAAGCTAAATGTCTTGCTGTATTTTACTGACATGTCAACAGACCCAGGGCCGGATTCAGGGGGTGTCCCTCAGGTACCCGGGCACCACCCTTTATTTCGGCCGGATTCTTTTTAATCAATGTAAAATTTGTCGAGACATCGCGTCTGCAGGTGACATTTCTAACTTACAAAATAGGGACGTCGGCACCAGTAGTGCCATTTTGTCCACAGTTCGCTTTGATTTGCCCCGTCCCCCTCCCCCACCCTATCCTGCCTTATAATCGTAGTATACATTACTAAACACAAATATAATCTTGTCGGCAGTGCATTTTGTTTTGTGATTTTCCAATGGTCAGGAAATTGTGAGGCTTGCAAATCAGCAAGTGAAAGACAATCGCTTTAAGGTGCCGATAATAAAGATTGTTATTGTCTGTGAAAAGCAGACGATCGCGTAGTGTTTTTATTCCTTCAGCGCTAACGACGTATGTAACATATTAGAATAGGCAAATAATCTAAAAAGGGCTCTAGAAATCACGTTAGGGGTACCTAAATGTTACAAGTTGTCATCCATGCCAGGGTTTATCTATATCCTTTACCGGTCACAACCAGCCCGGATGACACTTTACCGGTCACAGTCAATCCCGGATGACACTTTACCGGTCACAACCAGCCTAGATGACACTTTACCGGTCACAACCAGCCCGGATGACACTTTACCGGTCACAGTCAATCCCGGATGACACTTTACCGGTCACAACCAGCCTAGATGACACTTTACCGGTCACAACCAGCCAGGATGACACTTTACCGGTCACAACCAGCCCGGATGACACTTTACCGGTCACAACCAGCCCGGATGACACTTTACCGGTCACAACCAGCCCGGATGACACTTTACCCGTCACAACCAGCCCGGATGACACTTTACCCGTCACAACCAGCCCGGATGACAATTTACCGGTCACAACCAGCCCGGATGACAATTTACCGGTCACAACCAGCCCGGATGACACTTTACCGGTCACAACCAGCCCGGATGACAATTTACCGGTCACAACCAGCCCGGATGACAATTTACCGGTCACAACCAGCCCGGATGACAATTTACCGGTCACAACCAGCCCGGATGACACTTTACCGGTCACAACCAGCCCGGATGACACTTTCTATTGTGATTTGTTTACTGTGTAGTGAGCTATTTAGCGAAGATGGTGTTAAGATGTTGTAACGATTTTGCAATGTATGCATAATCGGCTGTAAATTTACTAATCACAGAGCTACATAACTAAAGTTAGTATAAAAATATCTGCAATAAGGAGGACAATGTCAGGTATGTATAATGATATCAATATTCTAGCAATATTCGACAAAAAACATAAAACGTACCAAAATATTTCAAAATTTTTTTGGGTTTCTGGACGAAAGGTGTACAATAGTTTCTATAACTCCTTACGTACACGGTACATGCCAATTATTGTTATCACAAAGTAATACCAGTTCATTTCCAAACAACATAACATCAACTGGTTCGATATATAATGTAATAAGATTCAGTGACAACCCAAAATATAACGTTAACCCCTTTATTTGTCATTGTCGCCAGTTTGATATAGAGTTGGTGTCATTGTATGATTTGTTGTTTTATATGTCCCTTTCCTATCGTATGATATCGATATTGTCTGCTGCAGATTGGAGATATTTGCCTTCAAGAAGATTGGGTGTAACTGGAAAATTACCATTTTCAATTAATTTGTTCAATGTTCTCATTGCCAGCGTTGTGTCAACAAGCTGTACCTGACTGTAACTGATGGAATGCCCAGCATTGTGAAAAAGGCTCACAAGAGTCCTTGATCGCGTTCTTTAGTGGATACTCATTCCGAGGCCAATATGTTTGCGGGTAAGGGTTTTACCCTTTGATATAGCATGCACAATGTCTTGTCCCGACTCATCTGTAAGCAACACACTTGTCATACTGTGGGGAATTTTTACATCTGCTCTTATTTTAAGGTCCGTGGGATGGAAGGCGAAGATGTTTTAAACATCTTCGCCCATGAACTGGCGAGTGTGCAAACCTTGTTCTGACACTACGTCTTCCAGTTCGTCTTTTGTCTCCTTCACAGTTTGTATTAAACTTTCGCTGGAACTACCGGGAATAATAGTTGTGGTTCGTGGGGATTTAGCTGTGGTTCATGGGGACCTAGCTGTGGTTCATGGGGACCTAGCTGTGGTTCATGGGGACCTAGCTGTGGTTCGTGGGGATCTAGCTGTGGTTCATGGGGACCTAGCTGTGGTTCGTGGGGATCTAGCTGTGGTTCATGGGGACCTAGCTGTGGTTCGTGGGGACCTAGCTGTGGTTCGTGGGGACCTAGCTGTGGTTCGTGGGGATCTAGCTGTGGTTCATGGGGACCTAGCTGTGGTTCATGGGGACCTAGCTGTGGTTCGTGGGGACCTAGCTGTGGTTCGTGGGGATCTAGCTGTGGTTCGTGGGGATCTAGCTGTAGCACAAGCTCGATTTACACCTGGAACAGCCTTTGCAACTTATCCTTAAATCGTTTCCTCTGCTGCCTGTAACTGCCAGCATCAACTTTGAACAACAGCCCAACATACCTTTCCAAAACATCCAATAAGCGGTATATATATTTAACCTTTAGTTACTCCTATGGAAACTTCATGTGCAAATTTATGCATACAAATATCTTTAGGGTTAGAGCCTATTTCTCAAAATAAGCTTTCCCAATGAACTGGATTTAACACTTGAGGTGGTACCTGGCATCACAACTACAAGATCATTCACCCCGGCTTACCGACACCTCATAACACATGAGGTGGTACTTGGCATCACAACTACGAGATCATTCACCCCGGCTTACCGACACCTCATAACACATGAGGTGGTACTTGGCATCACAACTACGAGATCATTCACCCCGGCTTACCGACACCTCATAACACATGAGGTGGTACTTGGCATCACAACTACGAGATCATTCACCCCGGCTTACCGACACCTCATAACACATGAGGTGGTACTTGGCATCACAACTACGAGATCATTCACCCCGGCTTACCGACACCTCATAACACATGAGGTGGTACCTGGCATCACAACTACGAGATCATTCACCCCGGCTTACCGACACCTCATAACACGTTTCGTTGCATTGATGACTAACAGAAACAGTCCTAGTTGAGACAACCAGTCAGTAGTTGTGTCACTCCTCCTCCTCCTCAACTGTATACGCTGCTGCATCCATGGCTGTAGTTATGTTATTAGCTTTATTCTAGTTCTATTCTACTATGAAGTCTACAGTGAGTCACTACAAATGGCCATACCAGCATTAACAGAGAATGACATGTGTATTACTTTGCTAAATTTTATTCCATTCGCCAAACAAAAGCATGATCAGGGGTACCTGTTAGCGAAAGAGGGAGATCTCCCTCTTTAGACCTGACCAGAGCTGGCAATTGCTGTGCCGGCACATCCGGTGAAAGGTTTCGGTTTCGTTTACCTATGCATCTAATCGTGGCAACTTTTGCATTGTGGATTGGTATTTACATATATAATGGTTTTTGTTTTAAATTGTATCAGCATTTATCATGTTAATACAACTTTGGCAATGACAAACCCCGATTTTCGTCCAGGTGGGTTCCGTAGATGCGATTTGTTTATTCGTGTGTTTGGAAACACACTATAATGTTCACATTTTATAAAAGGTTACATTAACTTATAATATAGGTATTATATACCCTACATTATAGCTAAATGTGAACACAACGTGAAAGTACGCTACGAGCACGTGTTTGATCGTATATTTCAGAGGCGCAATTGAAATGCCAGGAGATAAGGTGTCTCGAAGAATATGTGTCCATATATTAATCTTTCAGGATCGACAATCCACAACAAAGCTCCCACATCCGATTATGTCTTATTTCGTTGGTTTCATTTCGTGAAATATAAAGCTTTTACATGACGTATAGGTGAACGTTGGAATTGCATTCGATATCTTGTACATACACTGGCGAAACGTAGGTGCTTGATTCTGAAAAGGGCCTTGGTTACATCTACATTCACACTCACAACGTTGTTTGTGATACTGGGTACACCATACAGTTGACTATATTTCATAAGATTATGAAACTGACACCGTTTGGTACCAGAGCCGTGGTCAGGGGACGTGCTATCTGCCAAATACCAAAAACTGCTCTGGTATGAAACGGTATTTGGCAGATAGGACGTCCCCTGACCACGCTTCACCCGTCCATAATGGCTGGTACAAGGATCCCACCATTGGATAATTTCACCCACAGCTGACGGTAGAGGACCCATTACCACAGGAATTCTCAGATATTGTATTTTGCAAATGAAAAAGTGTGCAGCTGCAAGATGCACCTGCAAATCCAAGCAGCTAAAGAGCACAGGTGCATGTTCATGCAGCGATGATATCTGCCGGAATCAATTTACTACGATGGACGATGAAGAATCAGACTAATTATCAGTTACTTGTGTCCTTCTAATATATATCCGAGCCCCTTCCCAGAATGGAGAAAGGGTGGGATTTAACTGACTGGTGGATAGGATTACCATGTGTAACAATATACGTTTTTATTAACATATAATCATGTTTTAGTATCAGTATTGTTAATTGGGGTTTTATTAAGATATGTTTCCCAAAGACTGTAGTGTTTCACTTTCTGACAATCTTGAAACTATGGGGGTAACATTAGTAATTGCCATTGTTTACCGAACTAGTTGGTGTTGTTTTGTTTGGAAATGATCTGGCATTATTTGGCCATAAACATAATTGGCATGTACCATGTACATAAGAACCATGTACATAAGAACCATGTACATAAGAACCATGTACATAAGAACCATGTACATAAGAACCATGTACATAAGAATTATGTACATAAGAAGTTGTGGAAAATATTGTACACCTTTGGTCCAGAAACCAAAATATAAAATGATATATTTTGGTACGTTTTATGTATTTTTGTCGAATATTGCTATAACATTGATATAATTATTTATTTCTGACATAGTCCTCCTTATTCCAAATATGTTATACCAGATTTAGCTATGTAGTTCTATAGTTAGTAGAGTTATATCCGATTATGTATACGTAGCAGAATCTTAACACCATCTTCGCTAAATGGTTCAATACACAGCAAAAAAAATCACAGTAGAAAGTGTCATCTGGGCTGGTTGTGACCGGTAAAGTGTCATCCGGGCTGGTTGTGACCGGTAAAGTGTCATCCGGGCTGGTTGTGACCGGTAAAGTGTCATCCGGGCTGGTTGTGACCGGTAAAGTGTCATCCGGGCTGGTTGTGACCGGTAAAGTGTCATCCGGGCTGGTTGTGACTGGTAAAGTGTCATCCGGGCTGGTTGCGACCGGTAAAGTGTCATATGGGCTGGTTGTGACCGGTAAAGTGTCGTCCAGGCTGGTTGTGACCGGTAAAGTGTCATCCAGGCTGGTTGTGACCGGTAAAGTGTCGTCCAGGTTGGTTGTGACCGGTAAAGTGTCATCCAGGCTGGTTGTGACCGGTAAAGTGTCATCCGGGCTCGTTGTGACCGGTAAAGTGTCATCTGGGCTTGTTGTGACCGGTAAAGTGTCATCCAGGCTGGTTGTGACCGGTAAAGTGTCATCTGGGCTGGTTGTGACCGGTAAAGTGTCATCCAGGCTGGTTGTGACTGGTAAAGTGTCGTCCAGTCTGGTTGTGACCGGTAGTGTCGTCGAGGCTGGTTGTGACCGGTAAAGGTCATAAATAAATCCTGGAATAGGGGACAGCTTGTAACATTTAGGTACCCCTGATGTAATTTTTTGAGATTATTTGTCTAGTTATATCAAGCAAAGGACAGTTAAGTGTTGTCCTGAAAGATGACAGAAAAACATATGATATGTGAGACGTCTTGGAGTTTCTCTTGTGCTACTCCGAAGTTACAGGCGCAGTCATCGCCTTCAATGTCGAACAGTGCGGCTTGGACTTCCGAAAGATGCAAGACCAAGCACACCTTGGTGCAAACCAATAACCCCCAGAACGGTGTACTCGGTCATGTACTGAACGCATGTATCGCGAACAGATGGAAAGTTATACAGTTCTGTCTATACCATGACATCACCAGTCACATCAGTGGGGAACTTCTATAATACATCTCCAAAGTGGCAAAGGAAGTTCCAAAGCATTATCGCTGACGCCAGTAGCAACATGTTAACGGGTCTTTTCAGGACTCGACGAATTAATCGCTGTGGTGAACAAGAAGTGTTTGTACAACTCTACCTTGGTGGTGAGGGTCCAGGTAAACAAGAATTTAGTGAACTGTCAAAACATGGGTTTTAGCAATATATTTTGCATACAAATATGCTTGGTATTTGGCTTACATTTCGTATGCACAGTCTACTGTAAAAAAACCGCGATAAGGAGACTACTGTAATAGTAGTAGTAGTAGTAGTAGTAGTAGTAGTAGTAGTAGTAGTAGTAGTAGTAGTCGTAGTAGTAGTAGTAGTAGTAGTAGTAGTAGTAGTAGTAGTAGTAGTAGTAGTAGTAGTAGTAGTAGTAGTAGTAGTAGTAGTAGTAGTAGTAGTAGTAGTAGTAGTAGTAGTAGTAGTAGTAGTAGTAGTAGTAGTAGTAGTAGTAGTAGTAGTAGTAGTAGTAGTAGTAGTAGTAGTAGTAGTAGTAGTAGTAGTAGTAGTAGTAGTAGTAGTAGTAGTAGTAGTAGTAGTAGTAGTAGTAGTAGTAGTAGTAGTAGTAGCAGCAGCAGCAGCAGCAGCAGCAGCAGCAGCAGCAGCAGCAGCAGCAGCAGCAGCAGCAGCAGCAGCAGCAGCAGCAGCAGCAGCAGCAGCAGCAGCAGCAGCAGCAGCAGCAGCAGCAGTAGCAGTAGTAGTAGTAGTAGTAGTAGTAGTAGTAGTAGTAATAATAGTAGTAGTAGTAGTAGCAGTAGTAGTAGTAGTAGTAGTAGTAGTAGTAGTTTCATGAACCACAGTTTATGTGTGTGTGCGTGTGTGTGTGCGTGTGCGTGTGCGTGTGAGTTCGTTTGTGTTCGTGTGTGTGCGCGTTTATGTGGGTGCGTGCGTGCGTGCGTGCGTGCGTGCGTGCGTGCGTGCGTGCGTGCGTGCGTGCGTGCGTGAAATCCTGCCACCCGGTGTCTTTTTCGGAAAACTGGGCGCTATATAATTGATTATCGCACATAATTTAATTGTTTTTTTTATAATACAGTTCGAACTTTTGTCATCTTCTTCATATCTGCCATAGCCGGTGAGGTCATGAGGGCAGTTGAAAAATATATTGTAGTTAAGTTATACTTGGTGCATTCTACATACTTTGAGATTATATAAGTCTAGTCTGACATAGCCAAATCCTATCCAAAGACATTGAACATAGTAGTGCAAACATCATCCTGTTTGATGTTGTTCTGGAGAGGACATTCCAATTAACACACATACATTTAACAAGATTTAACAAGATTTGCCATCCAAGACAAAGGCCCAAATGGCAAGTGGACAAGGAAGCCATTGGCTTATCGAGAGTCCAACAATGTTCACCTACTTATAACCCGCCCTCCTGAGATATGTGTCAATTTTGTTTTTAAACATATTCACGCTGCTAGCAGTTACACAATCTGTAGACAATTTGTTCCATTCTTTTATTGTCCTCTGTGAGAAAGAGTGCTTCCTGATGTCCAATCTACATTGATCCTTTACTAATTTTACCTCATGTCCTCTAGTTCTGCTATCCTTCTTGAGTGAAAAAAACATATTTCTATCAATATTTTCATACCCATTCAATATCTTAAAAACTTCAATCTGATCTCCTCTTAACCTCCTTGTCTCTAGAGTTGTTAAACCACATTCTTTCAGGCGTTCTTCATAACTAAGGTCTCTCAGTTCTGGAATTATTTTAGTTGCTCTCCTTTGTATGCGTTCAAGCGTATCTATATCCTTCTTACGATATGGTCTCCATGCTTGTATACAGTATTCTAAATGAGGTCTAACTATTGCTTGATAAAGAGGTATAATTAACTTTTTTCCCTTGTATGCTATGTTTCTTCTAATCAATCCAAGAATTTGATTACCCTTTGAAGCTGCAATACCACACTGCTCTGAAACTTTCATATCAGCGCATGAACAAAAGTAGATAGAATCACACTGTTCGTGCCTGTAGTATCACATAGCACTTGCTTTTCGTGCTTGTAGTATAGCATAGCACATATTGCTCGTGCCTGCAGTATCACTTAGCTCATACTGTGTGTGAATGTAATATAACTTAGTATATACCGTTCGTACATGTAGAATTACTTTGCACATAATTTTCGTGCGTGTAGTATAACTTAGCCCACACTGTTCGTGCCTGTGGTATAGCTAACCCCATACTAGTCGTACCTGTGGTATTACTTAGCCAATACAGTTCGTGCTTGTAATATGACTTAGGTTATATGTTTCGTGCCTGTAATACCAAACTGTTCATGTATGTTCCATAATTTTTCACATACTGTTCATGCATGTATTGCCACTTTGTCTATGGTTGAAATACCCGAATATAAGACATTCTCGCAGAATGCTCACCTCATTGATTGAGTTGTGCAGTTCAACTTGATGTCCTCAACTTTCTTGTCCTCTTCTAATCGAGCGTCATGCAACTTGAGACAGCCCAAGTCTGGTTGATGACGCCGCTCGTCCTCGTGTCAAATGCTGGGCTGAAATTATAATGTGATTCGTTGTTAGTAGAACGAATTGCAAATATAACACATATTAAGATGCGTTGGATCGGACACGTACTAAGAAAGGAACACTGCAGGACGTCTCTAATGGTCATGTACCTGAAAGCAACCAGAAAGTGGGTCGTCGAAAGACAACTTGCAGAAAATGTAAACAAGACGTAAGGTGTACGTCGCGACAAGAAACCAAGAGATGGCCAAGACAAAATAAACCGGAGAGAGAGAGAGAGAGAGAGAGAGAGAGAGAGAGAGAGAGAGAGAGAGAGAGAGAGAGAGAGAGAGCACCGAAGCATTTGGGCAGAGCCCAGAAGGAGAGGATGGTACGCAAAAATATGCTACTAAAAATGCACTAAATTAAATAAAAATTCAACATTCAACAGGCTATATATTTGTACATCATAATTACAAGCGAGTGGAGCTTACCAGCGGTTATGCCAATTGTAATCTCTTCTATCCGTCGTCTCTGTGTTGTTGAGAATCTACGTTTGAATGGAGCAAGGCTTTATAGCAGTACACGCTAAGAGCTTCGAGGGTGTGGCAAGATCGACACGAAATTCATGGATACAATGTCTTTAGCTAAAAGGTTTAGTAGCGTGTTCAATGCATTGGTCTCTCACAAATCCTCTCCGACTGGTGTTTCCGGTGCACCAGAATGCACCATCGATCGGCACGCCCATGCGTGCGTATTAGTGCAGAGCGTCATGCATTCGTTTACCTGCACCCAAGGTGCATTTCTTTTAGTGAAATACGTGAATGTGTCAACTTTGCCATAAGCAACATCGTTCAGTATGACATACAATGCGGACACATTTCGCATTGAACTTGCTTTCCTCTGGTTAACAGCAATGGTGTTAGTAGAAACCGGAAAAAAATTAACGCGATGACCCCAGTTAGTCTTCGCCAGATACGGATGCTTTCTCTTAAATCACAGAGTGGACGTCAATTTGACTGTGACGTGTTTGCAAAGTTCATATGTGGAACAACGGAATAGAAACGTATAAATACTGAACACAGGCGCCGTACTGTGGCTGTAACATGCCAGAGTTACAGGTTCAAGACCTGGACCTGTGGCTCGGATGATCACGTAAATGTCGGTCCCGTCTCATTAATTGGGGACGTAAATGAACCACTGAGGACGACATTCACCCTGGCAGTGACCACTATGGCAGTGACCACCCTGGCAGTGACCACCCTGGCAGTGACCACCCTCTGTGCCAGCATAAAAAGTTTGTTTTAGCCACAACGTATGAACAAGTAGGTTATGTAAGACAAGGAAGTTAAGAGGAGATAAAAATTTACGTTTTTAAGATAACGAATGGGTATGAAAATATTGAAAGAAATATTTTCTCACTAAAGAACGATTGTCTAATCTAATATGTATGCCGATTATGCATGAATGATAAATTTCATTAAAACACTTAATGACATACGCTGTCATTTCCAAGGAAAGGAAAAGGGAAACATTTACACATTGTTGCATATATTTTACCCAATACGGATTTCTGCGAAGTGCAAACACTGGAGTTCTTCGACAGGCGGTGACAGATGACCCCGAGTTCATGGTGACAGATGACCCCGAGCACATGGTTTCCATCGGTGAACAGTCGTGAGACTACAACAAAGCATGTTTCCGTTATGAAATCAGTTCGCATTTTGTCATCCTCATATATAATAGATTATTAATTATTCTACGGAAATTGCATCAGCTGCGACTTGGGAGAGATAAATGAAATGTCACAATAAGGTGATAAGTGTTTTCATCGATAATCTGAATCAATGTATATTTATCATTCTAAACAAACGATGCACATTTACATGTTATTTACATGTTATTAATCTCGCTTTAAGGAGTTGATAGAATTGTATCCCTTTCAAAGATAAACCACCACAGTTAGCCAGTTTTATCCATTTCAAAATCGATAATGTGTCTAAGTGTGTGAATACGTGTGAATGCGTGTGCATGCGCGCGTGTTGTACGTGTGAGCCTGCGTACGCGCACAGCGAAGAATGTCATGCCCATATCGTAATATTTGCTACGGACACGTTGCACGCGTACGCGTAGCCAAGGGGTCGATGGGTATGCATGTATCTATTTTGCTTCCCCCCTCCTGTCGGAACAAATATTTAAGTCGGGTCTGGGGAATGTCCACTTTCTCAAACGTTAAGGGAAGTATGATTGGGATCTCAAACTCCCATGTCCCACCTGTTTGGGGGTCAACCTCCCCATCCCTCCCCAACTCAATCAGTCAGGTGAGTAGTTTAAGATTCTAGATCGCACCTCCCACCAATTTTGAGGTCAACTTTCCACTCTCACCAACGTAAGACCAACTTCCCACTTCCCACTTCCCACATCTTGTCACACTCCTCAAGTCTACCAAAATTTGCTCGCCAAATGAAAATATATTTGTATACACCTATTCCTACATTGGCCAGTGCGATATAGCCAGGCTGTCTGCATCAAAACTAAGTTTATGTAACATGTTTTGGCCTTTGTTCACTAAACTAGTTCTCTTTCTGAGAAAATAGTACGTTTGATTGAGCGTGCGTTGGTTCTGGGTACACCGGCCTACCTTAGTTCGTCACAATAGTCTAGGTTATCAAAACAGCGCTCAGTCAACTGGAAAAATTTACGGAATCTCCCATTTTTATAACACATTCTGAGTAAACCAGTAGCGTGATATTCTTCTATTTTAGTTGCACATAGTTAGTTTTTATAATCTCCTTTAGGTGCATAGACCCAAACACGACTTTTGTTTCGCTATAAGCAACGCATAACTTGAAGCATTGCGGTCATATAGATCTACTTCAAGAACATGGGTTGCAATGGTGCATTACAGAGGTTTATTTACTTATAGATATTATAAGCAGTACAGTTCAGTAGAGTTTATGCACACACATCAATGTTCTATTTAATGATAAAATACTACACAATCTTCTACCTGTTTACCTGAAAACCGAATAAATGAATTGTGTTGTATGTATGTGGATATAGCCAACAACATTTGACGTATGTAGGTTCATAACCCAGCGTTGTGTAACGTTAGTTAACAACCATAATAGTTGCATTATTCATTTGAATAATTATTCCTTTAAATTTCGGAGTTTGGGTATAGTTTATTATTGCATGGGTAAATTACTGCCGGACTCTGTTAAACTGACATTAAATGATGTATGTATGTATGTATATATATATATGTGTGTGTGTGTGTGTGTGTGTGTGTGTGTGTGTGTGTGTGTGTGTGTGTGTGTGTGTGTGTGTGTGTGTGTGTGTGTGTGTGTGTGTGTGTGTGTGTGTGTGTGTGTGTGTGTGTATATATATATATATATATATATATATATAGACCTCTTGGATATATCTATATTTCGCTCAATATCAACATTATGGTTTTTTTCAGTACTTATTTACGTTGTCTTCCTGCATAGACAACGCCGACAAAAACATGACTGTTTACTACTGCGTATATCTACACTGGCAACGAGCCGCTCCTACTACATTATAACTGGCGTTTTCACACGTCGCGTGGCTTTGGGTGTCGCTTGTTATTAGTAGACCAATTCGTTTCAACCAATACAGTAAGGAAGCAATTCATCACGCAACGTGAAGTGTGCTCATTGTCTATCCAAACGCGCTCGCTATTGGTGGACGTAGCTGCCAGTATCCTGGACAGAACTGTCGGGTTTGTTGATCGGACAGCGTGCGATTTGTCATAGAAAAAAATCATTGTGATATCCGTCAGGTAACGTTGTTATTTCTATAGGTAGTCAGCGAAGAGTTCGCCCCTTGACTCATCGGGTTGTTTATCAACGTAACTTCGTAAAGCCCCTAACAGCATTCGCTGCCGACTGTTGCACCGACAAGACTCAACCAACGCCTCGTCTGCTTGACCATCGACTACACACTATGTCGTCGTTGCTCGCACCAATGTTTCTGTTCGTTCTGTGTCTACTCAACTATCAATGCGCCGACGGGTAAGTGAAATATGTGTAGGGAGATGTGTAGGGAGATGTGTAGGGAGATGTGTAGGGAGATGTGTAGGGAGATGTGTAGGGAGATGTGTAGGGAGATGTGTAGGGAGATGCAAATGTATTAATGTATTCATTAGTGTTTCTGAACAAAACTGTTCATGACTGGACAAAACTGTTCATGACTGGACATAACTATGATCAGGATTTCAAAATAACAGAATACGAATTACATCAAATGATTGACATAAATTTCATACAATGGCCTTCATCAGAAACCGTAGGCCTAATACATATCACGTCGTAATTGCATCGTTGTGCTTTCCGTCTCACAACTTTTTCTTCTTCGCGACCCCCTTTCTGATGAGATGCGATTAAAAATGACTACACAAATATACGAAGCAATATATTGATATTATCTTTGTGCTTAGTTCCAGAAAGATCATAATTCAGAGTGAAACTAACAAATACACGTTTATTCGTTTTCCAGCACAAGGAGTAGTTTGAGAAACAGATTGGTAACTGCCGGAATCCAACACAAGTCGGTAAGATGGTCATAACTAAATGGTTTAGCATTGCATTTCCCATTCTTAGCTTTGTAAGAACGAATTGGTATTACACTGTGAATGTTATAACTGATTCAGTGTGTATTCAGCATGGTTGTTAGTGTGTAGCATTTCTTGTGTAGTGCGGTGTGCGATCTATAGACAGCGTCACATTTCTTCATTAGCAGACATGTTCGGTGCACAAACTTGACCTTTAATTGTCCTATTTAGTTACCCGACAGTTACTGTGTGATAGATGTCTACTCAAACACGAATAACGCCCACCTACAACATGTACTCCTCTATTCAGTTTGTCGTTTGCAGTAGGGACTGAATATATGAATCACCCCCTGAAGGAGTTAGTACGGAGCCTCCATCTCTCGTGGAGTAAGCACAATCCGTGCGTCTTTCAACACTATCGTTATAAAAACGTAGCGAACAATATCCCGTAAGAGCAATGGTATATGCACTGTCGCTAGTTGTTCATATGCGTTATATTCATACTTTGTAGGCACGAAGACTTACGCAGTCTTTGGAAAGTGTAGCAAAGCAAGGTATTGCTCTTTTTTGCCATTTCTCCACACATTATATAGGCCCTAACGTATTATTTAACCAACAATGTCAATTTCTGAGAAGACCTAATATTTGTTGAGGACCTGTTTTGCTGCAAAAACAGTTATAACATACATTTAAACAATTGACCGAAATATCTCACAGGGACGGGTCGCTCATCAATTAATAATCGTCGGTCTTTGTCCACATGCCGTCTGGGTTTGTTGGCCCTCGTGTGTCCCCTGGATACATATTATTGTTAAATCTTAACTTGCTCGATATCGACAGATTATACATGTATCCGATATACGATAGGATATTTACGTAAATTGACGTCTACTATTACATGTGCTGTTTATATAATGTTAGTATTCACTCGTCATCTATAATTACACACAACCTCAGTGAAACCCCAACATTAACTTTAATTCCGGAGCGGTCTTAACTCTTAACAGTCTTAACAGCTGTGAAAAAGTGGTCGCTTTTAACTTTTCAAAGCAGGCCGTGATACCTCTGCTGAACACAGTTCCTTTGTCCAACGGGCAAACCACTACTATGAATGTGGCGTTGTGTTAACGATCTACGAAATGTCACCAACTCAGACTAAAATTGCATTCGTTCTTTCAGCGTGCAAGTCTCGCGTCCTTCTCTCTGCCACTCGAGGCACGATCGTGTCTCCCGGCTTCACGAGACGCGCCCGCTATCCCAGCAAGGCCAACTGCGTGTGGATAATTAGAGTTCCTCCCAACAAGGTAAGTCGGCGAATCCTGAGACTATTCAGAAGCAACATGTAGTCGACATACAAAAATGTCAGAGAGTCACTTCTGAGAGGTTTACTGTTTTCAAAGCTCTACCGTTGAAATGCTATACATTCTTGACGACAGATGTTTGGCGTGATTCAGTGTCTTGCAACTAGAGCCGTTTGTGTAGTCACGCTGGGAGTCGTTCACCTGTTAAATGTGTAATGGATTTATAGCGTGAACAGCCGCGTCATTGTTGCATGGCTGCGCACTTGACTTGACTTATGTTACACAAACGGCGTGTGAACATGACGTTCAATACAATCCCCCCAATCTATGATCACGCACTTTGACCCTAGAAACACAAATCTTGCGTTAGGAGGAACAAAGTCTTCGCCACCTCGTGTAAATACCCAGGAGACTTGTTAGATTTATTTGATGAGGCGGACATTCAAGCTAAAGTGACACTCAAAGGCAATATGCTGCGTCAAATATGTCACCTTTGTTCATCTGCAATAAATAACAAGCATTCGCTGCCTGTTTTAGTAATATTTATATTTGCGCCTTACGGGTGAATTGTTGAAAAGCGGCATTTCAGCACTTTGTAGCGGCTTATAACAATTCATACATGATTTTTTAACAAACTGCCTATGAGATGTAGCGCAGGTCGCGTGTTTGCTGCAATTAATGTCAACTCTTGCAAGGCGTCACCAAAAAGGCTATTTATAGCGTAATGACTAGGATTGACAAATCGCTAAATCCTATTATTCAAAACATTGCGGCGATACGTACTGTACGGTGAACCTGCAGATTCGGTAGATTGCATCCTTGCATACTTTTTAAACATACTCTTTTAGGTATATATTTATTTTCTATGGACACACTGCTTATTATCTGAAACAAAACCTTATTATGTATTGCTAATATTACTATATACGCCAACGAAGAATGCACACTTATTTTCTTCGACTGGTCAGTAGACGTGGCGTTTTCAATGCAGACATCTTCATTAAAACTGACTTGCAGCATTAGTAATGCATATATGCGATATCAGCTAGTGTCTTTTCCATATTCAACATCATATTTTATTTTTCAGATATACACATGAAAGAACCGTATCAGTGGCACGGTGTTAGTAGCATGCAACTACGAGCGTAGTACGATAATGATTAGATGTTATCAGATGACAGAGTAACGGAAAATGAGTCCAGGCATTCGTTGCATTGTTCGTTTGATCGTCATTCAGTTTTTCGAGAGATAACGTAAACCGGCAGTGTGTACGAATTATAAAACAGTTTGTTTCCATACCGTGCACAAAGGTCTACATTGTTCAGTTGGGAAATATTTTGTGACATGTGTACACATACATCATTATGCCCGTCCTCATGGGGGTTCGAACGAACGAACGAACGAACCCTCCCTTTTCAGGGAATTTTACTTAACTGTAAATTTGTTTCAGAAATCATCCAAAAAATCCCCGGTTAACTGTAAACATACGTCTTTCGGGAGAGGCGCTAAAAGACGTTTGTCCCCTGCACCTGGTGTATATGCCAAGGGAATAAAATATTTCACAGAGGGAACCTGCTGTAGATTCCATCTCCCACGAGCCACTGCAGAAGCGTCCATGTGTCAATTTAAAACTACCTCGCAAGAGATTGACTGAATGGATATACAGGGATCAAAACCATTATTATGATGACACACGAGTTAATAAGCATCCACATGTGGCTTGTTGTATCCGAGAGAGTTGAATGTCGTGGACATGAGACGAAACGTTTCTTCCTTTATGCGCATGTGTCATTAACACACACACACGCGCGCGCACACACACACACACACACACACACACACACACACACACACACACACACACACACACACACACACACACACACACACACACACACATATTGAATGTATCTGTATATTATCTAAATAAGTTTGAATGTATCTGTATTTGTATCTAAATACATTTTAAATTCATGTATCTGCATCTGTGACATTTCCAATGTATCTGTATCTTATCTAGATACATTGGTGATGTATCTGTCCCAGCTCTGGCTATGGCTCGTACTAATTAATTATCACAAAACCAACTGTCCCTCTCTTCTGCCATTCTTTGTAGACATTGCGCTATTGTTTAACCTTAACATTTTTATTAAGAACACCCTAGCAGTACAGTGTTCCTTCTTGTTGCTTCCTTTATAACGAGGTGAGACTATAGTTTAACAAGATTTAACAAGATTTGCCATCCAAGCCAAAGGCCCAGATGGCATGTGGACAAGGAAGCCATTGGCTTATCGAGAGTCCAACAATGTTCATCTACTTATAGCCCGCCCTCCTGAGATATGTATCAACCTTGTTTTTAAACATATTCACGCTGCTAGCAGTTGCACAATCTGTAGACAATTTGTTCCATTCATTTATTGTCCTCTGTGAGAACGAGTGCTTCCTGATGTCCAATCTACATTGATCCTTTACTAATTTTACCTCATGTCCTCTAGTTCTGCTATCCTTCTTGAGTGAGAAAAACATATTTCTATCAATATTTTCATACCCATTCAATATCTTAAAAACTTCAATCTCATCCCTCCTTGTTTCTAGAGTTGTTAAACCACATTCTTTCAGGCGTTCTTCATAACTAAGGTCTCTCAGTTCTGGAATCATTTTAGTTGCTCTCCTTTGTATGCGTTCAAGCGTATCTATATCCTTCTTACGATATGGTCTCCATGATTGTATACAGTATTCTAAATGAGGTCTAACTATTGCTTTATAAAGAGGTATAATTAACTTTTTTCCCTTGTATGTTATGTTTCTTCTAATCAATCCAAGAATTTGATTACCCTTTGAAGCTGCAATACCACACTGCTCTGAAACTTTCATATCAGCGCTTATTGTAACTCCTATGTCCTTTTCTTTTACGGTAGTACCCAGAACAGTATCTCCCATTGTATAGTTTACATTCAAATTCCTATGTCCTGTATGTAGGCATTTACATTTCCCAAAATTTAACAACATCTGCCATTTCTCAGACCATTTCACTAATCTGTCTAGATCGTTTTGTAAATGTTGTTTATCACCATCAGTATTAACCTTTCTAAACAGTTTTGTGTCATCCGCAAATTTCAGTGTGTTACTTGTTATACTGTCGTCCAAGTCATTGATATAAATTAAGAATAATATAGGTCCTAATACTGATCCTTGAGGTACCCCACTCAAAACCGATTTCCAATTTGAAACTTCTCCATCTACTACAACTCATAGTCTTCTGTCAGTCAGCCATTGTTCTATCCAGTCAGTTATGCTATCCCCGATACCATGGGCTTTTAATTTAAGTAGTAATCTTTGATGTGGCACTTTGTCAAAACCTTTCTGAAAATCTAAGTAGATAATATCTACTGGCGATCCCACGTCTATCCACTTAGTGATTTCTTCCAAAAAACATAACATATTTGTTAAGCATGACCTCGCTTTAAGGAATCCATGTTGAGATGAATTTAATAATGTATGCTTAACGAGGAAGTCCACCATATGGTCTTTAATTAACCTGTCTAATAATTTACAAATCACTGACGTTAAACTCACTGGTCTGTAATTCTCTGACTTATTTCTCGAATCCTTTTTAAATAATGGTATGATGTTTGCTTCTTTCCATTCAAATTCATTCATAGTTGATGGACCGCAGCACCGCCCCGGATGTTGCCCCTTCCCACTTCTCCCTAGCGGCAGCCATCTCCTTCCACTTGTCCTCCTTCTCTGCCTACGCCCATTTCTACGCAGTCCCCCCCTCCCTGTCCTGTTTGCTTCTGCTCTTCTTAAGTTGTACAAGTTGCAGCTTCTGTTGTACCCAGTAACCTAGTCAATACAAAGGTTGTCTCAAAGCTGACGATCTGCGCCAACTGCTTAATACTTCCAATGTTGCACACCAGATGGTGCGCATGGTCGTCAAGTTTGCCGAAGTCGCGTGTCCGGACGGGTTGGAGATGCACAACTACAACAAAGGCCTTATCGGCGACCATCTGGCGACAGTGTGTGGACCAAGGAAGAGAAATAACGCGGCCAACGACGATACTGCAATCTACACGGACTCCGACGGTGCGTACGTGACGTTCCGCACGCTCCCTGGCAAGAAGAGGGGACGAGGCTTCGTTCTCACCTGGACCGTTGTTGATCCGGACAATCGTACGTACAGTTTACTTACATATCGCGTACAGATAATGTCTTGACTAAGCATACGTGTTAGCGAATTTTTAACTTTGAAGAATAGACGAACACGCGATGAACTTAATGTGTGTGCAAAATGGCGGACATTACATGAACGCTCACTTGCATAGATGGCCTCATCCCCGAATACTTATTTGGAACATGCGACAATATTTAAACTTTTGAGCGACAAATACTCATATAATATAATATTATATAAAATTATGGAATAAGCAAATTGACGTTAGGTATTAATGCAGCGCGGTTCAGCAACGAAGTTCAAGGTTTAATACAATGCCCTTCGTGTGAGGCAATCTATATTAGCGTTTACGTGCCGATCGCCATTTTGTGTAGATGTCAGGTTTACATAATAGCTGGATTGTTGATGAATTTCAGTAATAAAACAATCTGACAAACCGGTTTTCGTGTGATCACACCATCTGTTTCGTGTGATCACACCTTCGGTTGTTGTTTAATGTGTTCACCTTCATAATATCCCTACAATAAGTACGACAGAAGAGTTAGAGCTTTCATACTTGTATGCGCGGCATTGTAAGCGAGACTAAGCATATTATGAAAAGTGTTACTTGTAGAATATCTAGGTCCGTTACGTGAGCGATTGTTGTCCAATGTTGTCGCACGACATGGTGTGGAACGACGACGCATACACAAATTATGTGTGAATGTACATGAGCGATGTGTCTTTACATTGCGAATGCGATCAATTGACTCGTGCCAATCCTGACTTGACCTTTGATGAAAGGTGACGCCGGGTAAACCAGCTGTCCGTCTTGGCGATCGTTGATTGGCCTGTGCTGTACAAAATTGGCCCCGCTAATCGGTCTCGCGAGCGTATTTACACGACCGATTCTTGCACCGCGATATCACGCGACACCGTGTCGGCCGACCAATTGAGCAATTAATCGCTCGGCTAACCGGGTATAACTCTCGCGTAATCATTTATTTCCTCCTTGTAGGCCCCTGTGGCGTTCCCCGCATCGAGCCGTTTGTGCCGGGGATGAGCGGTAACGGGGGTGGCATCATGCCTCCTGGAATTCTGCCACTCCCTCCCGGCGAGCTCCCCCTTGTGCCTCCAGGACTCGTTCGTATCATCGGCGGCGCCAAGACGGTAGCCTTCTCATGGCCGTGGCATGTAGCTATCAATTTCTACGGGTTCAACTTCTGTGGAGGTACCCTTATCAACAAACGCTGGGTCGTTACTGCTGCGCATTGTGTGTGAGTACACAGCATAGGTCTTGACACTACCGCTTTCGGGCGGGAAATACGCTTACCTTCCCTTGGTTCCGCTTTTTGGACGAAAGGTCCCGTTTTGAATGGCGCGACGGTGCACGATTGTTACGGTACAATTTGTGTATTTGTTGCGCAGAGATCATTCGAGGCAAATGTAACTCATTTATCTGGTCTCAAGTGATTTCAAATTTTCGTTGGCATGCGTTCAACGCGAACGAGAACGGCAAATGAAAACGGAGACATGTAAAACCAACACGGGATAGTCTAACAACACGGGATAGTCTAACAACACGGGATAGTCTAACAACACGGGAAAGTCTAACAACACGGGATAGTCTAACAACACGGGATAGTCTAACAACACGGGATAGTCTAACAACACGGGGTAGTCTAACAACACGGGGTAGTCTAACAACACGGGATAGTCTAACAACACGGGATAGTCTAACAACACGGGATAGTCTAACAACACGGGATAGTCTAACAACACGGGATAGTCTGCTAAAATGAAAGAAAGTTGTGCGGAGGAGAACGTTACCAGCTTTTTCATGAACAGACGTTGACATATATGCCATATACTATTTTGAGTTACAAAAGCGTGGTTAGTACTTATACATATCCTCGTGGCCAATGTTGATATTCTTCTCACACATCTTATCAACCCGTTAAAATATGAGATTGAGGGAATTATTGAGAAATTTTTTCCATTAAGAAAACAAGGGAAAAGGTCCAGGAAAAACACCTGTCAAAACAGGCTATTAGAAAAAATGCTCACAAACAGATGCTGTGGAGGGTCTATAAACACATTGGAAATGTAGAAAACTAAACAAACTACAAAGAGGCACTTAACCTAGCTACAACTGAAATTAGAAAATCTAAAAGAACCTTTGAAAAAAAATTGGTAGGTAATATAAAAAATAAGAGCAAGAGTTTCTATGCTTATGTAAGGAGTAAACAGAAAGTTCGAGATAAGGTCGGACCACTGGAAAACAACACTGAAAACATAATTTCAGACGGGTTCCAAATGGCAGAGGTCCTGAATGAGTATTTCAGCTCAGTTTTTACCACAGAAGATATCAGCTCACTTCCAGTTACATTGACTAAATTCGAGGGCAATAAATCAGAACATTTAGGGCAGTTATTTGTAACTCCTGAAATGATAGCAAAGAAAATTAAGAAGATGAAAGATAATAAATCACGTGGAGTTGATGTGATACCACCAAAATTGCTTAAGTAAATTGTTGAGCAAATTAGTACACCACTTGCAAAATTGTTTGACTTGTCACTAAAAGAAGGAATAGTTCCTTCAGAATGGAAAGAGGCAAACATTACGCCGCTGTTTAAGAAGGGATCGAGGAAGAAGCCAGAAAATTATAGACCAGTGAGTTTAACATCAGTTGTATGTAAATTACTCGAAACATTAATTAGAGACCACATGGTGGAATTCCTTGTAAAACATAAATTAATAAATACATCTGAACATGGGTTCCTAAAAGCAAGGTCACGTCTAACCAATCTCTTATGTTTTTTTGAAGAAATTACAAAGTGGGTAAATGACGGGTCACCAGTGGATGTTGTCTACTTAGATTTTCAGAAATATGGACGAGGAATATAAAATGGGGGATGCTGTATTAGGTAGAACCACATAAGAAAAGGACTTAGGAGTCACATTTAGTGGTGACATGAAAGTTTCAGAGCAATGTGGGATTGCTGCTTCGAAAGGAAATCAAATTCTAAGGCTAATTAGGAGAACTATCACGTATAAGGAGAAACATCTAATTGTACCCCTGTACAAAGCAATAGTTAGACCACATTTGAAATATTGTATTCACGCATGGAGGCCATATCGTAAAAAAGACAGACAAGCTAGAAAGAATACAACGAAGAGCAACTAAATTGATTCCAGAATTGAGAGACCTTAGTTACGAAAGTCGCTTATTACAATGTGGTTTGACAACACTAGAGACCAGGAGACTAAGAGGAGACCAAATAGAAGTGTTTAAAAAAGTGATCGGTTATGAGGATGTTGATAGGAATATGTTCTTCAAACTTAAAGAAGGCAGTAGAACCAGAGGACACAAAGCAGCATTAGTTAAGGAACAGTGTAGGTTGGACATGAGAAAGTACTCTTTCTCACAGAGGGTGATAAATGAATGGAACAAACTGCCAAATGATTGTGTTAATGCTAGTTGTGTGAATATGTTTAAAAATAGAATTGACAGATATCTGATAAGGGCGGGCTACACATAGATGAGAAAATTGTTGGACTCTCGATAAGCCAATGGCTTCCTTGTCTACTGTCTCGTAGCAAGAACTCGACGGTTTTCGCAGAACTCGGTCGATCTCTTAGCAAGAACTCGACGGTTTTCGCAGAACTCGATCGATCTCGTACCAAAAACTCGACGGTTTTCGCAGAACTTGACATCATTCTGTTGGTAGTTTAGCTGATTCATTCAGCTCACTCTATTGTCGTTCAGTTAATCTATGTTAAAAAAACATCTTAAATCATTCCACTCATATCATTGATGAGTGTGCGTTCTGTGGTCAAGGGCCATCTGTTGGGTGTCTGCAATAATGCCACCAATGAGTGTCTAGTTGAGGCACGTTTTACCTTGGTATTTTATTTCTCAGAATAACAGAGCACTTTGTCTGCAAGCGCAACTTACACAATTTACAATTCAATAATTTAGCAGACGCTCTTATACAGAGCGACTTACAACAAGTGCATTCAACCTAAGTTGGTAAAATAACTACAGGTCGCGATGCTAGCAAGCAAGGTTTTTCACAAAAATAGGCGCTAATAACCATTACAATGCCTGAAAAGAAGATTTTTTAAGAAGATGTTTTTCCGGGGGGGGGTATTTTATGGGACCCCCTAAGAATCAGTGGTAATTTCGAACACTGATGGTGGTTTCCTACGACGTAACGGTATCATGGTCAGAAATGTTAACAGTTAACAGCACGAGTTCTTGGCGACTCATCGTCATCTGTCAAGGTATAAAGACCAACACATCACATTCCACAGAAGGTACTAAAAGCGTAGAACACAGAAGGCAAATAAACGGACCCCTTACCCTGTTCCAAGACGTGGCCGCGTTGCCCCACAAGCCAGCATTTAAAGATGTGTTAATTGTAATTGAGAATATCACAGACAAGTGCGTCACCAGGTCGTGTATACTCGATGATGCACTAAAAGGTCATAGATCACTGTCTTTCAATTGGAACAACTGGCAACTGACGGTAACAATAAAAGTTGTAGAACGAGGTGAATACGTGTTCGTGAAATAGTCACTTTGGCAGGTTAGTCCGAATAAATGATAAGTGTAGCTTATATTATATGCACTACCATTGACTTTAAAGGTGTTTCCCATTTGACTCCGTTCACACGAACCGCCTTAGAAATTGTATAGTTTCGTGGGTGTGGATCCGATCTTGGTCAATGCAGTTTGATGATGACGAATGTTGCCGTTTAGTTCTATATAGTTCTATGTAACACCTACCACCCAACATGTTCAAGATGTTCTCTTGCACGGCGCGCTCCAAAAGTAATGTTTAAAGTACCCAGAGTTTAAACATTGTTTCTGAAGGACTGCTTTGTGCTTCTGTCTATGCACAGGTATTGTGAAAAGTGACGAAGCCATACAACTTTATTAGTAGTAGTTAAAAGATGGAGGGCGAGAAAGAGAAAGAAAAAGCACAAAAACACTAAGAAAGAGCAGAGAGAGCGACGTAGCTGAAGGGAGAGAAATATATATATATATATATATATATATATATATATATATATATATATATATATATATATATATATATATATATAAATATATATATATATATGTATATAAATATATGTATATATATATATAGATAGATAGATAGAAAGATATATATATATATATATATATATACAGAGAGATAGAAAGATAGATAGACATATATATATATATATATATATATATATATATATAGCTAGAAAGAGAGAAATACAGATAGAAAGAGAGACATATATATATATATATATATATATATATATATATATATATATATATATATATATATATATATGTATATATATATATATATATATATTTATACATATATATATATATATATATATAAATATATATATATATATATATATATATATATATACATAGATAGATAGATAGATAGAGAGAGAGAGAGAGAGACAGGCACAGATAGAGAGAAAACTTGTGAGATTTATACATAGATAGATCGATAGAGAAAGAGAGAGAGAGATAGAAATATAGGGAAATAGATGGAAAGAGAGGGAGAGAGAGGGAAATAGGGAGAAAGAGAGAGATACAGACAAGCACGGGAGAGATGGGAGAGAAGGGAGAGACGCGAAAGAAGTGATAGAAAGGAGAGACGGGAGAGAGGGAGTGACGGGAGAGACGGAGAGAAGGGAGGGACGGGGTGAAATGAAAGAATGGAGAGAAACGAGAGAGGGAGAGAAGATATATATATATATATATATATATATATATATATATATATAGAGAGAGAGAGAGAGAGAGAGAGAGAGAGAGAGAGAGACGAGGGTGAAAGGGGAGACGGGAAAAAAGAGAGAAGGGAGAGACGGGGAGAAAGGAGAGAAGAGAGAGAAGGGAGAGAGAGAGAAGAGAAGAGAGAGAGAACGGAGAGAAGAGAGATACGATAATGAGATAGACGAGAGTCAAAGATAGAAAAATGAAGAGAAAGGGTGTATGCGTGTGGCGGTCTCGTGTGGCGGGTGTGGTGATGTTATGACTCTCTCGGGGTGAGAGGTGGCACTAAGTTTATTATGTTGATTTGGGGTTTATGTATTGATTTTTTGTGAGAGATGTTTATTAGGTGGGGCTGTGTTGATGTGTTTGCGGTATTTTGTGTGCGGAGTCAAATTATTTGGGTGAGCAGGTGCCGGAATGTGTGCTCTGTGTGAGGATGTGACAAAAATAACAACCAGTAACACTTCCATTCCTTTAAATTTCGCGTTCCACCTCACTCGGGGCCACACCCGTTTTCTCAGTCTACCAAATACTATTCATCAAAATTTCATAGTTATATATAATTAATAACTAAATTAGTAGTTACATGAAGTGATTCATACAGGCATCTACTGATGTTTACTTTTGGGAATGTCCACGGCTAGGTCAATGAATATAATGCTCTTCTGTCACCACTGTGCTTTTGGAAATGTACGAATTTTCACCACGACCTTTGAAGCAACTTTTTACATCTCCCTCACTAAAGATACATCAAGACAAGGGAGGCAAAGGAATGGAGAGCACTCGTCCAACTTCGTAAAATATGGTTCTCAACGCCCTGGCAAAATCATGCCGCGATTATTCATTGTAACGGTACAGTCAATGCTCCTTTACGGATGCGAATCGTGGACAATGAAAATAAATACTCAAAGCAACTACATTGATGACACAAGAATGTTGCGAACCGTCTTCAACATCAACTGTCAGCAATGTGTAACTAACATGTAGCTCGTGGGAGATATGGGAAAGGAGACTGAGATTTGCTGGTCACCAATACAGACAACGATGAGACGGCATAAAGGACTATCCTGTAGCCGCCAACACTTGGAGCAAGTCAAGACAGACCAACATTAACATGTATTAACTGCCTATTTGTATAATGAAATCAACGGAAGCTGTTACCAACGTATAGCTGCATTAAAACTGCTAACCAGTCAAATGTGTTTATATGTTCAAGTACACGTTTTTCTCTCTGTGGTAATTCAATCATGCACAGCAAGTTTGGTTTTAGTTATAACAAATCACACAATAGTCATACTTGTTTCTGATGGTGTGGGTTGGTATTCGCCTCGCATTCCCAACAGTGGCGCCACTCAGCATATCACCACTCCCACAACTTGTTTATAAAATGGAACAAACTGCCAAACTGTTTATATGATTGGTTGGCTGGACAACGTAATTGTTATTTACGACTTGAAACGTTGAGTAACGTAGCATAGTTTAAAAAAACGGTATTCTGTTTCTAGACGCATGTTCAATACAAACACTCAATAATTATATGCAGCTGAAATTTATATATTTCTTGACACAAGTTAGGAGTTTACCCAATGAAATAAAGTGTGCAGAATCTGCGCAATCAAGCAGACGTTTTTATATGGGTGAAATGCAATGTGGATATTGTAGGCGCCCCGTCCGATTGCACTCTGGTTCTCTCTTGCAGCGGATCTCCGTGGGACGCAGATGAACTGGATGTTGTCCTCGGCATGTTCAACACTTCGGATGAATCAGAACCTTCGCAGCGGAAAATCGGCGTCACCAACTGGTTCATTCACCCGGACTACGACACGTCGCTCTATAAAAATGATATCGCCTTGGTACATCTATCCGAGGACGTCCGTTACAGTCCGCAGATTTCACCAATTTGCCTCCCGACCGAAGACGTTGCAGCCAACACGATGTGTGTCGTTACTGGCTGGGGAAAGACCGCCGGTGCGTAGTTGGTGATTTACAAGCTGTTGTATTGTTTCGTGCGAAGTGTGTTATTATCACTGCCTTGTCAATCAGGCGGTGATATTGCTAACTGACGTTGTCTTTTGTTTTTTGGAACCTGTCTGTTTTATCTCATTTCCGTTTTTCGTGATTTCATTTGTTTTATTTGACAGCATTAGTATTGGATAGACAAACTCAACGCAACACTGCAAAACCCGATAACGCCAAAGTTAATAAAATATTAAATCGTAATGAATATATTTTAAGTCGCGTAAAAGGTGTAAAGGGCACAAAATGACGTTAGTAAAACAATAATGTACATTGGAGACGAAATCGTTCTCACATGTGGCGATAAATCAGACCCGTATCCAGAGGGAGATCGATAGGGTTCGTCTGACCCCTAATGGCCCCCATTGGGTCAACAACAAATATTTGGGTCAGGGTATGCTTCGTCTGTGCAAAAAGACCCTCCTTTACCTGTACCTGTAAATGAATGGAATATATGATTTACAGAAAGTGTACATTCTAGCAGAGTGTTTGTACACTGAAGCAGCAGGATGCACAATGGTGAACAATCGTTGTACTATCGACGTCTTTGCCCACGTGACATCTGGATACACAATGGCGAACAATCGTTGTACTATCGACGTCTTTGCCCACGTGACATCTGGATGCACAATGGCGAACAATCGTTGTACTATCGACGTCTTTGCCCAGGTGACATCTGGATGCACAATGGCGAACAATCGTTATACTATCGACGTCTTTGCCCACATGACATCTGGATGCACAATGTTGAACAATCGTTGTACTATCGACGTCTTTGCCCACGTGACATCTGGATGCACAATGGCGAACAATCGTTATACTATCGACGTCTTTGCCCACGTGACATCTGGATGCACAATGTTGAACAATCGTTGTACTATCGACGTCTTTGCCCACGTGACATCTGGATGCACAATGGCGAACAATCGTTGTACTATCGACGTCATTGTCCGCGTGAAATCTGGATGCACAATGTTGAACAATCGTTGTACTATCGACGTTATTACCTACGTGACATCTGGAGCATCACAATCGTTCCAGTTTGAAACATGATATTATTTATAACAAACCTTTTGCACTAGTCTCATCGTGCCTTCTTTTTCCTAAGGACACCAGCATGCGGGAAGGAATTATCACAGGCTATGAAAAGTGTCGTGTTTGTGTGGGTGGGTTATTGCTCAAAATGGGCACAGTAGTTATCGGCCATGCTGTGTGACACGTGTGCTCTCTACGACAGTTGACTGGCCCGACGTGCTGCATCAGGTGAAGTTGCCGATCGTCAACCAGGAGGTGTGCAGACAGCCGGGATGGCATGGCAGCAATATCACGGACAGCATGTTGTGTGCCGGCTTCCCAGAGGGCGGCAAAGACACCTGCAGTGTAAGTCTGTATATGTAGTTTACGTATCTTCTCCGTTGTATTCAGTCTCCCAACGTTTTCACTGTGGTCTGCACCGACACCACCAAGACACCAGTACAATTATGTTGTTTGTCGGCGAATGGTCCTGTCCCGAGAGGATTTGGCGGCATTGACTCAGAGTTCGGATGACGTTGTTACGGTTGCAGAACATTTTAAGGGGACAGTATGCTATGAATCGAGCAGAATTGTTTTTTAACAGAAGTGTCTTAGACAGCGACGATATTCCCACATCGTAGCATATGTGTGTACTTTTATAATCTACGAACATGTGTATCTTAACATTAGTACAGTATAATCGTTGTTTTTGCGGTGGAGGCGCACAACAGTGTAGGTGCTAGCGAGTATGGCTGATGATTTCTGTCTTGTCTTTCACTTTCACGCAGAGCGATTCGGGAGGCCCCCTGGTATGCAAAAACGGTCGGAAGTGGGTATTGCACGGAATCACGAGCTGGGGGAAGGGCGAGTGTGGTTCACCCAATAGCCCTGGAGTCTACACCCGGGTCACCCGTTTCATGAAATGGATGGAAAGCGTCATGTCAGGTGAGCTTAAAACCCCATCCTTAACTGATGTAGCCCATCGCGAATCCATTTCGTTGATGTCCTATGTAGCGTGTGAATACATCTTTCTATTTCACATGTACTGGTAATTGCATTCAGGGAAGCGAAGATAACATTGTGATTTCAAAGAAAAACTATGAAATAAAAATTCATATTCTTCAAAGTGAAATATTGCATTTTAATTAATGAGAATTTCTGTGAACACTTCTGGGTGTGTTCCGTATTGTATCACTTTTCTAAGTTATAGTAGACGCTTAACATACAGCACGGCATTCTGGCGGCATTCTGGCAATTAGCAACAACATATATTAATGCTTGTAACTCATAAAACTTGTAAGATTTACTAAGTTAGTAAGTCCACAACAGGTTTTTTCCATTTCCCTGCGTGGGATCTTTTACTTCCCTATCATAGACACCATCACACTGTTTAATCGGTCCTATAAATGCAATTAGACAATCGTGTCACGTGGGTTGCTATAGTGTAATTACGTGACGTCAGAGCCACCAACAGAAGGTTAGTTCTGACATACCGTACGATGCTTTATCTGTATATATGTATGTATGTATGTAGGTATGGTTTTATGTATGTAACGGTAATGTTTGTTTCTTCTAGCCAACTAAAGCACACACGCTGGCAGTTTCTCACGGTAATGATACCACAAGATATATTTGGACCGACAGCACATCTAGGCTCATTCTTCAGTCCAAGCTCAAGTCGACACCTAGTTTATTTCTGCTATTTATTAAACATGCTTTTTACTAACTGTCTTGAATGCATTTACCATTTGGCGCCTCGCATCTTTTTTTCCGACGAGGCGTACTATTTTTACTTCTATTCACTTGATGTCAAAAGGAATACGACTAGGATAG
>BSQZ01000017.1:9612500-9767500 GCA_033239005.1 Lamellibrachia satsuma
AGCCACAGCACCCCAAATTATATATTATACCTGGGTGCTGCTTTCTCCAAATTATATATTATACCTGGGTGCTGCTTTCTCCAAATTATATATTATACCTGGGTGCTGCTTTCTCCAAATTATATATTATACCTGGGTGCTGCTTTCTCCAAATTATATATTATACCTGGGTGCTGCTTTCTCCAAATTATATATTATACCTGGGTGCTGCTTTCTCCAAATTATATATTATACCTGGGTGCTTTCTCCGGCGTTGACACATTTCGTGTCTATACGGTTATTGTTCTGCTACATATAAAAGGCATAGAGGAACATGGGGCAATCTGACGAATGAGGCAAGTTGCAAATCGCATAATGATGTAAAACAGGAAAGAGATGGCAGCACCACGCAATTTTCCAGTGATGTACACACACATGCTGAGTGATCAACAGGGGAAAATTTGCAACTTTACGGCAAACTGCAAACGGTAAAAATTAAAGTTGGTTTCTCTTGAAATTGCAAAATGTTTTGATTAAACCATTTGAGACCTGACAGTACACGTGTATCTGCGAAATGCTAAGCATATTCACCATTTAATTGCACACATATGAGCAACAGTATGTGTATGTGTGTAATATCAAATGTGCAATGTCAAAGTCTGACAAATGGCCTACATGGGTAAGTTGACTGTGACAAGTTGACGAACGAGGAGCGACAGTTAGGAAAACAAAATGGGTGCAAAAAGGAGTATATATCTATTAGGATAACTTGTCCTCAAACGCCGAAGATCTCAGCTGATAACGACAGACTAAATGTGGTGTATTAGGCGTATAGTATATAGTTGAAGATCCGTCAACGAAGACTGCATCCTTCGCATCAGTGCATCGAACGTATGGCACGAAAGTTGCCATAATTACGAAGGACACACAGAGGTGTCAATATACATAATTTATAATTACTTGATAACTCATTCTGGCTTGAATTTTTCCATTGTTAACTTACCCCGATGTGAAAGTTATCTTGCATCAGGTGTGGGGTAAGATTGCGAATGTTGGGTAATTATTAAGCATAAATATTTCTCGCTCTCCGTTTAATTGCATATTAAATGTTATTACCTTGAAAGAAGGTACACATACTCCCGTCAAAAGTATATTCTTACCATATTGCTGATGTTAAAACACTTAAATCAACGATCGATGCTTAACGTTGTCAACTTGCCCCAGTTTCTCCAACTCTTACATAGCGCGGTGTCCCTGTGACTGCTCAAAGCGCTTTACACTTCACCCCCTGGCAGACCTATTCGAAACCGTGTTCTTTTGATTGAAAGTCCGACTCTCGAGCCACTGCGCTACTACCGTTCCCCCTCGCGTCCCCCTCGCGCCCCCCTCGCCTTCCCCTCGCGTCCCCCTCGCGCCCCCTCGCGTTCCCCTCGCGTCCCCCTCGCGCCCCCCTCGCGTTCCCCTCGCGCCCCCTCGCGTTCCCCTCGCGTCCCCCTCGCGCCCCCTCGCGTTCCCCTCGCGCCCCCCTCGCGTTCCCCTCGCGCCCCCTCGCGTTCCCCTCGCGCCCCCCCTCGCGCCCCTCGCGTCCACCTCGCGCCCCTCGTGTCCCCCTCGCGTCCCGCTCGCCGATCTCCCGCTTTTCCGACGAAATTGTCCGGGTTTATGTTTTGTAATGTAAAAAAAATCAAGTTCAAATCGATCTCTTTGTGGCGTACGAGATCATTCTAATCACCGCTATTTCTTTGGTCCCAGAGATTTCCTGTTTTTCTCGCGCATGCGTTCATCACGACCACGAACGGCACATGAACATCATCACGACCACGAACGGCACATGAACATCATCACGACCACGAACGGCACATGAACATCGAGACCAGTAAGTCACTGCATTAAGACGTTTAAGACGGGGAAAGTTGAGTGGAGAAAGACGTCTCCCCATTTTCCATGAGCAGATGTTGATACCTGTGGTGACATTATGCTGGACTGTCTGCCGCGACAAATGAGACCCTGCTATTCCTTGTTCAGGAGCATAGTAGTTTAGGCATAATTCCACAAACAATCAGAAAGTCTACAGAATTTGGAGCGGAAATACGTTTATTCCTCATTCTGTAAAAATATTAACCAGGCGTTACAAGGTATTACAAACCAGGCGTTACAAGGTATTACAAACCAGGCGTTACAAGGTATTATAAACCAGGCGTTACAAGGTATTACCCACTGATACAACAGTTCTTTAGTTTTAACTCCTTCGAGAGGCGGCAGCACGTCACGGTCCCCAAACGTCTCCCACCAGGGGCGCCACTCACCATTTCTCCATTGCCAAAACGTACATTCGATGTGCAAATTTTGTACATCTTTATTTTTTCTACATCTTTATTTGTTAAACTCCTAATTGTTTTAAAGAAATCGCTCAGTTTCAATGGCATGCAATTGTGGATAGTGTTTGCATTAAAAATGTGTCTATACACATAATGACGTTCGTTGTTTGTTTGAACAAGCGCAGGTTTCAAGTTGTTTACTCTCTAATACCATACAATGGTGTATGAGATAAATAGAGAATACCTAGAGTATTTGAAAGTACTCGAAATAAAAAATGTCAATGTTAGTTAAACTTACCAATTATTATTTTGATCAACTTACAAATTCTTATTAGTTTATTTAAAATATAAATATTAAACTACACAGAGAACTTGAAAGAATTAGGGTGATTAATAAAATATCTTGTCAGAAATCTATTTCTTTGGTCTCTGAAAGTGTTTTATTACACAAAGTACAGTACCTTTCATTTCTAACAATATCGAACCATCTGCCTGTTTCAACAGGCAGTTTTGTGTTACCCAGCCTAAATTGAGTGAAATTTGTTTTTAATATCCCGGTAACATTGTCAAGTATGATGCAAACTCGAAAACTTCTTTAAATAGTCTACAGGTAATCTATTTAGCATTGTGAAACACATTTGATGTCGTAAATAACAATGACGTTACCCGGCCAACCTCTTCTATGTGCCACTCCGCTACTTCCGATTTTGAATATATAATCAAGTTGTGGCAGTGGTGATATTTTATTTTGTCAGCCGGTTAAGTTATTTAGTTTTATTAATTGTTTTATCTCCGAAAATGGTCGCTAGGCCTCTCCATTTAATATTCAACTAGAACAATTTCTCCACTTAATACTCAACTAGAACAATTTCTCCACTTAATACTCAACTAGAACAATTTCTCCACTTAATACTCAACTAGAACAATTTCTCCATTTAATACTCAACTAGCCGAGTTACCCGGCGTTGCCCGGGAGAAAAGACAGCCATTACAAGAGCTTATGACATTACCAAGTCAAATTTTGGCAAAGCAGTGTTAATGGCAATAACAACTTCACGCTAACAATTGTGCGTAACTATTCCTTTTGTTTTGAGTTACGTGAGCGACGTCAAACGTCCAAATATAGGTATCTTTGTAATATCGCCAACCCCCGGAGGAAATATGAAATTGTGTGAATTTACGAACCCTTCCCATGGCCCACAGACACGATTTTCGGCCTCTGACACGAGAAACTTACGGAAGTATGAGGGAACAGACAGAGTTACAAACTACTCTATAGCGTAGACACACAGGATGTTGCGTTTGAAGCGCGTACGTACCTTATCAATTGTTTAGCATAAAGTAGAGACACCTAGCGACTATTTTCGAAGGTACAACACCTGGCGAATGGCTGTTATTGCATTGAAGCGCACGTTATGAAGTCCATACTACATAATACCTACGTAATGTCAACCACCGTGGCCTTATTTGGAGACCACCACTGACGTACTTTCCATTCCAATCGATTCATTTGATTCACTGCCGAACACTCGTTGAGCGTACCAGTGCACATAACAAGCATGGTGATGAACAGTGTGTCTCATAATGTGTATACATAATGTCCTCATTTAAGCTTTGACAGAGACACTTTGTCGAACATCAGACACCAGCTAACGTTCACCCAACATTGATCGCTACAGTCCCCGTGGCATATGAATGTCTCGCCAGTCTGCTCTCCAGATGTTGCATCTGATTAACTGATCAGCGTTTTGTGAACAAAGCAATGTCAATGTTTATATGTTTTTGACATGAGCTCGGTGTGTCCGCTATAAAGGTGACACGACACTTGACTGAATAATCAAGTTACTTGTACGAGTGATGCGAGTATCCGTTATCAGTGGTCCACTCATCAATGCCGTATATATGTGATCTACATTAGTAGTTACAGTGGCGTATTTATAGGGGCAATGGGCCATGCCCCCTTGGCTTCTTTGGCTTAAATATTTTGATTTGTTTCTCGTATTTGTTCCGTTGCACCACCACATGGTAGCCTGGGTGGATGGGCTCACCCTTTGCGGGGTCCTAGATACGCTGCAGTGCACTTACATGGTAGCCTGGGTGGATGGGCTGACCCTTTGCGGGGTCCTAGATACGCTGCAGTGCACTTACACAAGCAAACACTTATTGGTTCAAGTTGTTGTTCACTTATTGGAGAGTAACTCATAATTACTTAATATACTTGGTTGCGTAGTCCCTTTCAGCCGGTGGCTAGATGCCTCAATTTATTCTTGAAGGTGTTTAGAGTAGAAGCTGACAAGACTCTTCAGGACGTTTTTTCCAACAATCGATGACACGATTTGTGAAGAAGTGTTTACGGATCTCTGTACGAGAGTACGTCTGCCTCAGCTTTAAACTGTGGCCCCTCAGATTAATATTACGTTGGTAAAACAAATGTACCTGGTTATTCCTGTTTAGGCCACTGATATATTTATATATATGCATGAGAGATGTCTGCGTCAAGTAATCTCTGTTTCAAAGGAACTGATTCGAAGGGTGTTCTGCTGAGTTTCCGCGATCTCTTCTCAACTGTCTCTGATTCTCTTATATCGTTTTGATAGAGAGAGTTCCAAGCTGGTGATGCATAGTCCAGTTATAAATAGATTACGTATGCGTTTAAGATTCCGTCCACTTCCGCGATATATTGATGCAGATACTTTCCTAGCGACTTGTCTAGACACTTTGAACCGGTTCTTACGTGATTGTGCCGTAACTTCCAAGTATGGTATGTTTACTCTGACGCATAATAATGCGGTAACATATTAAAGGTGGAGGGATGACATGCACCCAGCATTGATCAGCGTGTCAACTTGCCAGCAGGCACCTGGGATATTGACATCGAACAATGTAACCACTTTACACCTGTGTCGCGCCTGTTTGGGAATACCTCCCAGCCCCTATGACGTGAAGACAACGTACTAGACCCTACCAAGTCTTCTTCTTCTTTATGTTAGGCAGCCACCATCCAATAAGCAGAATCTGCTTAGAGATTTGGTTGCACTTGGGGGGTCGCAGCGCATATCAAATAATAAAGGACTAAGCAGTAGAAATGAAAAATTAAAGTCTGTTAACTTCAGTTCCAGCTGTAAGATGATTATGTTTGTTTGTGAAGCACGACAACCTGATATATAATACTTGCGTTGGTAATGATGATATGTATATGAATGAGTCAACTATCCAATTTCTGTCTGGTATTCACGGCGGCGGTAATCAATCCTCCCTGTGTCGACAAATATGACTGAAAACGCATCCTTCGAGAATGTTAGACTTACTGTGGCTTACCAGAAATATTTTGTTATACGCATTCGTGAAACGACAACATAAAGTTGACATAATCACGTTCAATATTATGTTCTAGAGACTAACATAATCAAAATGTTAAAGGGAGAGGAAAACATTCTCATAATTCTTGTGTTCCGGATGTATGTGACTGTTTGCGGAAATGTTCCTGATATACTGAGTATGTATTAATTCTCGATAAATATTTACTACGCTGCGCAGCAGAAAATATGCTTTGTCTGAGGAAATGGTTTCCATTAGTACCGCCCAGTGGCGGTGTCTACAATCACAAGTCATAGCTACTTATCCGAGTATTGTTTCATGAAATGATACGTGGTATTTTCCGCAGGGTTTTGTCCGTCGAAATGGGGACTCGAATCCAACACGTAAAACAGTCCCACCCGCTCGGGGGAGAAAATAATATGCTTATAGTTTGACTAGAAAATACACATATATGACATATTCGTGTTTGTTCTCTAGAATAACGCTTTCAACAAGAATACTAGCAAAGCTTACTGTATATGACGAGGCGGGAAGCGATACGATACAATTTTGCCGACCATGCACTTTTCCCTGTACGTCACTATGTCACTAAGTCACTACGTCACTATGTCACTACGTCACTATGTCACTACCATAAAACGAGTCAATTAAGTCGACACAATTCTTCTAACAGTAGTGCATATGGGGGGAGGGGGAAGGGGGAGGGGGAGTGGCAGGGGAGAGGGGGGAGGGGGAGGTGGAGGGGGGAAGGGGGAGGGGGAAGGGGGAGGGGGGGCGTTCACAAGTGTCGACATTTACCTAATCGTAAAAAAGCGTATTAAGGGGGGTCAATTTAAATCAATTTAGGTGGCACGCGAAATATGACCACTCTTGCGGAACTATTGTTGTTTTACAATTTCGAAAAGCATGAATCTGTCAAAGCACAAATTCAGTCTGGTCTGAGAATTGATACGCTTTGTTCGAATCGGTAAAAATCGACAATTATGAAAGGCTCCAACATTTCCAATGCTTGATGGATACACGCTTTTGGCTTTGGTTGAGAACATTGAAAAGGACACATTTGGTTTCACCAGGTTTATTCCGCAACGTCTGTCCAAGACTATTTTAAAATGAACATAAAATCAAGGAAACTCATCATTAAGGCTACGTCTGATGTACCGTTCCATTTCATGACAACGGCATCTTCCTCTGCAGCATTACGTCTGGATTACGTCTGGATTTCGCCTGAAACAATAAAAGCAAGTTATGTAAATTAGAAACGTACGTAGTATTTACAATATATCGGTATTTTTAAATAATATCCATACATATTACAAAACGCGTTAATAACCTAATCTTGCAAGTGTCAATATTTTGGAGAATAAATAGTGTGGCGACGACATAAAACTTACCAGTTTTACGGCATATCACAGTACGAAAATAAAACAGAACAATAAACCTTAAATTATTCGTAGAATTATTTAATGGTCTGTCATCTCGTTGTATTCCATTTCTGACCCTAACTACACTAACTACACTACACTAACTACATTAACTACACTAACTACATTAACTACACTAACTACATTATTAACTACACTAACTACATTAACTACATTAACTACACTAACTACATTAACTACACTAACTACATTATGAACTACACTAACTACACTAACTACATTAACTACACTAACTACATTAACTACACTAACTACATTAACTACACTAACTACATTAACTACACTAACTACATTAACTACACTAACTACATTATTAACTACACTAACTACATTAACTACATTAACTACATTAACTACACTAACTACATTAACTACACTAACTACATTAACTACACTAACTACACTACAGCAGTCCAGGTTAAAACACGAATAATAACATGTTAATATAGATCTACTTTGATATTAAAAAACAAGTTACAGAATTTGTGCAGTTTAATAATATGAAACCCCATCTAGCCAGTTAACAACTCTACACATTTGTACGTTAATTTTGTTCGCGCTCTTTTATCTACGTACATCTAGGGACAGTGATTAAGAATGATAGAGACAAACCATATTCTGCAACTAATAAGAACGTTGAGCAACACAACAATTTAATACACTTATGTTCATATATGACGAGT
The DNA here is from genome assembly GCA_033239005.1 of Lamellibrachia satsuma. NCBI lineage: Eukaryota > Metazoa > Annelida > Polychaeta > Sabellida > Siboglinidae > Lamellibrachia > Lamellibrachia satsuma. The sequence continues at coordinate 9,620,241 of BSQZ01000017.1, forward strand.
AGGATATGACAGTAGTGCGTAGTGTGCACTCTGCGGCTGTTGTTCGATGCGGGCACAAACACTCACCTCTTGAGTGCTCTCTAATCCACTTCAGAAACTTGACGACTCGCGTATACACTCCGGGCTTCTTGGCCGTTCCGCAGTCATCTCCCCAGCTCGTCAGTCCCATCAGCTCCCATGTGCCGTGGTAGGTCGGACACATCAGGGGTCCACCAGAATCACCCTGCAAAATGGCAATTGCATATATATATATATATATATATATATATATATATATATATATATATATATATATATATATATATATATATATATATATATATATATATATATATATATATATATATATATAGTCACTTATGCTTCATAAACTAACTAACTAACTAACAAACACTGATATTACAAAATAATGATAATAGACAATTCTATACGAACATAAAGTGTAAGTCGTTGGTATTGCTATGTAACGAATATTTTGAGTATAAACATTCATCGAAATATGAAGTACAAGACAATAGTTACATAATCATAAATGAGCACAATAACCAAATGTCAATAATGCTGTACCATATGAGGCACGGCGTGTGTCGACCCTTCGATATCAATCAAAATGGTCTGGCAAGATACGACTACTGGCGCTTTCATATCGGGAGCGTTGACTGCCTCAATATCAGTCAGTCTGAATTATAACCAACGTGTCCATGTTGCCACAGTTTGTCTTCCTCATTTTGAAATACACGAATTGATTGATTGATTGACAGTTCATTGAGCTGTATAAATGGGTACGTGGTTACATACATATGTGCACATGTAAATGAATAGTCTATGCGCAGTAATTACAGAGAGGCTTATTGCTTCTCAAAGAAGTGGAGATGGCGTCTGTCAGACGGTGAAGTGTACAGCTGTTCCCAAATGCACTGAACAGCAAGGTTGACATTCGTGAAGATATAACGGACAAATGACATAAATATATAACGGACAAATGACATAAACAATCGCCGTTCATTAAAACACATTTGGGTGGTCGAGATATTAAAATATATGATGCATGACTTTACTGACAAAGCGATCAAACGATGTAGACTCTACCTTTAAAGGGAAACAAAAGTTATGGTTTTGGGCCTATGCACCTATATATATAACATAATCGTTTGCGACTACACTTAAGAATATCACACCAGTGGTTTACCAGGAAAACATACTTCATCTTAATGTTACGGGCTGCGCCATCCTCTTAGATAACCCTACGTCACGAGTGTCAAAGTTTAGCAAAATTTGCTGGCCAAATGAAAATACATTTGCACAAATCTATTCCGATATTTGCCAATACGTTATAGCTATGCTGTTTGCGTCCAAACTCAACTTATGTAACATATTTTGGCCTTTGTTTACTAAACTAGTCCTCTTTCTGCCAAAACAACACGTTTGTTTAAGACTTTGCGTTGGTTCTGTGTATGCCGGCCTCACTTGATACGTCACAATAGTCTAGGTTAACCGATATTCATAGAATTGAGTATGCTGTTTAAGTTAAGATACAACATATATGTAATGGTTGGCAATCGGTGGTGTTCGTTAGGAAGACGCCTTACCGTGCAACTGTCTACGATTCCCTGCTCGTAGCCTGCACAAAACTGCACATCGAACACTCTGTCTCCATACCAGTCTGGCTTCTTGCACACACTCTGGGCGACAATTGGCACGACTGCCTGGTTAAGCACGCTCTCGCTTGCTGTGCCTGACAAATAATATGCACTTATTGAGCGGTGCTGTGTGTTATGCACGAATTGCTTCATACTGTTGCATGGAGCGAGCTTGAGAGCCGGGTACAACATTCTGAAGCAACGAGTGCACAAACCCATTATCGTTCGTATTTATTATTTGTGTCAATAACTATCATTTCAACACATTTAGTGCAATCAGCGTTGTCAGCAACAATTACCCATGAAATAAAACAAACTAATAAATGATATGCGGAGAGATAGAGACAGCAAGCAACATTAACAGGGAAAACAGCCTCACGTGGAGAAGGAAGTGAAGGTGAGAACATGGAGGTAGATTGATCACACTCTAAAAAACAGCCTCACGTGGAGAAGGAAGTGAAGGTGAGAACATGGAGGTAGATTGATCACGTACTAAAAAAAAACATCCATCCGGTATCACTAAACAATCACGTACAGGTAACCCCCGAAGGAATACATAAAGAGGACAGCATTGAAGTTAGAAACACCTTTGTTGTGAAATCTTGAAGCGGAAATTAAGAAGATGCGTTACACTTTGAATGAACTAACGAAGGTGGAAATATGTTGTCGATGGTCTACCCCCCCGCACCCCCCCCCGCGACTAAATGGGGTGGGGCAAGACAGTAACAGAGGCAAAGTGATGCTGCGTGACTCGGTCTAGATGGCGGCTCTTACCTTGCGTGACGCCCCAGCCGGCGATGACACATTTTTTCCCCGGCCTAGGGTTGCTGTGAGACAGACAGATGGGTTGGACGTGTTCGTTGTAGGAGATCTTCCCGTTGAGCTCAATCAGGGCGATGTCATTCTCATACGTCTGTCCGTTGTACTTGCTGTTAATGATGAACTTTTTGATTGGGATAAGTTGCACGAGTTTGGGCTTTTCATCTGTCTCCCACGCCCCTTGGTGGCGTCCCACCTCCACTGTCAAATCTTCCTCAGCCCACAACGAGTCGCTACAACCAATAGGTTATACGGTACTAGTCGGTTTTAGTATATCAGTTCTCCTTCATTATGTTTTCTACCTACGCCCGTAGTCTGTCTATCTACATATATACCCACCAACGGCCTAAAGTAATCGACCGACCGACCGACCGACCGACCGACCGACCGACCGACCGACCGACCGACCGACCGACCGACCGACCGACCGACCGACCGACCGACCGACCGACCGACCGACCGACCGACCGACCGACCGACCGACCGACCGACCGACCGACCGACCGACCGACCGACCGACCGACCGACCGACCGACCGACCGACCGACCGACCGACCGACCGACCGACCGACCGACCGACCGACCGACCGACCGACCGACCGACCGACCGACCGACCGACCGACCGACCGACCGACCGACCGACCGACCGACCGACCGACCGACCGACCGACCGACCGACCGACCGACCGACCGACCGACAGACCGACCGACCGACCGAGCGCGTGCGTTCGTGCGTGCGTGCGTTCGTGCGTGCGTGCGTGCGTGCGTGCGTGCATGAGTGCGTGCGTGCGTGCGTGCGTGCGTGCGTGCGATCATCGTCGTAGTCGTCATCATCATCATCATCGTGACGACTTACATGCAGTGAGCCGCTGTGATGACCCAACGTTCATTCAGTATGACGGCGCCACACATGTGCATGGTGTAGTACGTTAAGGTTACCATCCACGGCCATGAATGTGGGGCCGCCTCTTTCCCGCCGACTATGCCCACGATCGGGTTGTCGGGAAGCGGGCCAGTCGGCGTCGTTGTTGGTGACACTGTCGGCGCGGTCATTTCGGCCAGTGTGTACAACGGACGCACGAACTGCGCGCCACATTCTAAAACGACACTTTAAAGCATCAATGTTTCACGCCAATACATGGCTACGATAGCATAAAACACAATGTTTTTCATGACTGCAACACACCACTAAAACACTACGCTATTATTTATCACATGTTCCTTCTGGGTTACGCGCAACATTATGACTCATGTTTCATCAAATGAAGATCATATCTAACGGAGTTTTCGCGAATCCTACAATTTCATTTAAGAGAAACTCATGATGTGCCAACCCTGAGCGGTGCACACATGTAGGGCTAGTAACAGAAATCCGTAAGATCGCAAACGAGCCCATAAGGTTACTTACGTCCGCTAGTTTGAGCGCATACTCAATGAGTGCTCGTCGTGTAAACTGCGATATATTTTGACTGGCTCTCGCAAGACATGAACGCTGCTGACTGCGCACAGCTGTTACATACGCACGAAAATCGCTTTTTGGATCTATTTAGAAGTTATGGTTAGTTATTCGCTGCCATTTGGCAAACGCGGACTGTTTTCCGTAATACAAAAAACCTTGTTCAATACGTCTCGTACGCCCGTAAGACCGTCACATTCCACAAATATGTAAGACTTACACGTAACGCGTAAGTGTTAGCACCAATAAAAATGGGAACGTGGAATATGTCACCGAAACAAACCTGATTCCATTTACGTATAGTTACAGTCTGACCGTTATCAGCATCAAAAGTCCACGTCTGCATAACGCGTCTATGCCGTAATACTCAAATATGACCGTTTCCCTGTTCATAAACTAATTGTCTTCAGGATGGAAGAAATCCCACTTTTTTCATTTATTAATGTCCTGTATGCCACTGAAATAAGATGTACCGGACGGAGTATGATACCTTGTGCATTGATGGTTTCGAATCTGATGATGAACCTTGAACTGCCCTTCGATGGAGCGATGAATCGTATGGTCACTTGGTTGGTGTAACTGCACAAGTAAAATAGCAACTTTTGTAATCGCTATAATAAACAGCGAACGCATCTGATTTACCATGTAGAAACACGAAGATGTGTTTGTTTAACTATTTTTGGTTAAACATAATGCGTTGTAGTAACAACACCACGTCTTATTTCCCTCTAATTAATCATTATTACGTCAACATATAATTACGCTTTAAAATGTAGCTACGCCCTACGTCAATGCAATTACAATGGTCACGTACACCTTTTTGTTACATTACGATGTACACCTTTTTGTTACATTACGATGTACACCTTTTTGTTACATTACGGTGTACACCTTTTTGTTACATTACGATGTACACCTTTTTGTTACAATACATTCACAAGTTTAGATAGGGTCATTACAACACGTCTTCGCAGGCCCCTGTACATAGGCTGTACAAATAATTAGTTGGCCTTTCAGATTTGTGATAGTTTTGGGTCGGGTAGACGTACAACGTAACTATGTCGTTTCGTTAACTCTCCGTTTTAGTGATTATTGATGATGACGTCACACACCTGAATATGGGGATGAAAACGGGGGTGCGATCGTTGCACACTTTCGTTGATGTCAGTTCCGTTGAAGCGCCTGTGTCCCATACACCAAGGTACTCGTCTCCGTCGCAGTCGACGTCCGTCATCAGGATGATCAACTTGAATCGCTGAAACACAATGGAACACTTCTGAACAACCCTACTTAGAGTTTTTTTTTTGAAGTGAGAAAACATGTGCTACAGTGATGTGTAGGGCCCGTGCTGATGTGGAGGGCCTGTGCTGATGTGTAGGGCCCGTGCTGATGAGTAAGGCCCGTGCTGATGTGTAGGGCCCGTGCTGCTGTGTGGGTGGATCGTGGTCAACGACTTAACAATCAGAAAATACCACAGAAGCAACCGAAGTTCTTGAGAAGGCCGCTAAGAGTGGACAGAACAAACAACTTAGAGTGGACAGAGCAAACAACTAAGAGTGGACAGAACAAACAACTAAGTGTGGACAGAACAAACAACTAAGTGTGGACAGAACAAACAACTAAGTGTGGACAGAACAAACAACTAAGAGTGGACAGAACAAACAACTTAGAGTGGACAGAACAGACAACTTAGTGTGGACAGAACAAACAACTTAGAGTGGACAGAACAAACAACTAAGTGTGGACAGAACAAACAACTTAGTGTGGACAGAACAAACAACTAAGAGTGGACAGAACAAACAACTTAGAGTGGACAGAACAAACAACTAAGAGTGGACAGGACAAACAACTTAGAGTGGACAGAACAAACAACTAAGTGTGGACAGAACAAACAACTTAGAGTGGACAGAACAAACAACTAAGTGTGGACAGAACAAACAACTAAGTGTGGACAGAACAAACAACTTAGAGTGGACAGAACAAACAACTTATAGTGGACAGAACAAACAACTAAGAGTGGACAGAACAAACAACTAAGTGTGGACAGAACAGACAACTTAGTGTGGACAGAACAAACAACTTAGAGTGGACAGAACAAACAACGATGTGTGGACAGAACAAACAACTTAGAGTGGACAGAACAAACAACTAAGTGTGGACAGAACAAACAACTAAGAGTGGACAGAACAAACAACGAAGTGTGGACAGAACAAACAACTTAGAGTGGACAGAACAAACAACTAAGAGTGGACAGAACAAACAACTAAGTGTGGACAGAACAGACAACTTAGTGTGGACAGAACAAACAACTTAGAGTGGACAGAACAAACAACTTATTGTGGACAGAACAGACATCTTAGAGTGGACAGAACAGACAACTAAGAGTGGACAGAACAAACAACTAAGAGTGGACAGAACAAACAACTAAGTGTGGACAGAACAGACAACTTAGTGTGGACAGAACAAACAACTTAGGGTGGACAGAACAAACAACTTAGAGTGGACAGAACAGACAACTAAGAGTGGACAGAACAAACAACTAAGTGTGGACAGAACAGACAACTAAGTGTGGACAGAACAAACAACTTAGAGTGGACAGAACAAACAACTTAGTGTGGACAGAACAGACATCTAAGCGTGGACAGAACAAACAACTTAGTGTGGACAGAACAAACAACTAAGTGTGAACAGAACAAATAACTTATGGTGGACAGAACAAACAACTAAGTATGGACAGAACAAACAACTTAGTGTGGACAGAACAGACAACTTAGAGTGGACAGAACAAACAACTTAGAGTGGACAGAACAAACAACTAAGCCTGGACAGAACAAACAACTTAGTGTGGACAGAACAAACAACTTAGAGTGGACAGAACAAACAACTAAGTGTGGACAGAACAAACAACTTAGTGTGGACAGAACAGACAACTTAGAGTGGACAGAACAAACAACTTAGAGTGGACAGAACAAACAACTAAGCGTGGACAGAACAAACAACTTAGTGTGGACAGAACAAACAACTTAGAGTGGACAGAACAAACAACTAAGCGTGGACAGAACAAACAACTAAGTGTGGACAGAACAAACAACTTAGAGTGGACAGAACAAACAACTTAGAGTGGACAGAACAAACAATTAAGTGTGAACAGAACAAACAACTTAGAGTGGACAGAACAAACAACTTAGTGTAGGCAGAACAAACAACTAAGTGTGAACAGAACAAACAACTTAGAGTGGACAGAACAAACAACTTAGAGTGGACAGAACAAACGACTTAGAGTGGACAGAATAAACAACTAAGAGTTGACAGAACAAACAACTTAGTGGGGACAGAACAAACAACTTAGAGTGGACAGATCAAACAACTAAGAGTTGACAGAACAAACAACTTAGTGGGGACAGAACAAACAACTTAGAGTGGACAGATCAAACAACTAATTGTGGACAGAACAAACAACTAAGAGTGGACAGGACAAACAACTTAGAGTGGACAGAACAAAAAACTAAGTGTGGACAGAACAAACAACTTAGAGTGGACAGAACAAACAACTAAGTGTGGACAGAACAAACAACTAAGTGTGGACAGAACAAACAACTTAGAGTGGACAGAACAAACAACTTAGAGTGGACAGAACAAACAACTAAGTGTGGACAGAACAAACAACTAAGTGTGGACAGAACAAACAACTTAGAGTGGACAGAACAAACAACTTAGAGTGGACAGAACAAACAACTAAGAGTGGACGGAACAAACAACTAAGTGTGGACAGGACAAACAACTAAGTGTGGACAGAACAAACAAGGTCATGATCGCCTACACATGCCGTTCGATATGATAAGTTGTTACCAGATCCTTTGTTTTGCACCACTAGAGACAGTACACAAAGGGAAGCGCCCATCGGCTGATTGTGATACACATGTGTATTAAAGTGATAGTTTGCTTTACAAATGGCCAAAATTATTAGTAATATCGTTTTCAGTTTCCGTTTTTATCGTATATGATACCGAACGTAACTCATACAGGCACTGTTTCACAACGATTTATGTTTTTGACGTATATGATACCTAACGTCGTGCAAGCATTGCTTAGCAACAGTTGCACGTCCTCGTTGATAGTGCCTATACAGCATCCATGCGGTAATAGATTTAACAAGATTTAACAAGATTGCCATCTCGAACAAGTTCCAGATGGCAAGTGGACAAGGAAGCCATTGGCTTATCGAGAGTCCAACAATTTTCACATCTATGTGTAGCCCGCCCTTATCAGATATCTGTCAATTCTATTTTTAAACATATTCACACTACTAGCATTAACACAATCGTTTGGCAGTTTGTTCCATTCATTTATCACCCTCTGTGAGAATGAGTACTTTCTCATGTCCAACCTACACTGCTCCTTAACTAATGCTGCTTTGTGTCCTCTGGTTCTACTGCCTTCTTTAAGTTTGAAGAACATATTCCTATCAACATCCTCATAACCGTTCACTATTTTAAACACTTCTATTTGGTCTCCTCTTAGTCTCCTGGTCTCTAGTGTTGTCAAACCACATTGTAATAAGCGACTTTCGTAACTAAGGTCTCTTAATTCTGGAATCATCTTAGTTGCTCTTCGTTGTATTCTTTCTAGCTTATCTATGTCTTTTTTACGATATGGCCTCCATGCTTGAATACAATATTCCAAATGTGGTCTAACTATTGCTTTGTACAGGGGTACAATTAGATGTTTCTCCTTATACGTGATAGTTCTCCTAATTAGGCCTAGAATTTGATTTCCTTTCGAAGCAGCAATCCCACATTGCTCTGAAACTTTCATGTCAGCATTAAATATTACTCCTAAATCCTTTTCTTGTGTGGTTCTACCTAGTACAGCATCCCCCATTTTATATTCCTCATCCATATTTCCATGTCCTATGTGTATACATTTACACTTCCCAAAATTGAATAACATTTGCCATTTTTCTGACCATTTAACTAATTTTTCTAGATCATCCTGTAAACTTTGTTTATCTGTATCATTAGTAACCTTTCTGAATACCTTTGTGTCATCTGCAAATTTGAGTACTTTGCTAGATATGTCATCCTCCAAATCATTTATATATATTAAAAACAGTATAGGGCCTAACACTGATCCCTGTGGTACCCCACTCAAAACAGATTTCCAGTTTGAAATCTTACCATCTACTATTACTCTCTGTCTTCTGTGTGTAAGCCACTTTTCTATCCAGTTGATTACATCATTGCCTATACCATGGGCTTTTAGTTTAAGTAACAATCTTTGATGTAAAATTATTATAAAATAACTACTTATAAAGTACATGTATTTCATCGTTGAATAGTTTTGTATTTGTTGTTGGAATGTCTGGAAATAAACCAAACCACGAAATATTGTCAATAGTCATTGGTACCGCCATCGGGGCATTTGTATCAGGGAATTTGCTTGTATATATGAACTACTTAAATGGTGTTCATCTTTCCTACTTTTCTGGAGGTAGGCCTTTCCTTAGATTACGCTGACGCTCGTTTAAAACCCCATTCCATAAGTCTGAACCTTAACCTACTTTATGTTCCTTATATTTTTTTTAAATACCTATTAAAGCTACAATCGTAAATTAATATTGTGGACCCATATAAACCAGTGACGATGGACAAGAAACACGTGGTCACTTAAAAAAAACACAGTCAAACTTTGTTGTAAACCTACTTCAAATGAAATTATTCAAATACATAGCCAATTGCATTTGCACTACATTTTGAATAAATCTAAAACATTTGCCTTTCAATACAATATTGTGCGGGCGCATTTGCACTTGAACATGCATTAAAATGTTTCTCCTTTACAAATAGTGCTTGGAGATATATACAGGTGACTCACACGTGACGGACGGGTTCTGACGATCCATTCACATTTAGTGTTCTTCTGGTATCCACGTCCCCACAGTCCAGGCGCGACAATGTCGCCACTACGTCTATTGATGGTGGTACTTGATGAACACGCTGCAACACAATACACATTGTTATTTGTATTCGACCACGAGGTATACGACACTAACCTCGGCTGTGACACTAACCTCGGCTGTGACATTAACCTCGGCTGTGACACTAACCTCGGCTGCGACACTAACCTCGGCTGTGACATTAACCTCGGCTGTGACACTAACCTCGGCTGCGACACTAACCTCGGCTGTGACATTAACCTCGGCTGTGACACTAACCTCGGCTGTGACATTAACCTCGGCTGTGACACTAACCTCGGCTGTGACATTAACCTTGGCTGTGACACTAACCTCGGCTGTGACATTAACCTCGGCTGTGACACTAACCTCGGCTGCGACACTAACCTCGGCTGTGACACAAACCTCGGCTGTGACACTAACCTCGGCTGTGACATTAACCTCGGCTGTGACACTAACCTCGGCTGCGACACTAAACTCGGCTGTGACACTAACCTCGGCTGTGACACTAACGTCGGCTGTGACACTAACCTCGGCTGTGACACTAACCTCGGCTGCGACACTAACCTCGGCTGCGACACTATCCTCGGCTGCGACACTAACCTCGGCTGCGACACTAACCTCGGCGTTATAGATATATACGTAGACATATCTATATTGTCATGGCAAGTACAAACTTCTTGTAGTGATTTTTATAAAGACGAACGTTGATGTTATCTCTTATAATACACTTAAAAGTCACATTTTATTAGTCTAGATTTTAATTCTTGTGATTTTAATGATAAACAATGATGTTTTCCCGCGAAATCTGGCACGTGCTTTTATACCGACGCTAACCTTGTCTCGTGACGTACCCCGGAACAGGACGAATCCTATTCGTCTGAAAAACAAAAAATACCAAGTTTTGCTAAGCAAAATAAAATACAGGTTTGCTACTTCGTGTTCGCTTTACTGTCCTAGAAAAGTTCCCACAATCACAAAACTCGTTGTCATTTTCCAGATTTATCCAATTTAAATTTGCTATAAAAGTTTGCTTTACTGGCTTGAAAAAAGATCATATAATGCATAAATCTTAAACTATTAACAGACGACGATGAAGATCTGATCAATGAGGGGTCACAAGAATCTTGCGATCAGAACCATCTCAAGGTATTTTAAGGTAACTTTCAAAACACGTAGGCGCATATTTTCTCCATTTAATAAAACACTTGTAAATCCTTGAGCAGAACGCAGTGGTCAACTGTCTCCTGTGTAACCTATTGATTAGTGGTAAATAGCTCCTTTTTGATATAACTTCCCTAGAATAGATTCCCTTTTGACCATTAGAAGTGCAGTTTCACTTTGCAAACAGTGGAAGGGCTTTGTTAAAAATGACTCATAATTACCTAGTATTGCTCTGATAAAGTAGCCAGGATATTGGAACATGGCAATAAAGCCGTGAACGTGTGGACACTCCTCGTGTGTGGTCAGTGCGTGGATCGGTACAATGCATGTACAATGCATGTACAAGTACATCCAGAGAAAGCTAAGCTTAAGGGGATTCGGAAATAGCTCAGTCCGACTGAAATAACGGGTTCGAACGAAACCATGTGTTGTACGTGAGACACGTCAAACAAACACCCACACGGGGGTATGGGGGAGGTGGGAGGTAGTTCGTAAACTTGGTGGGAGGTGGGCGGTTGAGATAAAAATAGGTGTGAGGTGGGATTGGTGGGAGTTGGACTCCCAAAATTGAAGGGAGGTTGACCCCCAAAACAGGTGGGTGATTGAGACCACTGTAGTACTACCTTTACTAATCTTATTTTATCAAAAATATGCATTATGAAAACACTGATTGGCTATGAATCGTCTTATGACACGTACGAGACAACGCCTTCTGTGACGTGTGTGGGTTGGTGTTGTAAACTAAGTCGAAACCGTATAGAGAAGAGTGGAGTTTTGATACAGAGGAGGCATGTCCTGATACTTTATACAGAGGAGGCATGTCCTGATATTTTATACAGAGGAGGCATGTCCTGATAATTTATACAGAGGAGGCATGTCCTGATAATTTATACAGGGGAGGCATGTCCTGATACGTTATACAGAGGAGGCATGTCCTGATATTTTATACAGAGGAGGCATGTCCTGACAATTTATACAGGGGAGGCATGTCCTGATACGTTATACAGAGGAGGCATGTCCTGATACGTTATACAGAGGAGGCATGTCCTGATACTTTACACAGAGGAGGCATGTCCTGATACTTTACAGAGAGGAGGCATGTCCCGATACTTTTTACAGAGGAGGCATGTCCTGACACTTTATACAGAGGAGGCATGTCCTTATACTTTATACACAGGATGCATGTCCTGATACTTTATACACAGGAGGCATGTCCTGATATTTTATACAGAGGAGGCATGTCCTGATATTTTACGGAGATTTTTGGCTTAACGGGGTCAACGGCGGGGTACCAAACGTTCTCACCGACTCCCTTTCACAGCACTTGGCTACGGACCTTAATATACTTTCAAAGATACAAGATACGGAAGTATATAGGCCATAAACTGATACGTGCAAATGAATGAATGGCCAATGCGAGTATCCATTAACAAATTGTCCTGCTGGGTCAACTGTATGATACGGTAAACCGTTTTTACCTTATGTTACCGTTGTCCGAGAGAATGGCTACTACTACTACTACTACTACTACTACTACTACTACTACTACTACTACTACTACTACTACTACTACTGCTACTACTACTACTACTACTACTACTACTACTACTACTACTACGTCAGAACAACCTAGTGGATATTAGTTGAACCGATCCCTTCGTTAACGAGACTTACCGCTCACTTGTTTGTTAGTCGTAGAAATACCAGGCAAACCGCATAAAATATATATAAAAAAAATGTGACGTTTATGCGTCCAGTTGTTGTCATATAATATCTAAACGGATAGGCCAGCCTGCTGATGTTGACAAAGATGAAGTGTTTACACCGAATGATCATATAAAGTGTGTTTTATTGGTGTGTGGGCGAAAAGCTACATTCTACCTACTATCTACCATCTACCTACTATCATGTTGATAGTAGGTAGATGGACTAGCCATAAAAACCGCATAGGTTAGGTAAGCTAATTACTTATATATGTGGTAATATGAACTTGTAATATGAACTTGTATTCTCTAAATGATATGTTCTGAACATTGTGCATGCGTCCGTGCGCGTGCGTGTGCGCGTGTGTGTGTGCGTGCGTGTGTGCAGCGCGCTTGTATGGTCAAGACGAAAGGAGTCCACCTACCCCACCCGGCTGAATGCCCAGCGCGACAAGCAGGTCACGCATACTCTTTGCACTCCCCTTCTTTCTGAAAGTCACATGTTCAATTTTACAAATAAGCATCGAACAATAATACCGAGTCACTGGCATCGAACAATAATACCGAGTCACTGGCACCGAACAATATCCGAATCCATTATCTACTTAGTGATCTATCATGTTTGTCAGCCAACCAATACACTCTGCGATAAACTGTGAGGGCGCGCAATGCAGTGGTGTGTTTAGGATATCGAACCTTAGTCACCAGTTAGTTTTCTATGGTACCGTGTAGTGGCGCAACAGGTTATTCATATCCCAAAGCCAATGGGGCCATGGTCCAATGTCCCCCTAAATACGACACTGACACAATCATTACAGATCAATTATTTTGGTAGCATAGACCACACGCACACCCTTCGACTAAATCCTGGATATGGATCTGATCTAATCAAGATATATATATATATATATATATATATATATATATATATATATATATATATATATATATATATATATATATATATATATATATATATATATATATATATATATATATATATACATACATATATATATATTAACAAACAATTCATAAGTAGTTAAATTAAAAGAATGCTGAAATGAATAAACCAAAATAGTTGTTAACATGGTCATAAATACTAGTTATATCACACATTATTATATTTATTATATATATATATATATATATATATATATATATATATATATATATATATATATATATATATATATATATATATATATATATATATATATATATATATATATATATATATATATATATATATATATGTATATTATGTATATATATAGTTATATATATATATATATATATATATAAAGATAAAGATATCACTGATAAATATATATATATATATATATATATATATATATATATATACATACCACTACTGTGGTAGCTTATTTAATTATAATATCAGCTGACGCTAAATGTAACGCGAAGCCTCATATCATTTTGCACCAATCACTATCACGCCCATATAACAGATGTACCAACTTCAATTAATATTTCTTATTTGTAGTACGAAGGACTACACATGCCTTTTCTGAACTGGTGGACTACATCGACCGACATCTCTAAAGGCGTTTTGTTAGAACTGAAATCGTATTTCTTAGTGAAAATTGAGACTCCCAGGGAGCGTGTTTTTACGGATTTAAAATGATTTATCAAGCTGTCCAAAACAACAACCGCTGGAACGGACGTGGACAAGAAAGTTATTCGCTTATATGCAGAGACGACCTATACTATATTATAACATTTAATTTAATTAAAAAATACCAAAACAAACGAACAATGTTTCGTGCCTATAATCTACAGGCTGCCTACTTAACTATTTCAAATATTTGGTTCTCCTCTATTTTATACATTTTAAAACTTTACAATGTTTTGGTTTTAAACCAGTGTTATGTAATATAATATTTAGTGGGCTGTTTTATGTTGACCACAACGTCAGCGTTAAGATAAGTATTTTTACATTAAGTTTTATACTTTGACAGTTATGCGTTAATTGTTTACTTCTATTATCGCCCATTCTTGCTGCTGGCACGAAACATTGTTCGTTTGTTTTGGTATTTTTTTAATTAAACATGTTATAATTGTATGCTCTTTATATATTTGCTTCTACTTTGTTATATTTTAATTATTCAGCAAGCGATTGTGCACTTATAACTCTTTTCTAACTCTATTAGTGACTATATATCAATATCAAAGAGTGTGTTGTTGTTTCTGGCTAAGCTGTTAGCTGCATTTATATTCTAGTCCTAGGGCTAGGCTATGTTAATTCTAGTTAACATCTAACAGGCCTAGGAGTCAGAATTTCGCGATCAGAGTCGACCCTGGTCAACATTTCTAATTAATTAAATTAGTCTTGATCCCAGAATTGTGACTTCTTTCCGTGCCGCTGCATTTGGCCTTAACAACATCATATTCTAACTTTTTTTCACTGAGCATACAATATGTATTTTCTCTTCGTGCTGGTCATTTGTGTATTATCTTTGTCTACATTGTTTAAGGGAAAATGCTGTTCTCTTGAGAAAGATATCTATAATACATATGGACACTCTGAAATATTCGTCAACAATATTCATCAACAATATACGAATTAGCTTTTCAAAAACGCCACCTTTACATCTTTCTTGTCTTGGTCTATGTACACACAGAAAATTGTATACAAAATATGGTTGTAATCCATCATTTAGACTGTCTATCATCTTCCTTCTTGCAGGTGATGTCTTCATAAATCCTGGACCAAAAACATTTAAAAACGTGCGCTTTGTCACTACTAATCTTCGATCTGTACGTCATAAATCTGCTGCCCTTTCTGATCTGATGTTATCTAAGCACATAGACATTTTAGCTTTGACAGAAACATGGCTATCGGCATCTGATACATCAGCCTGTCTTGCTAATATTTATCCATATGGTTTTTGCCTATAACAACACCCCCGTCATTCAGTTAGGGGTGGTGGAGTCGCATTTCTTGTACCTGAAATGTATAAAATATAAATTATTCATACACCTCAATACAAAAGCTTTGAGGTAATATGTATTGTTATAAAACATTCATCCATATCTGCTGATTTTATATGCATCTACCGTCCTCCTGCAAGCACAAATAAATTATTTATGAATTTCCAGATTTAATTGAAACCACCTTACAATTCCAAGAAAACCTTTAAATGTTTGGTTTCAATATCCACCGTGATTTACCAAGTCTAGATTCATGGATGTCCTTCAAACATATGCATTACATCAACACGTATCATTTCCTACACATGTTCATGGTCATTGACTCGAATGGTTTATTACTAGATCTACTTGCACTAACATTAAAGCAATATTCCCTACTGATGGTTTATCAGACCACCATTGTGTCATTATTGATTTGCGGTTGCAAGTTGGTCCAAGATCTAGACAAAAATTATCACATTTTGACCAATAAATAAGATACCCTTCATGACGATCTAGCAAATTCTTATCTTTTGATCAAACCTAAATCTACATTATGCGAGCTTGTTAATCAGTACAATGAAACATTAAGTAAACTCCTGGATAAACATGCTCCTAAACAAACCAAAAGTGTACAAGTTCGCCCTCCATCACCAGGGATGTCTCATGAAATAGTTGTAGCAAAACGTCGTCGTCGATATCTTGAAAGAATTTGGCGACGAACTCGTTCTCCAGTTGATCGATCCCGTTATACTAAACAGCTACATATATGCAATCACATGATCTCAAACGCAAAGTCTGATTACTATACACATTTTATCTCAATAAATTCTGAAAACCTCGCTAGATGTGGAAATCTGTAAACACAATTCTACATCGACAGAAATTAAAAGCACTGCCTGAACATTCTTCATTGGATTCATTGTGTAGTTCTTTTTCAAAATACTTTACAGATAACTTAGCTCGTATTCGATAAAAAATTGTCATTAATAAAAATTACTATGATTTCCCCGAACCACCACTTTCTGGAAAAACACTACAGAGTTTCATAGTGCAACTACTGATGAAGTTCTCATTATTATAAAAAATATCCTAACAAATCGTGTGATCTTGACCCATTTCCAACACTTCTACTAAAAAGCTGTATCGATCAACTCATCTTTCCCATTATTACTATCATAAACCTTTCAATGCAGAGTGGAGTTGTTCCACGGGATTTCAAACAAGCTCTTGTAAATCCTCTTATTAAAAACACCCTTTGTGCTAAAATGACCTACAGTATTATCGTCCTATCTCCAATCTCAGTTTTCTGTCAAAAATATTGGAAAAAGTGGTTGCTAATCGCCTTCTTGAACATATTTACAACCATCACTTATCATATGATCTACAGTCTGCTTATAAACGATTCCACTCTACCGAAACAGATCTTCTCAAGATACACAATGATATAGTTGATAACATGGACAATGGCAAAGTCACAGCACTCACTTTACTTGATCTCTCAGCTGCTTTCGATACGATTGATCATTCAATCCTTTTACAACGCCTCCATAGATGTTTTGGCATTTCTGGCCCAGCTCTTCGGTGGTTCAAATCATATTTTTGAGACAGATATCAAAGTATTAACATATCTGGCACATTATCTTGCCCACAACACCTTCCATTTAGAGTGCCGCAAGGATCCGTCCTTGGCCCTTTTCTGTTCAGCTTATAAAATTATACTACATCGCTCAGCCATGTCATTACTAATCATAATCTCAGTCATCACCTTTATGCTGATGACACGCAGGTTTACATATCACTTTCACAATCAAATGCACAAGAATCTGTTTCGACTTTAAGTGATTGTCTTGCTGATATCTTGTCGTGGATGGAATCAAGTAAGCTAAAGCTTAATCCAAATAAAACAGACCGTATTATTATTGGCACTAAACAACAACGAAATAGAGTCATCATCCATTTTCCAGTTAAACTACTTGGCAATGATACATTCCCATCAGAAACAGTTCGCAATCTAGGTGTTGTCTTTGATAATGACTTCAACTTTCGCCAGCGTATTTCTCAAGTATGTAAATCCTGTTTCTATCATATTAGTGATCTCCGTCGAATTCGGCGTCACAGGTAAACGTGCTATCTCTGTTGCTGCACCTATGGTCTGGAATGAACTCCCTATCACTTTGAAAACATCTGAAACTATTGTTATTTTCCGAAAAAAACTCAAGACATATCTATTCCAAACTGCATTTCCACCATAAATGTCCGGTTGTCCCTCGTTCTGATACTGGCCTTTGCGCGTCCCTGTTCACGATTAAGCTGAATGATTCTGTTTTATTGCGCCTCTGAGCTCAGGTTCCTGAGGATATAGTGCCATATAAGTTAATTATTATTATTATTATACTTTTGCTTGATGGATCCAGCATTTATCGGGAGGGCAGACGTACGCGTGGTATGTTTACAACTGGTGACTGATACCACGGGTTTATTCAGAAAGTGTACTTAGCTAACACGTACGTCAGTGCATTTTCTGACGTAGCTAGTGTGTCGCATTGAGCATTTCAAGATGGCCAGTAAAATAGTTAAGCGGCACTCTTCTATTTCTACTAATATTGTGCTAAAAATACAATATTTATTTGTCAAGGAACAATAAGCATGTGGACGTAGCTGTTTCCGAATATTGATGTAAGGCAACGGTTATTTTCGCAGTGCTCTCGCACGAATTATTTGTCTATCGACTAGCTTGTTATTTCAAGCAATCGTCCATCTAGTAGTATGTTGCTGTATCAATAGTTAGTGGATTGTGACGAACTGCGATTTGAAAACACGGCGCCTTGTCAATATATCATTGAACCGAAGATGGTTTATAGCATTCGGCGTCGTCAATTGATTGTAAGTTGGGCTATGCATTCTGTCCGGAATGAAGCTTTCAGAAGTGTCTTCTGTTATTTGGTCACATTGTACGAATACGGTGTGCTGTGTTGAAATGTTTTGGTAGGCGAAAGACACATGCGCCTTTACAACATTGTCACCACGAATATGATTGGTTCTATGTTATTAGACAAAACGACAACACAGTTCATTGCACCTGGTCGATAAAATAATGCGTTCTTGCAACGAATGTTACACCTTGCGTAGAACACTTACGGGAAAACGCATGTTCTTATTTGGCGGGGAAGCCGTCCGTGGAACAGCACAATGCATGTCACCGTTTCATAATCATCTAGTCATTTTAGTTACTTTCCAGCAAACAACAAACCATGGTATGAATGTCGCCTGAATTGACATTTGCACATACTTTTTCTTTTCTTCTAGTACGTCCTAAAATACTTCACCGAAGGAGCATGCCCACTGCCTACGACATCGCTAATAAATTACTATATAGGTGATGGTATGTATATTAGCATGTCGTGGATTCACTACCACTCGAATAATTGAGAGTCTCTACCTACATTCTATGGCTACTTCAACAGCCCCCAACTACCCCACTGTAAATATCGAATCATCTCCAACACCTGCCACGTGTATATTAGTCCACTGTACAACCAACTCTATATACAACTACAAAGAAAATTGCTCAAAGACACCTACCCATTGACCGGCAGCGACAGGCAGATGGTCAGTGCAAGCAGTGACAGCAGAGTGAGGGAATGCATGGTGATTCGATCTCGTCTGGACACCGTCTTCTGGCAACCGAGACACTGTACGATGTTCACTCCCGGAAGACGCGTCTCTTACTGGGCGACTTGAAGTACAACGTCCGGCTCCACCGCCCACCGTATATAAGCTCCCAAATGTAATTTACGGCGGTCTCAACCGCGACCCGTGTCTCGGCATGAACAACAATTGACGTAGTTCGCGTTCAGATCGATTAATTTTATTACGTGTAGAGAAAAACATCGTTCGTCATGGGCATAAGACTTCTCTTATTACGTACATACATTACGTCCATCTGAATCTTTGAAACGCGCGCTTTATTGAAAGTCGGTCGTCGTATAGTTAATGTTGATGGTTTCGGTGGCATATAAATGTCTTCGAACGCCGTTTTCTTCTCCAGATGTTGACTCAATAAAGTGATTAACGTCTGTGGAACAATGACCTTTCAATGCATCCGTTCTTTAAAATTGTGCGCGTCATTTCAGTCATAAAAACAACGCAGCACTTGCAGTGACAATTAAGTTGCTTACGTGACCAAATGGACGACCAACGTTCGGTGTTACGTCGTCCGTCGATCGTCGCTACGGTGAACATCGGCGCTGACGAAGTCTTTTCTTCACGAAAAAGTCCGTCATGGGTGAACATCAGACACAGTGTAACATAACATTGCGGCTAATTATGTATAAGATTATGTTGTGTAGAGCATAGTGATCATCATAGAGGTGCAGAACATCTGTATTGTTGGATAGGACAAACTGTAATAAACTTATTTGCATGGTACGGCCTATTGTAGTTATTATTGTTTCGCCATTCACTTATGTTGCAAAATGGTATGTTTTGGATGGGATAATGGTTTTCTTTAGGAATGTTGCAGTGATTTCTATGATACTAGGGTCTAACTAACACCCGGATATTGTTAGTTGTTCTTTAAGAAATGGCGGGTGTTGTTATCCGTTTTTCAGTGCGAGTTTTGCTTCGTCAAAAATAGTTATACATGTCATCCAAATCCACTGCATCGCATTACGCTTATACACGCATGCATGAGGGAGCACACGTGCGTGATGCTTAACGGCTTACGTGTGTGTGCGGGGTGGGGGTGGGTGGGGTGGGGTGGGGGTAGTATACCATCCTTGAGAATTTATATAACTGATCCCCCTAAACAAGTTTTAGACATCTGTCAAAAAGATATCCTTTTCATGTTGAGCGGATTGGAATGTATTCTGTGCTGCGTTGATGGAAATCTCATTCCACTATTTTCAAATTGGAGTAAAACCAACGTTTTACCGTCAAATGTGTAAAGCGTGCATTGCCACGTGATGTGTGACTCAGCATGTTTCAAGGATGGAATACCAGAAATATACCGAGTGCCCTCCGACCCCCGTGGTGTTTGTTTGTGTAACTTAACCTCACTACCGACACCGACAAGGTGAGAAAAATATATATATTACAATTGATTGTTCGTCGTTATCGTAAACATAGACTGAACGTGACGGTAGTGCTGTCACGTTGACGTCAACTCCCCCGGAGATTTATAGGAATTGTTTGTTCAGGGGTCGACCACGGACGACACTGCTGACGACGTTGCGGCGTGTCGGGCCCCACCTACGTTTCCCCGCCGACGTCGAAGTTTACGGGAATTCGACCGGAACAGTGGCGACCGTTGCGACGGAACCTCACGACGTGAGACTCTATTGAATTGGCGGCAGCAGTGTCTTTTTAATGACTATTTATAATGACGAAGGTTTTTATCTATTCCATTTTTTATAAAAAAAATTATTTATTTATTACTTTTAGTAACTTTTTAAATTGAGTTTTCAGTAATAGCTTTTATGCACTTTATGGACATTCTATTATTTATCTATTTAATTATTAATATATTTTACCTTTTAATCTTAACATTTTCGTAAAATTTCGTACATTATGTGATTCACGCCGGAATGGCATAAGCGAAACGCACGTGCTTCGTTTCACGTATGTAACGCACACATGGTATAATTTAGTAATGTAGACGGATACCTCACGTTGATTTTCCGAATATATTTCAAACTCAAATGTACTTTAATGAAGCACATTTTATTCAAAATATACACTATGCTTTGACAGTTATCTGTTTATGAATATCGACCGTGCCGGAATACGGGACGGTCCCCCGTACAGAACGCTGTGCCCCCTCCAACGTGATTATCAGCGGAATATTTCAAGTGTAGAATTGTGTACTTCTCATCATTGCTCGTCTGATTCATGCAACAAGCGACTGGTCTTCTTCAGTCTCCTAATCGACTGAGATTACTGACCTGCCACAAGGCTGGTTAAAAGCACCATTTTGGCAATAAGGGCCAAGGTGAGTGATTCGAATCACTTCCTGACCGTCCACACCGGGGACAATACTAGCTGTGGCTGTGCGATCACATTGACTGGGGCAGAGAACAAAACACTACAGGGAAAAGAAAATGTCCAGAGCGTGTCACACCAGAAAGTGTTTTACTTGTTTCGTGCGCAACTCACGAAAGCTCTTCGTCAACCCATAGGGCTTCGTTACATAAAGGGTGCGTGTAATAATTTGATTTCGCTGTTTTGCTGCAACAACAACTATAAAAACAACAACAACAACAACAACACCAATGCTCAAATATATAGCTATAATAATAATAACAATAACATATATATATATATATATATATATATATATATATATATATATATATATATATATATATATATATATATAAATATATATATATATATATATATATATATATATATATATATATATATATATATATATACATATATATATACATATATATATATACATACATACATACATACATACATACATACATACATACATACATACATACATACATACATATATATATATATATATATATATATATATACATACATACATACATACATATATATGTTAATATTTAGTATTATTATAATAATAATTATTATTATATCTTTATTTAAAAAGAGCAATATATACAGAATAAAAATTAAGTTTATAGTGGCTCAAATACAACGCCCTGTGATCAATAGCCCGTTGGCACCAGGCCACGCCGCCATGCCGTAGTCCAGCTTTGATGTTACTGTATCCAGTGTGACTTGGACGATGACCGGCACAATATCAGTAGCACACGTCAAATTACGTTCAATTAAAAGACATTTGGGCGGTAAATATATTAGAATAAAATATAGTTTATGCTACATTTTAATTTATACTATATAACATGACCTCACGATAAAAAACAAGTGGCGTATTTAAGGGGTATTGCGTCATGCCCCCTAATTTGGGTTAAGCTGGTGATGCTTTTCGTATATAACCTGTTGCGCCACTACATATTGTAGCACGGTAAACTAATGGGTGACTGGCTAAGCTTGCCCCTCCCCCTTGGGCGTCCCACTTGGGCGTCCCACTTGGGCGTCCACCTTGGGCGTCCCCCTTTGCGAGATCATAGATACACCACTGGAAAACGATCAGATTGTGTACTTTGAAGTTTCTTATGGTAATTTTGTAATTTTTCTAAGAAGTGGAGGAATGTCACAGCTGATATGACACCGCGACAGCTGCAGGTAACAATACAAAGATCTATTGACATTGGCAATGACTCAACGAGCTATTGCAGCGATGAAAATCGCGGTTAATGTCTTCAAACATGGGCTTCTTTTACGACCTTCGTCTCGACGAATACATCAAGACATCAAACAGGTGGATGATTCTTTTATGTATGTTAATAATGTTACATCTGGTCACGTCTGACAAAGTCGGACATACTCCATCACTTCATGGCACGACGAACTGTTTTATTCAGATTTTATTCAGACATGTGATTTAACAGATCACACTATCCTGTGAAAAAAGTTCGGCGCCTAAGAGACAGACACGTCATATGGCGGGGAGGATTGCTCTGAGACAGACAGCAGCTGGTGGAGATCCGCAGGAAACTGTCCAAATAGTTGATACGTTCTGCCGGCATATATACCTCAAATGTACAAGGTTCAACCTCATTGCCAGGCCTGGCTGTGCTATGGGCCTATATATTTTATAATTACTGACATAAAATTCAAATACTGATTAATCAGTCACCTATCATCAATTTATCGAAACAGCGATTATCAAATATATTGATTAATGAATTAATAATTCTATGATCGATCGGTGTGTGTGTGTGTGTGTGTGTGCGTGCGTGCGCGTGTGTGTGTGCGTGCGTGCGTGCATGCGTGCATGCGTGCATGCGTGTGTGTATATATCATTAACTTCTATGATCGATCATTGATCGATCGTCAGTATGTTAGATAAACTATCCAGTGGTATCCAGTGCACATATATATATATATATATATATATATATATATATATATATATATATATATATAATATACGTTCGGGGGTTTCGAACCACCCTTTTACGAAACCCCTTTTTTAGAGAATTATCTTTAATTTAAAATTGTTCAGCAATCATCCCAGAAATGCCCGGCTGATTGTTTACGCCCGAACCCCGTTTTTAAAACCCTGAGACGGGCCTGAATATGTTTGTATTGCTTAATATGCTTCAGTAACATTAAAAGCATGCCTTTAAATAATTAAGTACGCGTATTTAATTGTAACCAATCAGAACCAGCGAAACAAAATTCTATCAATACACTTCGCTTGTTCCGATTGGTTACAATTAAATACGCGTACTTAATTATTTAAAGGCATGCCTTTAACATTACATACGCGTACTTAATTAATTAAAAGCATGCCTTTAATTATTTAAATACGCGTATGTAAAGTTAAAGGCGTGGTTGTAACATTAAAAGCATGCCTTTAATTAATTAAATGCGCGTATGTAATGCCTTTAATTGATTAAAGGCATGCCTTTAAACATTAAAGTTGAGTCTGATATGGGTGATGACACGAGATAGGCCCGCCTCCTGGTGGCACTGAGTGGTATGGACACCGCCTACTTTGACCTTCGACCCGCCGTCGTCAAATTCCTGGAGAAGAACAGAAAACGCGGGGCTCCAGATTGGGACATCTGCGGGCAGCGTGAATTAGGAAATTAATCCGCGAAACGGGGTTCGTTTAGTCAAATTGAGACGACTGTCAAACGTACTGACTTGCAAGTTGCAAGAAACGTGACATGTTTCTATAGCTACTGCATGTGTTTGTAATAAAACAATTCTGGGATATATGTGTAACCTTTATTTTCATACCGAGATGCAGTCATCAGTGTACAACTGTGTGGATAAAAAGATACTTACACATACATAAAGCTCTCATGCAATTCTAAGGGTTATGTAAATAATCATTAATAATGCGTAAACTGTCCTTTTTAACGATTAGGAATGCCTTTTTAGGACATTCCCCCCAGTGAAAATTCAAGAAGAGAAGAAGCGCCCTGGTTTCAGGCCCTACCACGGGGTTTTGAAAAGGGGGGTTCGAACATACGCAGTCAGTCGGGGATTTATGTTCGAACAACCCCCCCCCCCGAGGACGGACATGCATTATACACACACACACACACGCACACACACACACACACTTCTAGGCTAGTAGCCTTTTAGCTGGTCTTGACAATTGTTTGTGCGCATGGGTGGAAAGTTGTCATTTTGTTAAAAACTGTAAGCGCACCAGAGTTTGTCTAGTCTTGATTTGAAAATATTTAATGAGGGCGCTGAAACTACATACTCTAGCTAGCTGTGAGGGTGTTACACCGGTTTACTACCCTGTGCATGAAGTAATGCCTTCATTGTCTTGCAGTCACGCGTTCCTTCTTGAGTTTCAGGCTGTGTCCCCTGGTTACCGTATTGTTGTCCAGCTGAAATGGCATTATATCAACTTTATAGATTCCATGGAGATATTTGTAGGTTTCAATCATGTCTCCTCTTGCTCTTCTATAGTAGAGGCTTGGAAGCTTACATGCATTAACATTTTTGTTTTGTTTTTAGCTATCGATCTTTATTAGTTTAATTCGTAAATGTGTTGTATGTATTGTAAACGTTAACCTTTTGGCTATAATTTTTTTTTATTTATTAAATAGTCATTATTAAATACTATCAATTAAACTATGCTTATTACAGCGTCCTGATGATTACGGGAGTAGTACCATACAATACTGTTTCCATGGACCGCCGTCTTAGTTCGTAAATGTGACGTTCAAACACTGCTTTAATCGCGTTTGCCACTATAATGTCGATGTACTAAAGCCCAACGTAAAATATAGAACCGTCTTTCTCCCCGTCGAGAAAAGGCCATGGTCTATTTGCATTGCATTATGGGAACGCAATAACACTTAACGCGCATGCGTAGCTTCCTTAGACACCAAACTCAGTCGAACATGGAAAACTACAGGGTGCGTGTGTTTTGATTATTTCAAGTACAATTTCTTTGCAGTTAGCATACTTTAGCTACATTTATAGAGGAATATTATGGCGGTACACCAAACGTTCTGCTAAGTGAGTTATTCGTGTTGTTGTAGATTCTGGAACGGCTTGGCAAGGGCGCTCAAGGTGCAGTTTACCTAGCCGAAAGTAAAGCTGACGGGAAGAAGTATGTGCTGAAACAGGTGGGTTACCAGCGAACATTAAAGTAATTAACACCTAGAGAAACAATGCATTAAATAAATTAAATATAACTTTAATATGCATTAATATATTAACAAGTCCTGGTAATGTTATGTTGTCGTGCGTACGCTAATATTATCTACTTTATTGTCAATAATATTGATATTATTATCATGACACGAAATTATATTATTTGTAAATAATGCTTTAACATTATTATTAACGTATCAACCAATCTTGCCAGGTTATATTTTTGTACGTTAATACTATACACTACAGGCCTTGATTGCTTGGTCTAGTTTTCGTACATGGCATATGGGTCGGTGTGTGAAATACCAGGTCATGTAGCCTAGTCACAATGGAATCTACTGTCTGGACATACTGTTGTTGCTATAATTACATGTAACACTTATTTATAAAGCCATCTAAACACGGGTCTTTCATCTTCAACGAAATGTTAATTGATCTGATAAATGAATTTAAATACCACCTTAAATACCACCTTTAAAGGCCACAAGGCACTTAATTTGTGGCAGTTGTAGTAACTGGGTAGATTTCGTCAAGTCTGGGTGCGAGAAGTCCTGGGCTGAGGTCCAGGCAGATAGTTTTAGTTTTGAGTGTAGGGGATGCGCAAGGATGAAGGAAATAGAGGTGGAGTTGGAAGAGCTGAGGCTGCTCGTTGTGGCAATGGTGGGAAGGGAACAGGGGAGTTGTGCCAGTAGTTCCGGTGAGGGAACAGTAGACGATAAAGTGGGGAAAGACACAAGAGATGCTAGGGAGAGCTCACCTCAGCCTGGGAGGAAGCTGAGAGGAGGGAAGGTGACAGGTCATAGGGAGACAGGACATAAGGAGACGGGAAGGAAAGGAACGGGAGGGAAGACAACTGGGGTGAAGGAGAGGGGAGTAGGGGAGACAGGAGGGAAGGAGAAGGGAGTGGGGGAGACGGAAGGGAAGGGGTCAGGACAGAATGTGATGGAGGGGATCGAAAGGAAGAGTTATTCTGCAGCAGTGATAGAGGGGGTGAGGAAGAGAGCGAGGGTGTTTGTGGGGGATTCGATAGTTAGGAAGACCGACAGAGTCTTAAACAAGGGAGATGATGTGGTGGTCTGCTTGCCTGGAGCCAAAATAGAGGCGATAACTGAGAGGGTAAAAAACATCGTAGGCTCGGGTAAGGGTGGATCTGTTTTAGTACACGTAGGGACAAATAACGTAGAGCGGGAGGGTACAACTGCCATAGTTAGGAAATATAGGCAGTTGGTCAGAACACTAAAACAGACGCGGGTTGAGCAGGTAATACTGTCATGGATTTTACCTGTAATGGGCAGGAGGGGTCATAAATATTGAAATTGTCGGGGGATGGCAATTAACATGTTAGTCCAGAGGCTGTGTAGGGAAGAGGAAGTTGGATTTGTGGATTTATGGGGAAGTTTTGTTGGGAGGGCTGATATGTACATGAAGGATGGGCTTCATTTAAGTGGAAAGGGGGCGGCAGTATTCGCGGACAAACTTTCAGCAGCAGTAGATAGCGACTTGGGTACAATGACAAATATTTTTGGAAGTAAACATTCTTTAAACTAGAAGTGCAGGGTGGTTACCTAGAGGTGTCTCAAGCAGAACAAGAGGCCACTAGCACAGATAAACCAATATCAAATCATCCGAAAAACAACTCTGAAAAAGGTTATAGATGCGTATGTTTAAATGCAAGGAGCATAGTAAATAAGAAAAACGAATTAAACATTATGGTAGAAGATATTGACCCTCACATAATTGGTATAACTGAATCATGGGCCAACATAGATATAACAGATGCTGAATTAGGACTGACAGGATACGTAATGTTTAGGAAAGATCGAATAGGAAGAAGGGGCGGGGGAGTTATTTTATATGTTATAGAATCTATTCAGGCTTATGAAATAAAACTAGAAAGGGAAGCAGATTGCGATGAAGCTGTTTGGTGCAAAATTGTTTCAGGAAATTCAAAATTAACTATTGGATTAGTTTACCGAAGTCCAAACATAAACGAAGAGGACAACACAAAAATAAAAAACGCTATAAAGGAAGTTAGTAAAGGGGAATGTATCATAATGGGAGATTTTAACCATGGACACATACAATGGAATTCTCTCTAGAGAGCACAGGGATTGAAGATCAACAATTTCTATGTTTAATCCAGGATAGCTTTCTTACTCAGCACGTACTAGAACCAACCAGGGGAGAAAATGTATTAGATATAGTTTTGTCATCACAAAAAGAATTATTGGACAATGTAAAAATATTTGAACCATTGGGTAATAGTGACCATAATCAAATACATTTTGACATCAATGTAAAATCAGAAAGTAAAAATAAGAAAACGTACAAGAGAAACTTCCACAAAGGTAACTACAAAGATATGAGAAAATACTTAGCACAGCTAGATTGGAATAACATGCTGATGAATAAGACTGCAATTGAATGTTGGAATATTCTAAAATATGAAATTGAGAGTATCATTGATAAATTTGTTCCCTTCCGAAAACAAGGAAAACGGTGTAGAAAGAAACACTTGTCAAAAGAGGCAATTAGAAAAATAATGCTAAAACAAACTATGTGGAGGGTTTATAGGCGTACCAGAAAGGAAGAAGACTATGCAAAATACAAAGAGGCACTTAATGCAGCTACAACTGAAATCAGACAATCTAAAAGAAGCTATGAGCAAAAACTGACATGTAACATAAAAACTGACAGCAAGAGTTTTTATGCATATGTCAGGAGTAAACAAAACGTACAAGACAAGGTTGGACCTCTAGAAGACAGTGCTGGAAATATAATATCACAGGAGTTTTTAATGGCGGAAGACCTAAATGGTTACTTCAGTTCAGTGTTTACAAAAGAAGATATTAGTTCATTACCAGTTGCTGATGCTAAATTTCAGGGGGCTAAATCTGACTATTTAGGACCGTTAGTTGTAACTCCAGAATTGGTAGCTAGGAAAATAAAGGCAATGAAGGATAACAAATCACCGGGAGTGGATGGGATTCCTCCAAAATTACTAATGGAAACAGTAGATCAAATCAGTATACCACTTGCAAGAGTATTCAACTTGTCATTAAAAGAGGGAGTTGTTCCGTTTGAATGGAAATAAGCAAACATCATACCATTGTTTAAAAAGGGTTCGAGAAATAAGTCAGAGAACTACAGACCAGTGAGTTTAACGTCAGTGATTTGTAAATTATTAGAAAGGTTAATTAAAGACCATATGGTGGACTTCCTCGTTAAGCATAAATTATTAAATTCATCTCAACATGGATTCCTTAAAGCGAGGTCATGCTTAACAAATATGTTATGTTTTTTGGGAAAAATCACTAAGTGGATAGACGAGGGATCGCCAGTAGATATTATCTACTTAGATTTTCAGAAAGCTTTTGACAAAGTGCCACATCAAAGATTGCTACTTAAATTAAAAGCCCATGGTATCGGGGATAGCATAACTGACTGGATAGAACAATGGCTGACTGACAGAAGACAACGAGTTGTAGTAGATGGCGAAGTTTCAAATTGGAAATCGGTTTTGAGTGGGGTACCTCAAGGATCAGTATTAGGACCTATATTATTCTTAATTTATATCAATGACTTGGACGAGAGTATAACAAGTAACATACTGAAATTTGCGGACGACACAAAACTGTTTAGAAAGGTTAATACTGATGGTGATAAACAACATTTACAAAACGATCTAGACAGATTTGTGAAATGGTCTGAGAAATGGCAGATGCTGTTCAATTTTGGGAAATGTAAATGCCTACATACAGGACATGGGAACTTGAATGTAAACTATAAAATGGGAGCTACTGTTCTTGGTACTACTGTAAAAGAAAAGGACTTAGGAGTTACAATAAGCGCTGATATGAAAGTTTCAGAGCAGTGTGGTATTGCAGCTTCAAAGGGTAATCAAATTCTTGGATTGATTAGAAGAAACATAACATACAAGGGAAAAAAGTTAATTATACCTCTTTATAAAGCAATAGTTAGACCTCATTTAGAATACTGTGTACAAGCATGGAGACCATATCGTAAGAAGGATATAGATACGCTTGAACGCATACAAAGGAGAGCAACTAAAATGATTCCAGAACTTAGAGACCTTAGTTATGAAGAACGCCTGAAAGAATGTGGTTTAACAACTCTAGAGACAAGGAGGTTAAGAGGAGATCAGATTGAAGTTTTTAAGATATTGAATGGGTATGAAAATATTGATAGAAATATGTTTTTCTCACTCAAGAAGGATAGCAGAACTAGAGGACATGAGGTAAAATTAGTAAAGGATCAATGTAGATTGGACATCAAGAAGCACTCGTTCTCACAGAGGACAATAAATGAATGGAACAAACTGTCTACAGATTGTGTAACTGCTAGCAGCGTGAATATGTTTAAAAACAAGGTTGACACATATATCAGGAGGGCGGGTTATAAGTAGATGAACATTGATGGACTCTCGATAAGCCAATGGCTTCCTTGTCCACTTGCCATCTGGGCCTTTGGCTTGGATGGCAAATCTTGTTAAACCTCTCAATTCATCGATTGGAGATTATAATATTGAGGGTGTGCTGCAGGGTTCTCAACCTGTTTTGGGGGCCAACCTCCCACCAATTTTGAGGTTCCACCAATCCCACTTCCCACTTATTTTTTTGGGTCACATCCCCCCAATTTTAGGACCAACCTCCCACTTCTTGCAGCACCCCCTTCAATATTGCATGATAATTCTCAAATATATTAATATCATTATGTAATAACTGCACAACATGGTTAAGTTTGTGTGATTTTGCAGTTTTTTGAAGTTGCTGCAGGGTTGGCACATTTAACCTGCCCCCCCAAGTTAAACCTGGTTGGGCTAAATCTCCATTTTGGGTTAAACAGGCATATTTTCTCACAGTTGCAATGATGCCGATATAACGACAGAATAAAACAATGCAAGAGTTTCATGTATGCATTTAGTATCATGCGAAAGAGATGAGATCATAAGGAACATGGTTGGCCATTTAACTTGCCCAACTCTCACTAATGAACATCATTTATCGTGGGTTAAACTAATAAAACCAGCCTGGGCAACCACGTTTTTGTACCTTATATTAGAGCAACACAACTATAGGGCTCCATAAACCATTGGGGGGTACATGGATCTCAGCTTCCCATCTCCCACCTGTTTTTTTTGGGGGGAGCCATATTAGCTCCCACCATTTTTGAGAGTCCACATCCTGCCAATCCCACTTTCCCTCATAACTTTAATATTAGTCAAGGTTCATTTATTTGGGTTGGTGTTTGGGAACTGTCACGTCTCATGCTCCATTGTCAGCCCTTACATGCTAGATTAGTTTAATGTTAGTCCAAATTTCTACTGTCTGGTTTGGTGTGTGGAAACTGTCCCTGTTGTGCCTCACACTTCATAGACAGTTTCCACACACTAGAATCAGTTTTCGTTGCTGTATATTTTTTATGGGCAGTTTAGGTGGGCAGGTGTGGTCATCATCATGCTGTCAGTCGCTATGCGACAAAGACTGCTTTCATTTCTTGACTGCCGCACTCCATTTAGTTCTCTGCTGTGAGAGTGATGTCCATGAGTCGGTCTTTATGTCTCTCAGCTTGAGGTTTCTCTTGATGGTATCCTTGAACCGGAGACGAGGGCGTCCTCTCTGTCTGTGACCAGAAGACAATTGAGAGTAGAGGATCTGCTTTGGTAGTCTGTCTGATGACATCCTCATGAGGTGTCCAGTCCACAGGAGATTCTTTTTGATCAGAAGATCTTCCATAGAGGGCAGCCCTATCCGACCGAGTATTTCCTTGTTTGTCACTTTGTCCTTCCAGGTTAGCCTCATGATCGAACGCAGATGTCGCATCATGAAGGCATGCAGCTTTTTCACCTGTCGTCTGTACACTGTCCAGGCCTCGGCTCCGTATAGTAAGGTGGATAGCACAATTGCCTGGTAGATCTTGCCTTTGACCCGCGTGGACACATGGTGGTTGTTCCAGAGTCTCTGGCGTAATCGGCCGAAAGATGCGCTAGCCTTGGCCATCCTCCTCTGTATTTCAGCATCAATGCGTCCATCACTTGATATAGTGCTTCCGAGGTAGGTGAATTCGGAACAGAGTTCAGTTTGTTTCCATCAACCATGATATCCTCCTCTCGGGTTCTTGTAGAGTTGGGTTGGTACAGCACTTCCGTCTTCTTGATGTTAATCTTCAGGCCGAACTTCTTTGATGCATCGGAGAAAGCATCCACTATTCTCTGGATCTCTTCAGCGGAGTGGGCAACCAGTGCACTGTCATCTGCGTATAGCAGCTCTCTCACAAGTATCTGGGTAGTCTTGGTCTTCGCTCTGAAGTGTGCGATGTTGAATAGGTCAGCGCTCTGTCTAGACTGTATATAGACGCCATCTCCCATGCCTCGGAAAGCCTCGACAAGCATTGCTGATAGGAAGATGGAGAAGAGCGTGGGGGCCAGTACACAGCCTTGCTTGACACCATTGGTAACACCGAGCGTTTCCGAGACTTCCCCTCCAACACTCACATTTGCCATCATTCCCGTATGTAGAGCCTCGATCATGGTTGTGAATTTCTCTGGGCATCCATATTTCCTCAGTAGCTGCCATAGCCCAGTCCTTCCGACTGTATCAAACGCCTTCGTGAAGTCGACAAATACTATATATAGTGGTCGGTCCTGCTCAATGCACTTTTCTTGTAGTTGTCAAAGACAAAATATCATGTCCGCTGTGGTCCGGTTGGTTCTGAAGCCACATTGTGTCTCCGGAACTACTTCTGGTGTTATGTGAATAGATAGTCTGTTGAGCAGGATCCTGGCGAAGATCTTGCCTGCTATGGAAAGAAGAGAGATTCCTCTGTAGTTCCCACAGTCTGTTCGATCTCCTTTCTTGTAGATGGTTACAATGCTGGCATCCTTCCACGCTTGTGGTACAGAACCCTCCTCCCAGGCTTTGGTGATTAATTGGTGCAGTCTGTTGGACAGATTGTCTCCTCCGTGCTTCCATACTTCAGCAGGAATTCCATCACCCCCAGGTGCTTTGCCATCTTTCAGGCCGGCGATTGCTCTAGCCATCTCATCCATGTTTGGAATCTCATCAAGGCATGTGTTGGTAATGCGCTGCTGGATGTTGACAAGAGCTTCATGTTCTATGTCGCCAGGGACGTTGAGTAGTTTTTGGAAGTGTTCACTCCATCTTGCCACAACTCTCTTGCTGTCAGAGAAGGTCTCCATTCCATCTGTTGACTTCAGGTGAACAGGTCCCTTTTTCGCGGGTCCCCACACTTCCTTCAGTCCATTGTAGAAGCCCTTCATGTCATTTCTGTCTGCAGATCTCTGCAGCTCCTCTGCCTTCATTTCCCACCATTCTGACTTCAGGGCACGGGTGCGTTTTTGTAGCAGTCTGCAGGCATCTTTGTACGCTGCAGTGGTGGATCTAGTACTCCTGGTCTGCAACACTCTCTGGTGGGATTGGTCTCTTCTGCTTATTAGATTTTGTAGCTCCTGGTCGTTGGGGTCGAACCAGTCCTGGTGTTTTCTGTCTGGCTTGCCGAGAAATGTTTTAGCTGTGTTGTATACTACCTGTTGCAGAGCTGCCCATTCCTCATCTGGTGTTGAGCTTTCCTTCTCCTCCCATTGGGCGAGAGCGCTGTCCATCTCCTGCTCAAAGCTCTCCCTATGACTGATGGTACGTAGTTTTGCTGTGTTTAGCTTGGTCAGTTTTCTTACCCCTTGTCTGTTGTGCTTTTGTCGTACTCTAAATGCCACTTTTGACCTCAGCATATGGTGATCGGTCCAGCAGTTAGCTCCACGCATGGCTCGAGTACTGTGGATGTCCATCTTATCCCGACACCTCGTGATGATGAAGTCGATCATATGCCAGTGTCTGGAACGAGGATGCATCCAGGTGGTCTTGCGTTCATCCTTCTGCTTGAACATGGTGTTCGTCACTATCAGTTCGAACTCAGAGCACAAAGCCAGTAGAAGCTCGCCATTGGAGTTGCGTTTCCCGATCCCATATTTGCCCATGACCATGGTCCATTTGTCATTGTCTCTTCCTATCCTTGCATTGAAGTCTCCTATCAGCAGTAGCTTATCGGTACGAGGGATGCCTCTGAGCGTACTTGACAGCTGGTTGTAGAAAGCCTCCTTGTTATCGTCCGGGTTTGTCATTGTTGGAGCGTAAACACTGATAATTGTAGCATAGTTGTCCTTGCTCAGAGGTAGTCTCATCATCATGATTCTGTCATTTACTGGCCGTGGCATTTCTGTCAGCATTGTCACGATGTCCTTCTTTATAGCAAAGCCCACTCCAGCCTCCCTTCTCTCTCCTTTGGGTCTGCCACTCCAGAAGAAAGAGTATTCCAAGTCATTAAGACTACCAGACTCTGAGAACCTTGTTTCGCACAGGGCGGCAATGTCTATATTGTACTTGGCGAGTTCCATTGCTACTAGTGCAGTACGTCTTTCCGGTCGGTCGGCTACTTCTCGGTCGAGGAGAGTCCTGACGTTCCATTGAGCGATTGATAGTTGTTCTCTTCTTCCTAGCTGATTTTTCACGGTCGACGGAAGATGAGGTCGAGCAGCGCGGTCCTTGGTAACCCGGGCGACGACCGGTCCGGTATGGTAATTCGTGCGGTTGTGCATTTCATGAGAGCTGCTTGCAAAAAGTGTTGAAGTGCTGCTGGCTTTTGCAAGTTACTAGCGGCACTCTCTCGGGGAGCAAATAGAGGTCTCACACCGGCAAGAACACGTCAAGACAGGCGCGAGCTATTTATCCCTGCAGTGGCTGGTCGGGAGATGTTGGGAGTTCCATTCATCAACCACCCTTTATGCTGCCACAATGACATGGTTTTCTGTTAGGGTTTGCTCCCTTAGCCTTCGGTTCTGTCGAGAACCTGTATCACAAGGCAGTGATTTTCAACTCTGCAATGCAGGGGCGTCAAACTCCCTGAGGTATTGTAGTACCAGAGGTACTGTAATACTTGCATACATAAGGTGTGGTGAAAGGGAGCTTTATGATACCTTCTTGAAATTTTTTGGGTTTTTTATGTTAGTAATTTTTGGTGGCGTCATATTCCATATACGAATTGCTCCTGGATAAAATGAAAAGATCCCTGCATATATGTGACACCTATGGGGCTACGTAGTGTCCTTGGGTTCATGTGACACCTATGGGGCTATGTGGTGTCCTTGGGTTCATGTGACACCTATGGGGCTACGTGGTGTCCTTGGGTTCATGTGACACCTATGGGGCTATGTGGTGTCCTTGGGTTCAGGTGACACCTATGGGGCTATGTGGTGTCCTTGGGTTCAGGTGACACCTATGGGGCTACGTGGTGTCCTTGGGTTCAGGTGACACCTATGGGGCTACGTGGTGTCCTTGGGTTCATGTGACACCTATGGGGCTACGTGGTGTCCTTGGGTTCATGTGACACCTATGGGGCTATGTGGTGTCCTTGGGTTCATGTGACACCTATGGGGCTATGTGGTGTCCTTGGGTTCAGGTGACACCTATGGGGCTACGTGGTGTCCTTGGGTTCAGGTGACACCTATGGGGCTACGTGGTGTCCTTGGGTTCAGGTGACACCTATGGGGCTACGTGGTGTCCTTGGGTTCAAGAGCGGGTTAGTAGGCATTCAGAGAAATGGTCAGATTCTCCAATGTTTAGAACACATTCTGAGTAAACCACTGGCGTGATATTCTTGATTTTAGTTGCGCATGGTTAGGTTATTATTATCTCTTTTTGGTGCATTGCTCCAAAACCATGACTTTTTTACACTTTAACTGCACACACTGTGTGTACAAAAACACTATGGAGACAAACTATGTGTGGTTGTGGCAACGGTACCAGACATGCATAGGCACATTTCCTCAATTATGTACAAACAGCTACAAGGAGCATTACATGAGACTTACCTCGTTATTTCACCATTGCCCAAAACAGGTTTTAAAATGACTTTTACCATAATTTTGGCATTGTATCTCCGAAATGTCTTCAACTGTGTATTTTGGGTTTGTCTCTTGTGGATTTTCTTGGCATATAGGTCTAAACACTGGGTCTCAAAGGATGTGAGCAACAGAAACAGCTTCTTCCCATGATTCCTCCGTTGTCTGCACATACAGACCACTAGATCTGCATGTTTCTGCAGTGGATGATATAAATTAACTGATCTTGTTTTGCTTGATAAGTTTCTCTAGGTATGCAAAGATTATTGCAGCTGTCTGGAATGATCAGGGCTGGGTCCAATTACACAAAATTATATCAATTACAATTACATTAATTTTTTTTATTACAATTACAATTACAGTCATAATTTTTCAAATCAATTACAATTACACTGTTACTATTACAATTATATTATGCGGAACCAAATATATTCAGCATTTGTTAATTATGTATCAGGCTACAGGTCTGTTGTTTGAATACCAGCTTAGCCTTTGTCTGACAATGTCTGTGCATTGTTTATTGATTCCTGGCTGTTACCAACTTACTGAAAAGGCTAATTGCTAAGGCTACCCACCACTAGCACCACTGACCAGTACCCACCAGACAGTGAATACTGAGACTTAAATATAAATATATAAGCAGGTGTTATTATTAGTCGTGATTTTGAACTCATGTGAAACTTAAATTATATTGTTATCGACAATTCGTTCAAGTAGTTTGTGATATGAAACGTACTGTAATTGATTGTAATTGAAATAAATTTTCAATTATACAAAATATTACAATTACAATTACAGCAACATTTTGAAACCATAATCAATTACAATTACAATTACACAATTTTGCTGTAATCAATTACAATTACATAATTGGACCCAGCCCTGGGAATGATGATCACAAATCTTTTGTGATTCTGTGGTCTTGCTACTTATAGTATACAGCAACTGGATACACTCCTACCTGTCCTTTGTTGTAGTAGGCGGTTACTAGCTCAACATTGTTACATTGTAGTTAGCAGTGTAATTGTTGGCAATTGCCTTTTGTACAATGTATGGCATGGTTGGTAGGTAGCCATACTTTAAAGTGAAACAAAAGTCATGACTTTTGGACTACGCACCTAAAAGAGATAATAAAATCTAACGAAGTGCAACTGAGATCAAGAATATCACATCACTGGTTTACTCAGAATGTGTTCTAATAGTGGGAGATTCTGGTCATTTATCGTATTACCTGAGGGTTGACATGTTAACCAGTGTGACTGGTAAGCGCATGCACAGTTCTAAGAAATCGGGTAACCTAGACTACCTTGTGACATATTAAACGCGGCTTGTATATCGAGAACCAAAGCAATATTTCTTGAAATCAAACGTTCTGTTATATGACACAGAAAGAGGACTAGTTTAGTAAACTATGTGTGTTATTTATGTTACTTGTGTTATTACATAATTGAGTTAGGACTGGAAGCAAACAGCACGGCCATATTATATTGGTAAGAACAGGAATAGGTGTATACAAATATATTTTCATTTGGCTAGTGAATATTGTCAGACTATGACATTCACGATGTTGGGTTATCTAACAGTATGGCATGTCTCGTGAAATTAAGATTCGCGTGTTCAACAAAGTTTCCTAGTAGACCACTGGCGTAATATATTCTTAATTGTAGTTGCAAATGGTTATGTTTGAGTAACTCTTAGGGTGCACATGCCTAATACCAAGACTTTTGTTTCCTCCACCCAACTGAAACTTGTTTAGCGTGGGCCAGGAATTATTCCAATAGAAATCTAGGGCAATCAGAAGCAACACAAACTCTCAATCAAGCTAGATATTTTTTATTGTAGTTGCGTATGGTTATGTTTTAGCTTAGTATCTCCAACATCATGGTGTTTGTTTCCCTTTAAGATACACATTCTTTTCCAACCAAATTTGATAATGAAAGTGTGACCTACATTGTCATTGTTGACCGTTGGTTGGGTAAAGACGTGCATTTAGTGATCTGTATCATTTCTACTAAAATGTTATGTCAGGTCGAGATGTCTGAATGACGACTTTGCATTGTTCTGGCAAGCCATCTAAACACACTGCTTAAATGCAGACAAATTGGCAATCACAGGTGGTAATTTACACCTACCCATTGTGCCATCTTAGTTCACCTCAGATTATCCCATGGCAGCAATTGATACCCATTCATTCAATTGAGTGAAATCATAGGCGTTCAGAAGCAAGTACTGTAATGGCATCAAGAGTGCACTATTAATAGCTCTAGTTAGACATGCACTTAACATTATTGAGTTAATGCAGGACATTATAACCCCATTTAGTACAATACAGCACTCAGTTGTCAAGGCAAAACAATAGGTAATTAAAGGGAAACTTAAGTGATGGTTTTGGGCCTATGCAAATAAAAGAGATAATACTAACTAACCACATGCAATTAATAATGTCCAATATCAAGAATATCATGGGTTTACTCAGAATGCATTCTAAAAGTGGAGATAATTTTTCTGGTTGACTCAGGGCCGACAGGTCAACTAGTGCAACCGATAAGTGCATGCTCAGTTCTGTGATATCGGGGCAACCAAGACTACAGGTTCTGTGATATCGGGGCAACCGAGACTACAAGTTCTGTGATATCGGGGCAACCGAGACTACAGGTTCTGTGATATCGGGGCAACCAAGACTACAAGTGACATATTAAGGGAGGCTGACATACACAGAACCAATGCAAAGTCTCACACAAATGTGCTATTTTGCCAGAAAGTGGACTGGTTTGATAAACAATGGCTAACATATGTTACATAAGTTGAGTTTTGATACAAATAGCATGGTCATATCTTATTGAATAGAATAGGAATAGGTGTATACATGTATATTTTCATTTGGCATATGAATATTGCCAGAATACCACACTCGTGACGTAGGGTTATTTTCTAACAGTATGGCGTGGCCCATGAAATTAAGATGTTGTGTGTTCAACAAGGTTTACATAGTGAACCACTGGTGTGATATTCTTAATTGTAGTTACAAATTGTTATGTTTTAATAA
This sequence comes from Lamellibrachia satsuma, assembly GCA_033239005.1. Taxonomy (NCBI): domain Eukaryota; kingdom Metazoa; phylum Annelida; class Polychaeta; order Sabellida; family Siboglinidae; genus Lamellibrachia; species Lamellibrachia satsuma. The sequence continues at coordinate 9,659,127 of BSQZ01000017.1, forward strand.
CTCTTAGGTGCATAGGCCAACAAACGTGACTAGTTTCCCTTTAAATTTATTTGCTGACATAATTTATATAATCATTATTATATTATGGTTTTGTAGTAGGCTAAATTCCTATAAAAAACAACTATAGGTGCACAACATTATTAGTTATATTGAACCAGTGTAAATATTGATTAGTAATTGTATATTACCAGTACCACAGCTGTTTACTTTCAAATTAGAAAAAAACATACATCACCACAGTGAAACCACAAATAAATAGCAAACATACATCACCACAGTGAAACCACAAATAAATAGCAAACATACATCACCACAGTGAAACCACAAATAAATAGCAAACATACATCACCACAGTGAAACCACAAACAAATAGCAAAGCCCAACAGCTGTGTTTCTCTTTCATTGACATATATATACATATATATATATATATATATATATATATATATATATATATATATATATATATATATATATATATATATATATATGTAAAAGGGTTACTAGAAGATATGTACGTGTATATTTAAACAGTTATTACAATATATAGAACTACATTATGGTATTATCTTCATTATAAAATAATGCCTCAGTTCGATCACTCAGCTGTATAAATGAGTACCTGACTATAGGCAGTGGTGGATGCATGAACGAATAGTCGTGAGGTCACAACAGCTCACACATGTACATGGCTTTAATTTTAATACATGAGGTCACAACATGAGGTCACAACAGCTCACACATGTACATGGCTTTAATTTTAATACATGAGGTCACAACATGAGGTCACAACAGCTCACACATGTACATGACATTTATTTTAATACATGAGGTCACAACATGAGGTCACAACAGCTCACACATATACATGGCTTTAATTTTAATACATGAGGTCACAACATGAGGTCACAACAGCTCACACATATACATGGCTTTAATTTTAATACATGAGGTCACAACATGAGGTCACAACAGCTCACACATGTACATGGCTTTAATTTTAATACATGAGGTCACAACATGAGGTCACAACAGCTCACACATGTACATGGCATTTATTTTAATACATTTCCTTGGTAAACATGTTTTGTCTGCAACTGCCGTATTACCCAGTCGATGGGGAATAGTTGGTAGGTGTCAGTGGTTTTACCCAGTCGATGGGGAATAGCTGGTAGGTGTCAGTGGTATTACCCAGTCGATGGGGAATAGCTGGTAGGTGTCAGTGGTATTACCCAGCCGATGGGGAATAGCTGGTAGGTGTCAGTGGTTTTACCCAGTCGATGGGGAATAGCTGGTAGGTGTCAGTGGTATTACCCAGTCGATGGGGAATAGCTGGTAGGTGTCAGTGGTATTACCCAGTCGATGGGGAATAGCTGGTAGGTGTCAGTGGTATTACCCAGTCGATGGGGAATAGCTGGTAGGTGTCAGTGGTTTTACCCAGTCGATGGGGAATAGCTGGTAGGTGTCAGTGGTTTTACCCAGTCGATGGGGAATAGCTGGTAGGTGTCAGTGGTATTACCCAGTCGATGGGGAATAGCTGGTAGGTGTCAGTGGTATTACCCAGTCGATGGGGAATAGCTGGTAGGTGTCAGTGGTATTACCCAGTCGATGGGGAATAGCTGGTAGGTGTCAGTGGTATTACCCAGCCGATGGGGAATAGCTGGTAGGTGTCAGTGGTATTACCCAGTCGATGGGGAATAGCTGGTAGGTGTCAGTGGTATTACCCAGCCGATGGGGAATAGCTGGTAGGTGTCAGTGGTTTTACCCAGCCGATGGGGAATAGCTGGTAGGTGTCAGTGGTATTACCCAGCCGATGGGGAATAGCTGGTAGGTGTCAGTGGTATTACCCAGCCGATGGGGAATAGCTGGTAGGTGTCAGTGGTATTACCCAGCCAATGGGGAATAGCTGGTAGGTGTCAGTGGTATTACCCAGCCAATGGGGAATAGCTGGTAGGTGTCAGTGGTATTACCCAGCCGATGGGGAATAGCTGGTAGGTGTCAGTGGTATTACCCAGCCAATGGGGAATAGCTGGTAGGTGTCAGTGGTATTACCCAGCCGATGGGGAATAGCTGGTAGGTGTCAGTGGTATTACCCAGCCGATGGGGAATAGCTGGTAGGTGTCAGTGGTATTACCCAGCCGATGGGGAATAGCTGGTAGGTGTCAGTGGTATTACCCAGCCGATGGGGAATAGCTGGTAGGTGTCAGTGGTATTACCCAGTCGATGGGGAATAGCTGGTAGGTGTCAGTGGTATTAAATTATTCAGCAGTTCTAATGTCATTTACACTGCATGTGCGTGTTCAGCGAAGCGCAATGTCACGCTCCATTCATCGCCGCAGGTTGGCCGAGTGCAATGTATGCATTATGATTAATCTCGCAGCATTGCCACCCATAATTTAGTATTATCATGTGAAACAGCTTACAGCATTTATTTCCACATCAGCAAACATACAAGTGTGTTGCCAGTTGCAATGCACTGGCCACTTGAGACAGCCGTCTCTCATATTTCCATGTTTGTTATGTTTATTTCTTCTCTGTCATCTGGGGTGTGTCGCTGTCCATATTCCACTTGCATTGATCCAGCAAAGGTTTTATTGAGGTTCAGGTCATATGGGCAGTACAAAGTTTCGTACGGGCAACATTTTTTGACAACTGGTTTAGCTTAAGATGGTCACCAGTTGTGCTTTATTTTGTGTGTTGGTTGCAGTAAAATGAGGATTTTCCAACAACCGCTGAATTTGTGAAAGAAATATGCTGTTAACATTGCTGTGTTAAAATTATTTGATTTTCAAATCATGTAGCAAACTTTACGGAATATTGACAAATATCATTATCATCAACCGAGAGAAGCAACTGTAGACTTGTAATTGTCAAGATGGCTACCAGTTGTGTTTTGTGAATATTATGGTGGGAATGTTTTTGCTTCAATTAAAAATTATATAAAACCAACACCTGAAAGATTGCAAACTCTTTCACACAGAGATGTTTAACAATTATGATCATACTAACAGGATGGAACACAAGAATACTAACAGGATGGAACACAAAAATACTAACAGGATGGAACACAAAAATACTAACAGGATGGAACACAAGAATACTAACAGGATGGAACACAAAAATACTAACAGGATGGAACACAAAAATACTAACAGGATGGAACACAAAAATACTAACAGGATGGAACACAAAAATACTAACAGGATGGAACACAAAAATACTAACAGGATGGAACACAAGAATACTAACAGGATGGAACACAAAAATACTAACAGGATGGAACACAAAAATACTAACAGGATGGAACACAAGAATACTAACAGGATGGAACACAAAAATACTACGCACAAACACAAACGCAGGTTGTGTTTGTGGGTTCTTATATAACGCAGTCCAAAGCGATTTACACTTCACCCCCCGGCAGACCTGTTCAATCCAATGCCATCTCGACTTCTCTTGGAAGCATTCAGCCATGCTGCAATTACTGTGCAAAGACTATTCGTTCACATGTCCATTGTTTGTCTGTGGCCAGGTGCTCATTTATACAGCTGAGCGAACTGTGACATGTGGGAAAACGAAATTGCCAAAGTTTCGAAATGACAGAAAGGATTCAAATGCTACCACACCCCACAAAAAGAAAGTGAAACATGTCTTGTTGAGTGTGTTTATACTTTTATTGGTGTATTTACTCTTCAGGTGGAGTGCAAGGATGAAAATGAAGCAAACCAGGCATTCAGAGAGGTAGGTGATTTTTATATAGTTTAATCTACAATCTTTATCAACAACTGTACCTACATACCCTGTTATTTTTTCCTGTAAAATATCAGATTGGTGACATTAGTAAATTAGCCATAAGTAAATTAACCCTTTATTAAACATGCGTTAATTATGAGCCGTGCAATACGAAATGCCATATTGAACGCTTTTGATACAGATGGAATAGTTTTTTATGTCATGACTCAGTTATCTTCTACAAAATGGAGGGTGTGATGACGAAGTCAAGCCGCCTGACTCCACTGTTGGTGGGCACCGTGCTGGATCCACGTGTATCCATGCATTCTATGCCCTAAATATAAACTATAGATGTTTGAAATGTATTGTCGGTCAATTTCAATTTTTTCCACTTTCTTCTGCACTAGATAGTGATCTCTAACCTTGTACAATCTTGTGGTTCTCCATTGCCATTCTCCACTGCGCACGTTCTATGATGACAAAAGTATTGTTTACATAATCACGTACAAAACATCAGATAACAATTTTAATCCAGTTTGATTGCTTGAAACTGACTGCAATGACATAGAACATAGTCCTAACTTTTAATTAAATTTAATGCGTGTGAAATAAATATTAAATAGCACCTTTGCGAAGTGCATCCCCCGTAATTGTACTTGAAGGCTGGCATAGCACAAATTATTGCATATAATTAGTTGAATGACACGATCATAGCTGATATGAGTGAAGATGTTCATCAGACAGGATGGTTCAAATGAGTAATATTTTTACTTATTTCAGTCAGTAAACTGACTACGAAATAAGTAAAAAAAACTGATGCTAAAATATTACTCATATGCTTTCAATGAGTTAATGCCTTGTTCCAGCATGGCACCAAAACCCAAGCTTTACATTATACCTGCCATATGTCCAAAAAGTATCACGTATATATATAATTGACAGTAATAATAATGTTATTAAGTACTACTAATAGTAATATATGAAGTATAATGGGCACATCCATGGTAATGGGGCACACGTGTTGGACAAGATAATGTTTACTTTCATGAAGAAGCTGCAGTCAACACTGATGATATTTGCCATTCATTAATTACCATTGTAAGAAGAGGGTAACATTCATAACGGGGACAATAAGCATAATATGTACACAGTGAACAAGACATAGGCTTTATGGGGTCTTTATAAAGTCTAAATTTATGAAGCATTTGGTGTACCTTTATGGAATTACAATACAAGTTTATCATATGATCAACTGATCAATTATTAGTTATAAACTAAAAACAAATAGGAGGAAATGTCCACCAACTAAAATTAGTGGTGGGAAAACATCTGGGGGAAATGTTGTTACATTATTGATGATGCATAAGGATATTGTGTGTATCTGTGTTTGTAGGCGATGACTCTCAAGTCTCTACAGCATACCAATGTCTGCTGTTACAAGGAGTTCTTTGTCATGTGGGACAAGGAGGTAAGTACTTAGTTTGGCAACAATAATGACTCCATGGATAGTCAACCTATGGTGTAGTGTCAGGCTCATATGTTTAAGTACAGTGTAAGGCAGAGCTGCAGCTGAAGTACCAAATAAAAGTGAATGCAGTGATAAAGGTTGTTGCAAAGCAAAGGACGAGAAACAGCAGAAATTGTGTAAGGCGATTAAAGAGGATTAGCCAAGAAAAGTGAACTTAAAATGAAATATAGATAGTGATACGGATATCATTCAAACATCAGCAATGAGGTGAAAGGGTGGGACAAAGAGGTGAAAGGGTGGGACAATGAGGTGAAAGGGTGGGACAATGAGGTGAAAGGGTGGGACAATGAGGTGAAAGGGTGGGACAATGAGGTGAAAGGGTGGGACAATGAGGTGAAAGGGTGGGACAATGAGGTGAAAGGGTGGGACAATGAGGTGAAAGGGTGGGACATTGATCACTGGGTTAAAACAGGAGTTGGCATTTGGGAGGAGTATATCAAGAATCTAATAAATATGGAGAGGAAGATGGGGTGGAGGAACACAGTTCGGTGAGGAAAGAGACATAGTGTGTGGAATAAGAGAAGATAAAGTGGAGAAGGCAGATAAGGAAGATGAACATTAGGAAGCCTGTTGGAATGGATGAAGGAGGGATTCTGTGAGAGTGTGGAAGAGGAATAATTGTACAAATCATCCATGTTTCTTTTGCAGCGATCTGCAATGTTTGTGTGCATTGTGATGGAATACTACCCTAGAGGTGACCTGGGACATTACTTGCGTTGTGAGAGGGAAAAAGGAACCGTGATCCCAGAGGAGGTGGGTTCTTACAATGCATATGTAAATAGTTGCACATATGTTTTCAGTTTATTTTATGTTCTTTATATAATAATAATAAATGTTTTATTTCAGGCAAGGGCCCTTATATATATACAATACAAGGAAAAAACATAAATATATATAAACCCTGGATAATATCAAAGATTCAAATAATTTACTAGCAGTTGTGGCGAGAGCAGTGTGTCTATAGTTGTTGTTATCTGACAGGTCACCCACCTTATTTTTAATTATGGGGGCTATGACTGTAATCATCATAACGTCCGGTTAAAAATTGTGAATTAACATGTTGCTATATAACAGTGACATGAGAACATGAAGTTTCTCATTCGCATATTTAAAATGTTTCTTACTTACACTATCATAACCCGGGGCTTTGCTTATAGGAATTGCATGTATTATATCTTGAATTTCCTTAACTATAATAATCATTTGTTCATCTTAGTATGCAGTTGTAAATAGTTTATGAAGTTTGTTACCTATGAAATGTTAGCCATTTTATAGATTATGGTTGTTTTCTAAGACAGGTTTCATAATGTACAAATTTGAAGTTGTCACATTTTAGACATCACATACTAGCAGTTTAGATAATAATTAGCACAGTTTTGACACATATGCCAGCCTTCACATTTATTTTAATTAAATATACAACTATTTAGAACATTATGAGTCAATGATATCACAACATTGTGAGTCAATGATATCACAACATTGTGAGTCAGTGATATCACAACACTGTGAGTCAATGATATCACAACACTGTGAGTCAATGATATCACAACATTGGTAACAGCTGTTTACAAACTACTACTAATAACTGATATGGTGATTAATTTCATTTAGTTATTATAATATGTCACTGTAGGGAAGAATTATACATTGTATGTTATGGATTAGATTTTGGGTGTTGGCTTGTTGTATGCAAATCAATGTAAAACTGAATTTGGATTTCATTAAATTTATAAATAAAATAAATATTCAACTCTAAGCTGCATTGTTATTCTATGCACACCGAGATATTTTCTTGGCAAAATAATAAATTATTGACTCAGTATTGGTACTGATGTCAATGTTATACAACTACGTTATGCTAATGTACATTTATATCTATAGTTATTTGGTAAAATGACAATTTTGTGATTGCAGAAAATACAGAACTGGTTGGGGCAGATCATCTGTGCTCTTGTCTTTGTTCACAAGAACAAAGTCATTCACAGGTTAGTTCGATTGATTAATCAGATCATCAGTGCTCTTGTCTTTGTTCACGAGAACAAAGTCATTCACAGGTTAGTTCGATTGATTAATCAGATCATCAGTGCTCTTGTCTTTGTTCACAAGAACAAAGTCATTCACAGGTTAGTTCAATTGATTAATCAGTTTGCGTTCACATCTCTGTCTTTGGATATTTGTTTTGCTTGGACTGTTAATTTTTTTGGATGTGAACTAATGATAAAATTTATCAAAAGTATTATTTGTTCATATGCATTATAAAAACACTATATTTGTCCTGTATGTTATGAAGGCTCCCAATGTTGACAACAGGCTTACAATTATATGCAGCTGAAAACAATTATTTTTTATTTATTTCACATCACATCATAGTACGCTGATGCCCAATGCACTTCTGTATCATGACATAGAAAGACATTATTATATGCCCAAGCTGCTTCATTACACAGTATGATATATTGTTAGATTAAATAAACAAATTGGATTACTACCGTCATACAAATTGCTCATTATATCATGACCTTCTTTTCACACGATATAACACACTGTAAATTTGGTCAGTATGAGATTAGTAGTGTCTAAGATATGACATAACCCATTTCCAGACCAGCCTGTCCTTTTAACAAGGATTAACATTCCAGGTGGAAGAACCGGCAAAAGTAAAGCATGAATTAAAATAAACACAAACATTAGCATAGCATAAATGATCAGTGAGTTAAGCCGTTATTAAACATATGGATAAATTGGTAATTATTATCCAGGGTGTTTCCAATTATGTAATTGTCATTGATTACTGGCAATACATATTAGTAATTAATTCTGGTTTTGAAATAGTACTGTAACTATAATTAATTTATTTTGTATAATTGCAACAACTATATGAATTTGGATTAGTAATACCTTACCTGAACAAATGTACCAAAATTGTGCCTCACACATTTTTATCGACAACAAAATATTCCAATTCAGCTACACATATGCCATATAATTAATTAAAAAATTCTGAAAAAAAATTCCCACATATCGCATCTGTTATTGATGATGTGTAATTGTAATTAATTTAAAATTTATAAGGGTAATTGTGATTTAAATGAAAAATAATTGTGATTGGTTTGATTTTGTGTAATTGGACACCCATTTGTTAATGTGAACTGATTACAGTTTTAATGCTCCTTCCTCAATTAGTTTGGCCAATTGTATTAACCAGTCAAATGAATTAGGTTCACTGGTATTCAAATATGTAGTTCTTCAATAATATGGACAATTGGTTTAATAACAGAATGTGTACTTTTGTTAAAATCATCAAAGGAAGTTATTTTGATCATTTGATTGTGTAACTTACGAAAATGTGAATAGCAGAGCCACTTTTACCTTTTTCCTGCTGAAAAATAAGATAATTTAATAATTTGTCTGATGAGCTTGCATGAAAAATTAAATAAAAAAAATGCACGAATAAAATAGCATATGTCATAGTGGATATGTCATAGTGGATATGTCACAGTGGATATGTCATAGTGGATATGTCACAGTGGATATTAGGTAGGTTTGCTTTTCCCAAAATGAGTCTGAAATGAGACAAGTGAAGAAAAAAAAATTCAGAAGGTCTCTGAAATACTAAGGATTATTTTGCCCGATATAACGTAATGCTTTGATGCAACACAAGTATAAATAGTACAGCAAGCAGAAATATAGTTGCATCCTGATATACGATAACCTGGGTTGTCTTTTTACTGTAGAGATTTGAAGCCGAGCAACATCTTCAAAGATGGAGAAAGGATCATTATCGGTGACTTTGGAGTCGCCACAATCATTGGTGATGTCAGGACGAAGACAAGAACTGCCGTAGGTAGGTCCATCTCAACTGTTGTCTACGTGCCACTGTAAGAATTGATGCCATACTTTTGTTATAATAATAGTAACGATAAAGTGCCTCTGAATACAGATGTATAATAAGGCTATTCTCTGTGAAATGTTTGCTTGTCAGACATTGACAGTGGATGGTTGGATCAGGTAAAACCTTTTTGTTGCAAACATTCTAACCAAGTTCAGACCCTAAACACAGGTGCGACACACAAGCATTCCTGAGTAACAATACGTGACATGACACAAATCTGCCAAACGTATTGAATTGTAACAAATGAAATCGTTTAGTAATGATATCTTTAAATGTTATTCCAGTTTCTGTAGAGAAATATGGTGATGTCAAAACAGGTAATATATTAATATAATTAGTTATTAATTAATTTAAGATATTTATTCCAAGGCCCCTAGGTGACTATGTAGTGATACATTGCATACATAAGCTAACTTTAATATATATAATACCTATTTAATATAATATATATATATATATATATATATATATATATATATATACATACATAATTATATATAATTATATATGTATTATTATTATACATATATATATATATATATATATATATATATATATATATATATATATATATATATATATATATATATATATAATTATATATGTATTATATATATATATATATATATATATATATAATAATACATATATAATTATATAACTATTATTATTATATATATATATGTATAGGCGTTAGTAGAGTACAGCTTTGTTAACTTGAATGCTCATCATAATGTTATCATAAAGAAGTTTTACAAAAATAATACTTGTGTACCTTATGGTTTTGTTAGTGTGTCTGTACTAATTATCATATATCATCTTCCTTCATCTTTCTTTTGTTATCTGTTATTAGCAGTTATTGTGCAAAGGACGTATTTCTGCCTAAATAGCTAGGTTGATGTATTGCTTTGTTTCATGAATCACAAAACCATGTGCAGTTAATCGGACATACAACTTGTCTTGATAAAATGGTGTACAACATATCATACAATGACATATTTAGAGTTGTTCTGTGAGAAATAATTGCTGAATGATTCTCGCTAAAGGCAAATTTGTAAAGAAGTGTCCAATTAGACACCTCAATTACTGTTCTAAGACAAATAACATATCATTATTTAGCCAATTGTAGCAGTAACATCTAAATGACCTTCAGATGAAGTTTACATTAAAATCATCTCTTCAAATCTACTCAGGCATTCTGCACATAAACAGTATGACTGCTAGGTATGGCTCTTTTACTCTTCATACAATTATGAAATACATGATTAGTTTGAATTTGCACTTGAAATATTACTATGATGTGTGAACATTGTATTTGTATTTATAATGCAATATTGCCTTGTGAACTTTTGAAGAAATTAAGTTATGCGTGCTTGCATAAATTCATTCATTTCTTCATTCATGCATGCATGCATGTACAACTCCAGTTTAAAATTTCATTCTACTTTTACTAAAATAAAGCGACTCAGTCATTTTATCAATTTCCAACACTACTTTCTATGTTGTTAATCAGTTTGGTCAGTCATTCTCACAAATGCCATTTGTGATGGCGTATCTTTTAGGTTCGATGAACTGGATGGCTCCGGAAGTATTTGACCATGCATACGATGAACGCAGTGATATCTGGTCAGTTGGGTGCATACTCCTGGAGATGGTCACGTGTGGCTTCATTGCCAGACCTGAAGAGATTGCTGGCAAATTGTTTGAGATCAAACACAACTCAAAGGCCCTTGATGCATTGATGGAGACAGTCAGTCAAGTAAGTGGTGCCCTTCTTGAAAGCATTCCTAGTCCAGTTGCTCTGTCTATGACAACTATGCAGTAAAGTATATTTATAGACACTGTAGTGTTCGAATGGGATCAGTGGTACAAAACATTTTGTTAAAATCTGCCATAATGATGGTATAGCAAATATAATTTGTTTTTACTTAACAGTTTGTGTGATGATTTCATTAAAATTAAATAACACATTTGCACAAATGACCAAGCATGTCATAATGGATACTAAATAAGTATGATTTTTCATGAAATGATCTAAAATGAGCGAAACAGTTGAATTGTAGAAGGATGCAAGTGACAATATCATATGTATATACAGTTTAATGTGCAGTATATCTGCATTCATGACCAACATTGTTCAAAGTATTGGATATACTGATGTATATAAGACTTCGATCTGTGCAAGAAATGGATACATGCAGTTTATACACTTGTAAATGTTTACACACTTTGTAATGCTACTGTTTTTTTGTTACTATGAAGGGGGTGTGGCAGGCATATCAACCTCCCATCTCCCACCTGTTTTGGGGTCCAACCTCCCATCTCCAACCTGTTTTGGGGGCCAACTTCTCATCTCCCACCTATTTTTGAGGCCAACCTCCCACCTCCCACCAATTTTTAGGACTAATCTCCCACTTCCTGCCACACCCCTCAATATGGACATGATGCGTATTGCATGTACTTTTTTGTCTTAAATAAAAGACTGATTGACTGATTGATTGTTTAGTGAACTTTGATATCTTCGCTTCAGACATACTCGTTCAACCTTGTGATAATCATCAAGGACATGTTGCAACGAGACTTCACTGCAAGACCAACCGCTGTGTATGTTTGCATATTTGTCTCTTGTGCTTTTAAAATATCTCCAGGCAGCTCATATCACACATATCACTTTCTCTGTAGCTGCACCCAAAATCTGGAACTATAGATACCTTCAGCCAAAAATTCAAGACGTATTGCATTTCCACTCTTAAGTCTTCACCAGACCCTCACTTTGACAAACAATGACAATGGATCTGTGTTTATGATATCATCATGTTTAATGATTCTGGTTTCTTTTGCCTCTGAGCTCAGAGTCCCGAGGATTTAGGAGCCATAGAAGTTTAATAATATTATTATTATAAGATGGTTTTGGCTTGTTAACATTCTAGCAATCTACAAAATAGAGTGTGCGTTTTTTACTCCTGTTTCTGTGACAAAAGAAATTGTGTGGAGTTCTGTGTAGTCATGTATAATGTTAATTAATGCATCATATTGTACATGCACACGGACACATACACCAACACACACACATACATACATACACAAACGCATCCACGCTCACACACAAAAACTAACAGATGCATGTTTACCGGGTACTCATTAATTAGATGCCTGTATATATAATAGTGAAACCTAACTGTATCAATGTAAGATACCTGTAGTAAAAATCATGTGTCTTTTGGAGAATATAGTTAATAAATTATTTTGATGACAAAAAAATTATTTGCTGGCAAAGATTTAACAAGATTTAAAAAAATTTAACAAGATTGCCATCCCAAACAACAAGTTCCAGATGGCAAGTGGACAAGGAAGCCATTGGCTTATCGAGAGTCCAACAGTTTTCTCATCTATGTGTAGCCTGCCCTTATCAAATATCTGTCAATTGTATTTTTAAACATATTCACACTACTAGCATTAAGTTAACACAATAATTTGGCAGTTTGTTCCATTCATTTATCACCCTCTGTGAGAAAGAGTACTTTCTCATGTCCAACCTACACTGTTTCTTAATTAATGCTGCTTTGTGTCCTCTGGTTCTACTGCCTTCTTTAAGTTTGAAGAACATATTCCTGTAAACATCCTCATAACCATTAACTATTTTAAACACTTCTATTTGGTCTCCTCTTAGTCTCCTGGTCTCTAGTGTTGTCAAACCACATTGTAATAAGCGACTTTCATAACTAAGGTCTCTCAATTCTGGAATCATTTTAGTTGATGTTCGTTGTATTTTTTCTAGCTTGTCTATGCCTTTTTACGATATGGCCTCCATGCTTGAATACAATATTCCAAATGTGGTCTAACTATTGATTTGTACAGGGGTACAATTAGCTGTTTCTCCTTATACATGATAGTTTTCCTAATTAGCCCTAGAATTTGATTTCCTTTCTAAGCAGCAATCCCACATTGCTCTGAAGCTTTCATGTCAGCACTAAATGTTACTCCTAAGTCCTTTTCTTGTGTGGTTCTACCTAGTACAGCATCCCCCTTTTTATATTCTTCGGCCATGTTTCCATGTCCTATGTGTATACAAATACACTTCCCAAAATTTAATAACATTTGCCATTTTTCTGACCATTTAACTAATTTTTCTAGATCATCCTGTAAACTTTGTTTATCTGTATCGTTAGTAACCTTTCTGAATACTTTTGTGTCATCTGCAAATTTGAGTACTTTGATAGATATGTCATCTTCCAAATCATTTATATATATTAAAAACAGTATAGGGCCTAATACTGATCCCTGTGGTACCCCACTCAAAACAGATTTCCAGTTTGAAATCTCACCATCTACTATAACTCTCTGTTTTCTGTGTGTAAGCCACTTTTATATCCAGTTGATTACATCATTACCTACGCCATGGGCTTTTAGTTTAAGTAACAATCTTTGATGTGGCACTTTATCGAAAGCTTTCTGAAAATCTAAGTAGACAACATCCACTGGTGACCCGACATCTACCCACTTTGTAATTTCTTCAAAAAAACATAAGAGATTGGTTAGACGTGACCTTGCTTTTAGGAACCCATGTTGAGATGTATTTATTAATTTATGTTTTACAAGGAATTCCACCATGTGGTCTCTAATTAATGTTTTGAGTAATTTACATACAACTGATGTTAAACTCACTGGTCTATAATTTTCTGGCTTGTTCCTCGATCCATTCTTAAATAGCGGCGTACTGTTTGCCTCTTTCCATTCTGAAGGAACTATTATCTTTCATCTTCTTAATTTTCTTTGCTATAATTTCAGGAGTTACAAATAACTGCCCTAAATGTTCTGATGTATTGCCCTCAAATTTAGTAAATGGAACTGGAAGTGAGCTGATATCTTCTGTGGTAAAAACTGAACTCATTCAGGACCTCTGCCATTTGAAACCCATCTGAAATGATGTTATGCCTGTTGTTTTCCAGTGATGATGAGCTAGACTGTTACTGCTTCATTCTGTATGATGTTATGCCTGTTGTTTTCCAGTGATGATGAGCTAGACTGTTACTGCTTCATTCTGTATGATGTTATGCCTGTTGTTTTCCAGTGATGATGAGCTAGACTGTTACTGCTTCATTCTGTATGATGTTATGCCTGTTGTTTTCCAGTGATGATGAGCTAGACTGTTACTGCTTCATTCTGTATGATGTTATGCCTGTTGTTTTCCAGTGATGATGAGCTAGACTGTTACTGCTTCATTCTGTATGATGTTATGCCTGTTGTTTTCCAGTGATGATGAGCTAGACTGTTACTGCTTCATTCTGTATGATGTTATGCCTGTTGTTTTCCAGTGATGATGAGCTAGACTGTTACTGCTTCATTCTGTATGATGTTATGCCTGTTGTTTTCCAGTGATCATGAGCTAGACTGTTTCTGCTTCATTCTGTATGATGTTATGCCTGTTGTTTTCCAGTGATGATGAGCTAGACTGTTACTGCTTCATTCTGTATGATGTTATGCCTGTTGTTTTCCAGTGATGATGAGCTAGACTGTTACTGCTTCATTCTGTATGATGTTATGCCTGTTGTTTTCCAGTGATCATGAGCTAGACTGTTTCTGCTTCATTCTGTATCTGAACAACAAAGTTAACACATCGTATTTTGATTGATGTAATGTTCTACATTCCCGTCTTCCATTGTAGGGACATAGGTGAAAGGTCATATATAAAAGACTGCATCGCCATTTATCCAAACTTGGTGACTGTCTTGAAGAAAAAGGAATCAATAAAGTCTGTTGAAAGTTAGTGGATCTGTTCATTGTAGTTTGGTAATTTTATTTAAGCTTTTCGATTGTCAATGCACACAACACCTTGACGAACGAAAATTTCAGCTGTTTGATAATAATATGTTATATGTTAACCACTTCCGTCTCTCAATTTGTTGACAGAGGCAAACTTACATCGAGAGCATGGCTCAGAGCAACCTTACACACACCAGGGTGAATTTCTTTAGAAAAACAAGCAGTCAAAAGGAACTTTGACCAACACTAGATTATACACCTAAATAATTAACTATTACATTTAAATTAAAACTCCTGTGTTTGCCCATGGAATGGACTGTTTGGAATATAATCCCTTGAGACGAGGCTTGACTGTACTGACTGATTTCAGGGCCAATCCCCATTGACCAAGGCATTGACGCCATCACAGACTACCTCACGGACTTCATTGGCCATAACAACTCTGTGCGCAAAGCACTTTATTTGCTTGCACATCTGACCAAGGAAGATGGAAGCTCCTTAAGCGTTGTCGGCAAGAAGGTGGTGAGCGGAGTGATGAAGCGTTACCTTCACGATGACCAGATCATAAAACTCAGCCTGCAGATATTTCGCAACATCGTTCCAATGGGTAAGAACGTGTATGATTGCGGGAGTTTCAATGTCAACTAATTAACATTGATAAATAAATAATGGTTCTTTGATGCACTAGTTTCTGGCTTATGCTAATCAATGCACGTACAAACTAAAAGACCATTAAAATATATAATTCATATAAATAAATAAATCAATTAATTAAAACGTCATCACAGAAAAGCATAAAAGTCCTCCACGACAATGGCTAAAATCCATAAAAACAGTATTTCACACATTGCCATATGCACATTGGAAGAGATTAGTCTTTAATTTGTGCTTAAATAATGTCAATGAAGGTGTGTCACAGAGGGAAATTGGTAGTGTGCTCCAATGTGTGGGGCCAGTTGTTCCATAAACACATCTGCCGATGTACTTGGACACTGGTAGACATCTTGTGAACAATGTAATCGTGTTTCTAAAGTATCCGGGTGGCACTTATGCAAGAAATTTAATTGTTTCAAGTATGAAGAGAAAATGATTGTCCTTCCTCGCACTTTTGCACATACACAACAACATCCCAGTGGATGTAGACAACATCCCAGTGGATGGAGACAACATCCCAGTGGATGTAGACAACATCACAGTGGATGTAGACAACACTGTCATCTCTGGATTCACCCTGCATATTGTCATGCATTCAGTGCAGCAGTGGATCTGTAGCGATTTGATTTTGGTGCAGAGAAACTGCAGAGATTTGATTTTGGTGCAGAGAAACTGCAGCAATTTGATTTTGGTGCAGAGATTTAACAGAAAAGCGTGGAATATCAACTAGAATAAGTATTACTATTGCATATATATTATACGTAAATGTATTGTATATATTATATTAAGAAACAGTTTTTGTGAATAATTAGTCAGAGGCAGTATTTTAGCGTAAGTTAGTTCCAGACTCCGGCAAGGAAGTCAGCGAGCGATATAATAGGGTTGTTTACCATTCAAAAATTCAGATAGCATAGTGAATAGTCGGAAAGAGTGGAATATTGATTAGAATAAGTATTACCATTACACATATATTATACACAAATTTCTTATAGACATATATTAAAAAAACGTTTTGGTTAACAGAGGCAGTATTTTTCCAGGACTCTTATAGACATATACTCAGTGAATGACAAAAGGGGTTTGTCTACAGGTCGTGAATTAAACTGGTGTATCAAACTATTATTTACATTGTTGAATATATATGAGATAAAGTGATAAATTTACGTAAATCACACACATATGGTAATATCTGCCACAGTTGTAGTAAACGTTTTCGGTAAAAAGGAATTAACGGCAGGATCTGACTGTAAGTTGGCATACACCAAGTTCATTGTTTTGTTTACACAGTGTTCTCTGTATTTGCTAGGTGGCAGGCATATTTTTGGCTCATGCGTGCTTAGTAGAAAAGACATAGTTAGCAAATATATTGTCAATATTAAATTAAATACTAAATAACCCAGCCTAAAGTTTTCTTTTGAACACGAAAACAGACTTACTCAAGGCTAACATAGCAATCAAATTAAGACTAAATTATGTGATGGCGCTATGCAAATGGCAGGTAAATGCCACCTTTAATATGTGGCAGTTGCAGCAATTGGATGGACTTTGTCAAGGTGTGAGAAGTGGCAATGGTGGGAAGGGAACAGGTGGGTTGTGCCAGTGGTTCAAGTGGGGGTACACCAGATGATAAAGTGGGGGAAGATGATGAGAGATATGCTAGGGAGAGCTCACCTCATCCTGGGAGGAGGCTGAGAGGAGGTAAGTTGACAGGACGAAAGGAGACGGGAAGGAAAGAAATGAGAGGGAAGACAACTGGAGCAGAGGAGAGGGGAGTGGGAGACACAGGAGTGAAGGTGATGGGAGTGAGGGAGACAGGAGGGAATGTGTCAGGAGGGAAGGCGAAGGGAGTGCAATTTAGCCAGGAGATGGGAGGGAAAGGTGACCGGTTGATGGGTGAGAGAGAGAATGAAAACATTCAGCCAGGTGACAAGGCTGCAGGACAGAATGTGATAGAAGGGATCGAATGGAAGAGCTATTCTGATGCAGTGATAGAGGGGGTGAGGAAGAGAGCGAGGGTGCTTGTGGGGAACTCGATAGTTATGAAGACCGACAGAGTCTTAAACAAGGGAGATGACATGGTGGTCTGTTTGCCTGGGGCCAAAATAGAGGCAGTAACTGCGAGGGTAGAAAACATTGTGGGTTCGGGCAAGGGTGAATCCGTTTTAGTACACGTAGGGACAACTAATGTAGAGAAGGAGGGTACAACTGCCATAGTTAGGAAATACAGGCAGTTGGTCAGAACACTAAAACAGACTCAGGTTGAGCAGGTGATACTGTCAGGGATTTTACCAGTAATAGGAAGGAGGTTCAGAGATATTGAAATTGCCAGGGGATGGCAATTAACATGCTAGTCCAGAAGCTATTTAGGGAAAATGGAGTGGATTTGTGGGGAAGCTTTGTTGGGAGGGCTGATATGTACATGAAGGATGGGATTCATTTAATAGGAAAGGGGGCAACATTATTTGCAGATGAACTCTCAGCAGCAGTAGATAGTGGCACGGGTAGCATAACAAATATTTTTGGGAGTAAACATTATTTAAACTAGAAGCGCAGTGGGGGTTACTTAGAGGTACCTCAAACAAAACAATTTCTATTTTTAATTCAGGATAGCTTCCTTACCCAGCACGTGCTAGAACCAACCAGGGGAGATAATGTATTAGATACAGTTTTGTCATCACAAAAAGAATTAGTGAACAATGTAAAAATATATGAACCATTGGGTAACAGTACAGTAACCATAATCAAATACATTTTGACATCAATGTAAAATCAGAAAGTAAAAATAAAAAAAACGTACAGGAGAAACTTCCACAAAGGTAACTATAAAGATATGAGAAAATACTTAGCAAAGCTAGATTGGAATAACATGCTGATGAATAAGACAGCAATTGAATGTTGAAATATTCTAAAATGGTTTAGTGAGAGCAGCATGGGTGTCATCAGACCAAACAAATAACAGGGTGCTTTGCAAATGCCCAGTGCGTGGTTATTGTTGATCTAACTATCTTCTAAACATGACATCTCCATAGTATAGGTTCTGTACTTGAGTTGTGTGTTCATATTTGTTATGATAAGACAATTTAAAATTTAAATTTCACGTTTATTGAACGACCTTTTGAAAATTGCTCATATGTCACCCAAGTTGACCCAACTAGTGTATATATATATATATATATATATATATATATATATATATATATATATATATATATATATATATATATATATATATATATATATATATCTTTATCCACGTGCAAATGCTTTCTTTCAATCTCAATGTACAGTTAAAGTATATATATATATATATATATATATATATTTTTTATATGTATATATATATATATATATTATATATATATATATGTATATATATATATATATATATCTTTATCCACGTGCAAATGCTTTTTTTTCAATCTCAATGTACAGTTAATGGAATTAATCACTGTTTTTTACCTTTGACTTATTTTATGAAACAATTGAATATGTAGACAATGCACCCTCTGTATTGTGAAAATATGATCCCCATGTGAACGTGTAGTGCCCCCCGGCGTCTGTTTGGGAAAATATGACCCTGTGTAAACTTGTGGCGCCCCTGTAGCCTGTATTGGGAAAAAATTACCCCCCTTGTGAAATGGGCCTGCAGTTGGTCATATAGCTGGCTTAGCTGCAGCAGCTGAGGATTTCTATTGATGACATCACACCTTCAGATTTTAACGGGTGGCATGACAGCATTAGTTTTGTGAGCTTGTGTAAAATTTCTCTTATTTACAACTTTGATGTCACATGGTATGTGGATAATTGTTGGACTCTCGACAAGCCAATGGCTTCCTTGTCCACTTTCCATCTGGGTTTTTTTGCCTTGGATGACAATCTTGTTAAATTTGTAGATGACAAAAATATGATGATGGCTTCAAGCCAGAAATGCACAATGGAACAAAAAATGGTAGCATTTAATTAAATATTTTCATATCGTGTATATAAATTAGCTTGTCATATTCTTGTTGTAGCTATTGGTATTTATTATATTATGAGCAGTTGTAAAATTGTGGTCATTTGGAATCTTTAATGAAAATATGAACACGTTTTGTTTTCAGCTAATGCTGGTGACACATTGTTCACGCCTGAAATCTGTGATGTCATTATCACAGCAATGAAGGTCAGTCAATATTTGTAATGACGATTTTGGAATACAGAATTTTGATGATTTTGGTTTATTTAATGATTTTAACATATTTATGATAATAATTTTAGAATATTTGTGGTAATGACTTTATAATATTTACAATAATGATTTTAGAATAACTATGGTATTGATTTTAGAATATTTATGATAATAGTTCATAAA
Source organism: Lamellibrachia satsuma (assembly GCA_033239005.1). Lineage (NCBI taxonomy): Eukaryota > Metazoa > Annelida > Polychaeta > Sabellida > Siboglinidae > Lamellibrachia > Lamellibrachia satsuma. Next base: position 9,679,050 of record BSQZ01000017.1, read on the forward strand.
TGATAATGAAAACAATATTTTAATTATTTATTATTATTAATTGAGTAATAAGTATCTGAATTGTGATTTTATAAAAAATACAAAACAAATTTTAATGCTTAATAATTTGTTCTGAAGATAACATAGAGTTGCATCTCTCCAGAAAAATGGTGGTACCGAAAAGGACTTCATATTTTTATTTACTTCATAGCTCATAATCACTTTCTCAAATTATTGCCAAAATAATAAATGAAGATATACTTAACGCTCATAATATAAGTGACCTTCTATGTGTATCATTAATTGAAAATGTTTTAACCTTCGTTACCATGTTATGGCCTCTGCTTTGGAAGTTAATATAAAAGTACATTATGCATAAATTTGTTATCATAAGTTGTCAATCTTTGAAAAAAATAAACTGTCACCTCAATTTTGCAATTATTTCTACCCAAGATAATTTAAAAAAAAACCCACATATTTACACTCTCAAACATTGTAAGTGACTAAATCGTTTATTTACTTTTCAGGAAAATCAAGAAAACTTGGAGATTCAGAAATCGGCTGTGGGGCTCCTGATGGCAATGGCTGCCGATGGTCAGTTTAAGTAGACACAACTAAACATATTCATACGTCTAATTCAGTATTTAAACTTTCACTGCTGCTTTCACTCCTGCGGCTGTCTCTATGGTCAATGTCATAATAAATGTTAAAACGCTGCCAAACTCCAAAATTTCAAATGTTCTACTATTTTGTGAAAACCTCCTGATTATCATAAAAACATTACTACCAGAAAGTGTGCCATCAATTAGACAAATTGTTGCAAACGTGAAGCGCCTACAGAGAGAATGTCGAGTTTGACACATTTTAAACCATCTAGCGGTTAGCTTTAATAAACATGTTTTTGGTCAGATTGTTCCATATGTTACACATGCAGAGGCAGCATCTCAGGCGATTGGTCACTGCGGAGGAATAACGGCAGTCATGACTACAATGAAGCTGTTCAGTCACCAAGTGGACATTGTAACGCCGTGTTGCAATGCTCTCTGGACACTGGCTGTTTGTGGTATAGTATTTTCTCCTATATTTATATTTTATTATAATTCTTCTAATCAATTTGCATATTCTGTTCAGGACGTCACTGCCCAAATTTATTTGATGTTTTTCTCCAACTTTTGTATTAGCTCCTGTCACCATTCCAAAGACATCTGTGATCTTTTCCCACATTTGTCATAGCTAACCTCCGTTTCTTTTCCTTGCCACAATTTCCTTCTGTATCGTCTTTTCCAATTTTGCGATAGTGTATGTAGTTTACTCGATACTGATACATTGGTAGGGTGTGCTATCCAAGGTATTCCCAGTATTAAAAGCATTAATGTTGTACTTTTCACATTGAAGATTTTGAATAATGCTAATAGATGTTGATGACCACATATTTATTTATCTTTATATCATTATTATTTGTTTAAATAATAATAATAGAAAAATAAATAAGGTTTATTCAACCAGTAATGTTAATTAATGGTTGGTTCAACGTTATCTCTCTTTATATTGTTATTTTTTAATACAGTTGTGTTTGGCGCATTAATCTATTATATGCATCTGTAGAGTGTCCAGTTGCCACAACTGGCCCAGGTATGAATTGTTGTTACCTGTATTTTGTATTCTTATATTTTTATGCCAAACAAAACCAGTTTTCAATTATATCATGTTAGTCTGAGGTGAGAGTGAGTCTACTTGTGTTGTGTGTTTGTCTGATGTGAGAGTGAGTCTACTTGTGTTGTGCATTTGTCTGAGGTGACAGTGAATCTACTTGTGTTGTGCATTGGTCTGAGGTGACAGTGAGTCTACTTGTGTTGTATATTTGTCTGAGGTGACAGTGAGTCTACTTGTGGTGTGTATTTGTCTGAGATGACAGTGAGTCTACTTGTGTTGTGTATTTGTCTGAGGTGACAGTGAGTCTACTTGTGTTGTGTATTTGTCTGAGGTGACAGTGAGTCTACTTGTGTTGTGTATTTGTCTGAGGTGACAGTGAGTCTACTTGTGTTGTGTATTTGTCTGAGGTGACAGTGAGTCTACTTGTGTTGTGTATTTGTCTGAGGTGACAGTGAGTCTACTTGTGTTGTGTATTTGTCTGAGGTGACAGTGAGTCTACTTGTGTTGTGCATTTGTCTGAGGTGACCGTGAGTCTACTTGTGTTGTGTATTTGTCTGAGGTGACAGTGAGTCTACTTGTGGTGTGTATTTGTCTGAGGTGACATTGAGTCTACTTGTGTTGTGTATTTGTCTGAGGTGACAGTGAGTCTACTTGTGTTGTGTATTTGTCTGAGGTGACAGTGAGTCTACTTGTGTTGTGTATTTGTCTGAGGTGACAGTGAGTCTACTTGTGTTGTGTATTTGTCTGAGGTGACCGTGAGTCTACTTGTGTTGTGCATTTGTCTGAGGTGACAGTGAGTCTACTTGTGTTGTGCATTTGTCTGAGGTGACCGTGAGTCTAATTGTGTTGGCATTTGTCTGAGGTGATAGTGAGTCTACTTGTGTTGTGCATTTGTCTGAGGTGACAGTGAATCTACTTGTGTTGTGCATTTGTCTGAGGTGACAGTGAGTCTACTTGTGTTGTGAATTTGTCTGAGGTGACAGTGAGTCTACTTGTGTTGTGTATTTGTCTGAGGTGACAGTGAGTCTACTTGTGTTGTGTATTTGTCTGAGGTGACAGTGAGTCTACTTGTGTTGTGTATTTGTCTGAGGTGACAGTGAGTCTACTTGTGTTGTGTATTTGTCTGAGGTGACAGTGAGTCTACTTGTGTTGTGTATTTGTCTGAGGTGACAGTGAGTCTACTTGTGTTGTGTATTTGTCTGAGGTGACAGTGAGTCTACTTGTGTTGTGTATTTGTCTGAGGTGACAGTGAGTCTACTTGTGTTGTGTATTTCTCTGAGGTGACAGTGAGTCTACTTGTGTTGTGTATTTGTCTGAGGTGACAGTGAGTCTAATTGTGTTGTGTATTTGTCTGAGGTGACAGTGAGTCTACTTGTGTTGTGCATTTGTCTGAGGTGACAGTGAGTCTACGTATGTTGTGTATTTGTCTGAGGTGACAGTGAGTCTACTTGTGTTGTGCATTTGTCTGAGGTGACAGTGAATCTACTTGTGTTGTGCATTTGTCTGAGGTGACAGTGAGTCTACTTGTGTTGTGCATTTGTCTGAGGTGACAGTGAATCTACTTGTGTTGTGTATTTGTCTGAGGTGACAGTGAATCTACTTGTGTTGTGCATTTGTCTGAGGTGACAGTGAGTCTACTTGTGTTGTGCATTTGTCTGAGGTGACAGTGAGTCTACTTGTGTTGTGCATTTGTCTGAGGTGACAGTGAATCTACTTGTGTTGTGCATTTGTCTGAGGTGACAGTGAGTCTACTTTTGTTGTGCATTTGTCTGAGGTGACAGTGAGTCTACTTGTGTTGTGCATTTGTCTGAGGTGACAGTGAATCTACTTGTGTTGTGTATTTGTCTGAGGTGACAGTGAATCTACTTGTGTTGGCATTTGTCTGAGGTGACAATGAGTCTACTTGTGTTGTGCATTTGTCTGAGGTGACAGTGAATCTACTTGTGTTGTGCATTTGTCTGAGGTGACAGTGAGTCTACTTGTGTTGTTAATTTGTCTGAGGTGACAGTGAGTCTAATTGTGTTGGCATTTGTCTGAGGTGACAATGAGTCTACTTGTGTTGTGCATTTGTCTGAGGTGACGGTGAATCTACTTGTGTTGTGCATTTGTCTGAGGTGACAGTGAGTCTACTTGTGTTGTGAATTTGTCTGAGGTGAAAGTGAGTCTACTTGTTTTGTGTATTTGTCTGAGGTGAGAGTGAGTATACTCATGTTGTGTATTTGTCTGAGGTGGGAGTGAGTCTACTTATGTTGTGCATTTGTCTGAGGTGAGAGTGAGTCTACTCATGTTGTGTATTTGTTTGAGGTGAGAGTGAGTCTACTTGTGTTGTGTATTTGTGCACACAGAGGACAATGCAAGAATTATGGTTGAAGAGAGATGTATCAATGATGTTGCCAATGCATTGGACAGACACATGCACTCAGTGCCACTGGTGACAGCCGCTTCTGTGACGCTGATGTCTCTGCTTCTGGAAGGTAAGCAAACACTTTCTGTAATCACATGACGTCTTTGTGTCAAACAGACTGCATTTGTCCTACAGTATACCTATTTCAGAAGTCTGATTCTTTTTGAATTGTCTTGATTGATCTTAGTTTGTTTTAAACACTTGTCTTGTATATATTAATACATTGCATTATGTGTTCAAACATTTATTGGTTTGGCCATTTTCTTCATAGAATATCGCTTACTCAGCATTTCACTTATTTTACCTATTGTTCGTTTACTTATTCAGACTGCCCGTAGGATTGCTTCATTGAAAATATTACAAGCCTAGCATATTTTATATTTGCCTGAATGCATTTTGTAGAGGAGAGCATGTCTGTTGCTACACAGTTGAATATTGTCAATCTGCTGCTCACAGCCATTGATACACACGTAACAGAGGCAAAAGTCGTGCGCAACGCATGCATGACATTGGCATTCATTGTGGAGGAAGACGGTTTGTTTTTTGTGCAATTTGTACACATTAATTGACATCTGCATGTGCTATGACAGCAGTTCACGTATGAATGAATAGATGATGGTTGATGTGGCTACACTTTACAAAGAAGTTCACTAGTAGCATTATTGTTAACCCTGGCATTCTTTATAGCTGTCATCATAATGTAGTTCATGAGCATTGGCAGTATTTTACATTTGGCCCATACATTGACCAGGATTTATCACATTTCACTTCACAAGATATGTGCTGAATTTCGTTGACGCACTTGCTCAAATTGTTTTTTGTTTTTTTCAAAACTTTTTATTCAGCTAAATTGTAATAAATGGTTTATGTCTTGTCGGGACATAAGCATTTAGTGTAAGTATAGTTAAGGACCATTCCGAATTTAAATATACGGGCATTCCTAGACAAATAATGTTACATGTAAAAAAAAAAAAATTTGCTGATGGAACTCTACTCTGTTCATCTACTAATGTTACACCATGTCCCCTAGTTCCTCTGTCTTCCATAAGTGATAAAAAATGCTTCCATCAATATTTTCATAAAAATTTTATATAACAACACGTGTATCTGATACCTTCTTGATGGAACAGAATGCTTGAAATGTTGACAAAGTCAGTGATATTACTGTACCTTAGTCTTGGGAGCCAGTTGTTTGAATCAGGAGCCTCTAGGGATAAGGGTGTCGACTGCACTGGCTCCGAGGTCAACAAGGCATTTTTATGATATTTTAACAGCTGAAACTTATTGTGCAGAAGAGAACGCCTTTAAGGTACTCATGAACCCGCAAGAAGAAGAGAATAAAAACAATGGCCTGCTGATCATCATGGCTGCCTACGAGCAACATAAAGATAATGGCGAAGTGGTGGAGAACATTGTTGGTCTGCTCAAGGAGCTCGTTAATTACAGTAAGTCTTTCTCAGCAACAGAATATACCTGTTATTCTTCCACACTCCTCTATGCTTGAAGCTAGCGACGTTTGACTAGAATCAATAGGTGTTACATATTAATTTTTGCTCCATTTTATTTCGTTTTAACTTTAATCACATGGTATATCAACATAAATTTGCTATTTCTGGCATATTTATACTTTATATTTTGTTGGACGTATCTATCATAATCAGTTGCATAACTATATGTGTGTATCACGAAACGACAATTTGTATGTCCGTGGTGATTTACTTTGTAGATGAGATCCGTGCAGAGATGAAACACCTAAAGATAGGGGAACAGGTTCTTGCTCCGATCTCCAAACACTTCAAAGACAACCCTGTAAGTAGTAAATCGTGTTACAACAGAATTTTTATTCATGCAGTCTTTGAACTGAAACTTGCTTTTGAAGGTTTTACACTGGATATGTCATCGTTTTGCCGACATGTTGAAATCGATGCTGCATCAAAAAGCCTTGTAAGCATTTGATGATTATAATAGTCGTTTGTGTAGAACGACACTACCAGATAATGGAATTGCATAATGCCAGTGCAACTGGTATGGCATGATATTGTGTGACAATAATGGTTTTGTATCGAAACATGTTTTTTCCTTTCAGGGGTTACTTATTTAATTGTTCTAAAAATTACAATTATACACTATTTTTTTGACACAAAGTAACATATTTTTTGATTATCTGAATAGCCTGATGTGTTAACCTTAGAACAACTTATGGCATTCTGATATTCCGTTGAAGCATTGACCAGAACGGTAACATTGATGGCACTGAGTATAACTTTGACATGTAACTGGTGTACCTGATGCGAAGCCACCTTAAGTATTCATGGAAATGTTTGTCTTTACTGGCAATGGCATTGGCGTGTTTGGGGGGGGTTGGACCTTGGTCATTATTGGGATATGAATGTTTTAATGAATAACCTGTTGTGTCAATACATGGTAATATGCCAAACTAATGGATGACCAAGCTTGGTCCAAATTTACCCCCTTCTGACATCTTAAATATGCCACTGGGAAATAGTTGTTGCACATAACATCAGAATAAGAAATTAATAACATTATAAACAGCAGAGTAATCAACGAACACTAAGGTAATCAGCAGTATGCATGGTCTACATCAGTAGTATAATAACAAGGGAGGATCTCAAATGAAGATCATCTTGGCACCATGTTATAAACCGGTGCACTGGTGGGCGTGTTCAGTTGGCAAGATGGACACGTGGTGGAAGCATCCGTTAATTTTTGTCCAAGTATAAGTATGTGGACGATAGTGCATTATTTGATGTGTGTGATAGAAAAGGTGTTTCTGTAATCCAATAATCAGTTATCATCGCCACTAGGTGGACATTGCAAAATTATATGAAAATTTAAAGAAATGAAGATGGGAATTTTCAATTTACACTGGAGAGCTTTGCTTAAATTTTTGAAGACAACATTGATAACCAATTACCCGCATGTAAACCCTTGTTTTATTTTAATTATTTTACCAAGTATGCCAAGCTGTTCAATCTATCTGAATGATTATTAATTGATTAGAGAATGTCCACTTGATAATAAATGCAATAGTCCTTTATCTCTGAGCAGACCTTTTCTCAATGTTCCAAATATTCCCCAGTGTAAAGGTCCCTCTTGTAAACAGACACTTGGTGAACGCAGGCAGTGGACATAATATAAATTCAGCTATTATCTTCCTCCTGAAAGAGAAATTTTATTTTATTTTTTGGTTTGTTTTTATTTCGAATTGAAAAAAATTAATGGATGCTTCCACCGTGTCCATCTTGCCGATTGAACACGTCCACCGATGCACCAGTTTATAACACAATACTACCCAAAATATGAAATTTGACCTCATTAACTTGACCTATTTAATTTGACCTTTGAACTAATTAATTGGCCTTTGATTTAATTAATTTATTTAATCAATTTAACCTTTGATTTTATTAATTTGATCTTTGACTAATTTAATTGGACTTTTGATCTAATTTATTTGACCTTTGTCCTAGTTAATTTGACCTTTAACTTTATTTATTTGAACTCATTAATTTGACCTTTGACCTAATTAAATTAGCCTTTGATATTCCTATGATGCTCTTAAGATGCTTGACCAATACTCTTAAGGCATTGCCGAAGGCGAGGCCAAGACGATCTTCATTTGAGGTCCTCCCTTGTTACTATGCTACTCACATCACATGTGCGTGTCCACATATCCACCATTTGTGTTGAGATTCATACCTTCATTTACATAATCATAGCCCACGATGACAACATATAGCGACAACGTTTGTATCCATATTATGTTGACCACGACACATCAGTGAAAAATAAACAGGTTCACATACAATCTGGAGAATCCTGTGGTAACAATAGGAGCCTTGCAACACCTGGTTCCAATGGTGCTTTCGATGAGCTACGGTCACAGTCTTTTCTTTTGCGGGGCAACAATGCCACGGACGTTACATGTTGATTTTGCTCTCCTCTTTATCCCTGAAGTCCATGATGAGGCAGGCATAGATGCTGGTCATGTATTTTTTCCATTCTCCTTTCATCACTGATTCCATTTCCGTAGTAGACAAAAAGTATATGCAGCATACAATAATATCTCCCACAGTTGCCAAATCTCTCTTCCCATCTCAGTCGCCATCTTCCTAGTCTCCTTCTTCCTTTCTCTGGTATCTCTCACACAATCACACAAGTCGCAGAGTATCTCAAGCTTCTACAGTGTAAAGAATGTCACAGTGCTAGGGCAGCCAGAGATATTACTGTATTGCTATGTTCCAGCTGGTTGTGGCGGTACTCGCTGCCATGCCGGCATCCAGATCCACTGCTGCTACAGCATTCATCATACAGTTGGTACAGGGCCACCACCACAATCGTTCCTTCGACTCTTCCTTGACGACAGTAGCTGCACACGATTCGCAGATGTTATTTGATTCCAGGTCATTAACAAGAACTGTATATGATGAGATATGGGCTAATCAGTAAACAATAAAGTATAGTTGATCAAGTTCGTTCTTAAGCATGAAATTGTCTTTTACATCAGATTAATTAGTTAATCATTTAACGTATTGCTGTCTGTATGAACTAATGTTATTTAGTGTTGAAGTACATACAGGGAATACTACAGCAAATAAGGTTATAGTACAACAAATGCAGGACAACTATGTGATTTAATTAATCTTTAGGAAGACTGCATAGTATATTTAGTCTATTAAGTCTAAAGTTGAAAAGGCTCTTTAATCTTAGGATTAAAGTGCCTTTTGGAAAGACTCTAGTCATTTCCATTTCATTTGTTGCAATGAGGATCCTTTGTACGGCAATAACGCTACAGCATAATGTAGATTTTAAGCAGTGGGTGAGATACCACACAGTTTCCTTCATGTGTTCCATGTTTCGAACATATATCAACGCTTAATGCTGTTTCAGCTATAAGTTTGAAGCAGTGGAATTGCCCAGTAAGCGGTTGTGTATATCTTGGCGGTCATTGGCTACATCCATGCAGGAGTGATTTTCCACCAGCGAGGGTGTCGATTCATTCTTAAAACATATAATTACAGTAAAATTACTAGTGTTATCCCTGTATTGTTAAGTTATAACCTGTTATGTAGATTAATGTAGATATGTAGATTGCGTAGCATGTAAAACATTACATATAAGCAGTGTATATACATGCATTGCTAATGCAGAACATTTCTAGACAATGCTCATTTAAATCATGCATACTTCAAATATGAATAATAACAATCATAGTTTGCTATAATATTATGCTGGAAATGGAGAGAATTTAAGTATAAATTTATGTGTACTCTCCCCTGTTGTATTGATTTATTATAATAATTATGTATACATTATATACATATACACACATAAACATATTCATATATATTTTTACTCTTTTATACAGTAATCCCTTGTATCATACTGACAAAGCACATATAATTAACGCATAAATATACCAAAAGCTAATATAGTAAACATATTATGTCTCAGAATAAATTATCCCTTTTGTATCTATCACGTATAGATGTTTTGTACATGTGTTTTAAAGCGAAAATATTTTAACACTTTCTTAGTTCAATACATAAGCCATTCCAAAGCTTAACACCAGTGATAGAAAAACATTTAGCCCTTAGTGCAGTATGACAGTATGAATGTATGAACGTACGAACGTACAACATAATTTTTTTTATTTGTCCCTTTGCCTTGTGTTGTGCAAACTATCTTCATTAGAATAAAAGAATTATATTTCAATTTGTACATCTATATAGATGTTTTGTATTCAATTAGGTTGAAAAATGTTATAAATGTAAGATTAGTAAACAAGATATTTGTATGATCACGAGCCTTTGCTCTACAAATAGTTCTCACAAGTCTTTTGTAGAGTGAGTAGGGGCAGTAGATTTGTTCAATAAGTATTTCTCGATATCTTTGAGCAGTAGTCTATATGGGGCAAAAAAGTGAGAAGTATAAAGTAATCAATGCCGAGGCCTTTAAAAAAATTTTGCTTTACAAATTATTTACATTGTTTTGGCCAATTGTATTTTACCGACTGTATATGTGCTTTCCAAGAAAGCTTATCATCGATAATTATGCCAAGAAATTTTATTTCATAGACTCTTTCTATGATGTTTTAGTTTATTGTTATTGTAATATATGAAGTAACCCTTCCTTTTCCATATACAGATATAATTACTTTTATTAATATTAAGAGACAGTTTGTTAACTGCCAATTGTGCAGTTTACTCAGCTCTTGATTAGTTGTGTTAATAAGCAGTATTTTATTTTGTTCCATTAATTTTTCCAATCTGGTATCAAAGAGTTTTTCTAGATTTTTTTAGAACAACGACAATAGAGATATAGGCGTGTAGTTGTTAAATTATTTTTTTTCGCCGGTCTTATAGGCAGGAATAACTTTTGCCACTTTCATACTAAAAATACCTGTTTCGAATGATGTGTTACATATATACGTAAGGGGTTTAGCTATGTGGAAAGTTACCTTTTTCACAACATACTTGTCTATTCCGTGGTCACCCGTAGAGGATTTTCCTATACACTGATTCACGACAGTCAACACTTCTTCTTTATCAGTGGGGTGAAGGAAGATGTATGTCTCTGCATGCGCATAGTCATAAATGCTTGCTTTATTTATCGGTGGTTTGATGTTTTTGGCGAGATTTGGTCCAATGTTGACAAAGAATTCATTGAAACCATTGGCAGTGTCTTGTTGAGTTTTATATGTTTTATTTTCATTTACAAAATGATCTGGAAATGGAGTAAAATTTTTATTTCTTTTGATTACCGAATTTAAGACCTTCCATGTTCCCTTTTTGCTCGACTCTTTCCGAGAATGTCTCTCTGATAAACAGGTTGCTGCCTTTAAGGGATTTCGTGTTCTGGAGTATCTCCTCACGGTCTTTGAAGTGGAGAAGTTTTACGATTGTCGGCCTCTGTTTGGGGCGGTTCGTATCAGGTTTGCCGAACCAATGAGTCCTCTCGATTTAGATTTTCGCGTCGTCGAGATTCATCATGATGTTTTTCAGGATGTCTCGTACTTTTGCCTCTGTTGTTTTCCAGTCCTCGTCCGGATATTCCAGTCCTCGTTCGGAGATTCTTGGATTCCGTCAATTCGGGTGCAATTTCGGCGAGAGTAGTTGTCTATGTAGTCGACTTGGTTGCCGAGTTATCGCAGGTCTACTTCTATGTCTTTTAGTTCTCGTCATCACTGGCTGGACGTCTTCGGCTGATGGTTTTCGCGCCAATTCTGCCATCGACGACTTGTGATCGCTGGTGAATTGAAGGCTTGTTGTCAATTCCGTTACGTCATGTGTCATTTTAGTCAGGAACCTGTCGACTCTGCTGTTTGTTACCGACGTATACGCTTCTTGACACGGCATGAAATCTTTTCTTGCACTGCAATGATTTCCATGAAAAGAGTCTCTTGGGTTTTTAACGTTGCGTGCATTTGGTCAGCATAGTCGTTGTCAGCGCCAACGTTCCTAATTTGGTCGTCTGTTTTGATTGGCTTAGACCTTCGTCCCGCCATACTCAGTAAATGTCTACACTTGACACGAGTGCAGTCCGCCGAAGCAAAGTAGACATGTACCGTTAAGTGAACGGTAACAACAATAGTCTCTCAGTCTTCGACAATTAATTGCTACAGTTAGTTTTCGCCAGGGCAGAGAGCAGGTGTTGACACGCGGACAATAGCCAATAATCCTGGTGGCCCGGGAGACGCTGTGGTGTCTGTGGGCGATAGTAGGTTTATTTGGCAATTGAACAGGTCGGCTTGGTTTAAAGTAAGCTCACAGGGTAGATCACCGAAGTGAACGTACATCGAATTAATTAATCACAACGACTTAGTGAATCGCACTGACTGTAATCCAGTTGGAATCGTTCGTGTAGTCTCACAAATGTAGACGAAAATGTTGCACTGCACATAAAGCCGCGTCTAACAACTTTCCCGCCAACTTCTTCCTTATATAACGTCTAAAAACTGATAACGAACATATTCAACAACGGAGACCTTGATATTATTATTTACGTATGAGTATGTTGGCATGAAACGTATGGCGAACATATGACTGGCAAATTCAGGGGACTATAAGTTACGGAACTAGCAATAAGTATAGCGAAAACATAGCTGGAACTATCTGCTAAGCATTGCTGTTTACAGGTCTATTTATCTAATGTGTGTGACTAATTTGAACCAAAGCACAAACAGGCAGGCGTCTGTCGGAATTTCAAGACCCATTACTACTCCCAACTATGGTTGGATCAGGTAACAGTTGACTATTGCATTTCCGAGTCTGTGATGTTGGTAAGGTGTGTTAATAAGCGTAATGGATTATTTAGTTTTTGCTTATTGTGTTCAGTGTTTCGGGGCAATGTGTAGCTTCACTGTTCTGGCATGTTTAACAAGAATAAGACTAGCTCCAGGGATGACAAAAAGTAAAGATTATATGAAATTATACGAACATACTAGTACCGTGTATGATTTTTAAATCATGTATCTGCAACACATTATGCATTCACTCTGGCCTTTCACTAAGTCAGACTAGGGATCACACTGAATCCACATATGTATCACAGTCTCATTCACTCATTGAATAATCTCTTACGGTACACAGTCAGGGCTCGACATATCACCGCTTACTTTCTGCCATGCGACTACTACCAATGTAGCCACCAGGTGGCGCATGTAGTATCTTAGAAACTTGCTTACTAGGACAGCAACGCTGCTCCGTTGAAAACACGAACGCGCTGTCACCGTTCCTCATTTAAACCTCCCCTTACATAACCAAACTTTTTACACATATGCCCGTTTTTGTTTTGAGATTTTAACATTATTGGTACACGGGAACGCATAACATTTTAATATAATGTCAGAAACATTTTAATATAATGTCAGAAACAGATCGCGATCGTAACAAACGCCAGCGTAACGGCCTAGCGCCACTCGCCTTCGGCGCGATGGTTGCACGTATTTATATTACTAAGCACGTTTCGTTATACATATTAACCCAATGTAGTACAATCATATAATTGTTATATGTTAACGCAAGTATGCTGATAGCTACAGCAGCAACCCCAAGCATAGCTACAGCAGCAACCCCAAGCATAGCTACAGCAGCAACCCCAAGCATAGCTACATCAGCAACCTCAAGCATAGCTACAGCAGCATCTCGCAAGCATGAGTTAATTTTTGTAACTGTTCAGGTATTTATAAGCAAATATATTTTGTTATTTGTAAACATGAAAACATTTTGTGTACATTCTAATTAAGTTATTTCCTTCCAATCAGAATATTTTAATTTTGCAGAATTACTTTCTAACTCAATAAAAGTTGGCAAACGCTATCTTGTTTCTTAGAATTATTGAAAATGTTTCCTTCTACAATCAGAAAATGCACTAAAACACATTTGTTAGAAACATCATCGTAGACATTATATAGATCCAGGTGGATGTTGTATCATGCCACAGCAACTCGCACTGCGTGTGTAGTTTTCATGTGGGGCAAGTATAGTTTTGATGGACTGGTAAACATGACTCGCTACTTGTCATAAGTGCCTTTTAGGAGTCAGTGCCCTGGGCACACGCTAACGTAATTCGTCAACTGTTCCGACTGCTGCAAAACAGACACGTTATTGAGGCAGTGATGATTTTGAACCGATGCTTACTTTAGTGTTACTGTTGAGAAAAAAGGATCTATCATACTTTTAGTATGGAGTGAAATGAACCTTAATCGCAGTGTTAACGGCGTTAGCCATGGCCACTCGTTGGGCCTTTTGAGAGAACGACTCGGAAAGGAAATGATTACGCATATTGGCACTTGATAATTTCTCCAATTAGGTAAATACAGTGCAGTTGTGCAATACGTTTTCAAAATCTGGAACTAAAAATACTATTTTAATACATAGATAAAATGTGATGCGAGCTGCTTTGAACGAGAGGTCCAGTACGTCAAACCTGTAGCGTGCACGTATAGACTGTGTGGTCTAGTTTGTAGATCTTAACGACCGCCAAAATAGCATCGTATATTTGTTCTTCCCGCCTTTGTCAGTAGCCTAAGGTTGCCGTATGTCGTCGAGCAGCCATTGTATATTTGTTGAACACTTGTAGTTGGAATTGTCTGTGTGTGTTCCGTTTCAAGGAACAAGTAAAAGGTGAACTTTGTAACTGTTGGAAAACAGTGACATGTTTTAACATCGATATTACGCTGGTTAAGAACGTTTCGATTTATGTTACATGTAGGACCATATACGTTAGCTGTTTAATGTGTTTGACAAAGGCTCTCACAAATAAATACACTTAAATAAATGTGTATGCTTAGACTTAGTGTGGCTGTCTTACAAGCGTTAGGAGCGAAATACAAACCGATTCCCTTCTAAAAACAGCACGTGGTATCTCCAGGAAAAGCCCCCCACGGCTAGATGACGTAGTTCGCAATTTCTGCACGTACATGTAACAAGTTTGGCGAGCTGAACGTCTCCAATATAACACATTGTGTCATTCATGTTGGCTTCTCAATGCGTTATTGTTAACAGTTGGCGCCACCTATTGAAGTTTTGAAACAACGTAGTGCAGTTGCTAGATGGCAGCACTTTATTGATATGTCCATGTTGTGAGCTTCTGAAGCTGGGCAACATGTTTTATGCTGTTGAGATTTCTATGACACATTAACTACGCACATATTGCAATGTTGGTGGAAGTTGCTACAAAAATGTGACCCGACAAGTCATTTAAAAATAAAATACCATACGGCATTATTGTATACATAATTATATTATATGATTTATGTTTTTGTCAGATTTATGTTCAAATAATTTAGACAAATAAATCATTAGTTTTTGTTAGAATATTTGTTGTGCTTTAATCTAAATCATTTCATAATTGAGTAATTTTAAAAAGTATGTAGTTTTTTGTAGCATAATAGGACTTCGGCAGTAAGACAACTTTTCTTAATTTCGATGTAGTATTTACTTGAAATAGTGTGAACAACACTGTCTCGCCCTGTAGTGTCTCAAAGGATTGTTTTTGTACATGTTGACCATTGATGGGGTAGGAACGACATTAAGGAACACCAAAACTATACAAGTCATCGAAGCGTGACAGTGTTTGTTAATAATAGTGCACTGTCGCCCTACATATTCAACACTGAGTCACCATTTTCTAAACTGATCGGTAACGACACCGCGCGATCGTTCACCAAACAAAATGTCGGTACAGCGAAAATGGAGTAGTGTGAAGAAAGATCTTGAAAATATTGCTGGTGAGCGAGGCGTTGGATGGAAGGACAGAAACGCGAATTAGAATTATTAAGAAATAATGTTGCATCAGTCCTGCGGCAAAAATGCGTTTCGACGTGATTACGGGGATGCCATGATGTTGTGACAAATTGTCACGTCATACGTTATTCGTCTGCTATCATACGTTACACGTCTTTTGTGTTGCGTTACGTAAACAATCCCGCAATTCTTGCTACTACTGTAGTAGGTGCGAACGTTCGTGAAATTGTATCGCTTTCAGAGATATTCATAATTCTTCACTGCATCAAATGAATTATAATCAAGTATATATAATCAAGGCAATGCCCAATATACTATGTTGATGCATAGCAAGTGCTTGCATGCGTTTTTAAACTGATGTGTCCTTGTAGCCGCCTTGTAGTGAAGTTGAACACAAATCGTAATCCTCCAAGTTAGCATTTTTATAATATCCAGTAAAATCGAAATAGGTGGAAACATATCTGACAACGGTATTAATTATTTTGAAACAATAACGAAGTTGTAAATAGAGGTGGCATCCGAACAGTGGGTTTGTTTAATCCCGACATTAACTAATTGTTTTTATTTTGCAAAGTAAACAGTGTTGTTCATTATGCTTCTGTAATGTTGATGTTTGATACGCTTTTAATCTGTCCACTCCTCTTGCGCATCAATATTATTCATGCCGTACACCCACTCACACGACGCCCGCTTGTTTACAACAATTTGTCTGAAGCGTATTTTCTTCAGGTATTGTTTGAGGCATTAGTTACAGCAATAGATATCAAGCACAGGTAATTATGTGGCGGATATATCGCGTCATTAAAGCGCACGTTTAAGAGTGACCTTGCTGTATGTAACAACATCAAAATGCACAGTACTACACAATGCATTGTAGGAAATCGTTGGAAATTACGCTGGCTTCCATGCGGAAACATGCCGAAGGTCCAATCAAAGAGTAACCGTCAAAACAGAAGTGCATCTGTAAGTTTAAATATAAGTGAAACCAGAACTTTAGAAATTGCTGTTGTGTGAGATCGTCATTCTACATGTTGACCATTGATTGGGTAGGAACGACATGGAGGACCACCAAAACCATACATACGTCACGCACGCACGCACGCACGCACGCACACACGGAAAATAGACCAGACACATTCACATGATCTCTCCGTCTCCTCCCCATCGCTACCTATCTACCTACCACCCTGCCTTCCCAGTTGTCTTGGATAGAGTGGGCCCAACTGGTTCTTGCATATTAAACCTGAAAGTGTAGTACATCAGAGCAATACAAGAATATCATAATTACAATATTTCGTCAACGCTCGCATAACGCACCTCTTTACATATATTCCTGTGTATGTAAATTGATTAATACTGTGGAATGATGTATTTAATAAAATTATTTATGTTTGATAGAGTGAACGTCGCAGATTTTTCTTTTCTTTTATTAATGTGCTAGAAAATGATCGGCGGCTGATACAGACAATATAATTAGGGCAGTACATACATCGTCGATGTACGTAATACGACAGCAGTTTATTGTCTCCCTCCATGGTTGGATCTGTTTTAGATATGTTTTGGCTATTGCGCGCGTACTATATGGTTTGACGACCACGCATGTGTAGGCTGCAGTAATTCTAGAAGAGGTTGTTGTAACATAGTCCTAATTATAATGTCAGTCATGAAGCGAATTAATTGAAATCGATGTGTTGCAATGCATCTTTTCCAGGTTAATATTTGTTACATGTACTATTCGAGTTTGCACACAAGAGTAACGAGGTAGATTCTAACTATACGTTATGCAATACACATTTGTTTCTTTTATAACCACAATACACGTCATATGTTTACAAACAATTGTGACCAATCCTGATGCGTTGATCAACTAAAATTTGCAGAGACTTTACATTGAGAAATGCGTCTGATAAATAAAGTTTAGTTTTTTATTGGAGACGATATGTATCAGAAAATATGTGTAGCGAATGCAAGCTTTGCCCGCACTGTTTGTGTAGGTTGTGTGTGTATGTATGTGTCAGTTTCGCATGTATGGTGCCCATGATTCGTACATTAAAAAATATTCGAAATTCCTCGTGAAACAAACTCACCACCAGTGGCGCCACATAGTGAATGTAGTGTAAGTCACGATTTCACCACTTGCCACAACTTACATATTTTGTTGTCCAGATTCTGCACGTCGTTATTTCTTTTTGTAAGCTCCTAATTTCACTAAATCTCTCAATTTCAATTGCATACAATTGTTGATAGCGTTTGCGTTGAAGAGAGAGAGAAGGGATGTATATTTTTTCAGTGTAGTATCGAATTTATACAGCATATTCAATGTGAAATGTTCTTCAGCTGTGCCTGCAGTTGAGTTAAAAGAACTCTTCCTATAAACCAAGCGTGACTTAACACATCATTTAGTATCATTTCTGTATGCTCTAATGCGTTTGAGCCATTTCACCTTGCAGTCAATGAACAGTGCCTTAGCTTCGTGTTTCATATTGTGAAACAACTGTTCCGTGTAATACTAAAGTATTCTCACCCATCACAAATGGTGAACGTAACACTGGTATTATTAAAACATCATATATCCATATGCACTATTTATATACTATTTATATGTATATTATACTTATATGTGTGTATGTACAACGTTGTATGTTACAGGAGATCATTTTACCTTCTCAAGCTGTTCTCACTACGCTGAAGTATAAACCGAAGACCATCGGCAAGCCAGAACGTATCCACAGAAAGAAGGAACAAGTAGACAATTAAACCTCACACGATTGGTCTCATGTGTCAATGGTAGTCACGTGGAAGGTGTCAATATAAACGTCGGTACGTCCCGACCTTACTCACTATCAAATGGGACTTCCTAAAGGTATCTTGCAGTTGACATAGTTTCTAAAATCACGCCGCTTGGCCGATTTTTATATTTACAATATTTTTTATTTCTATACATTTTTATTTCTAGATTTACAATTTTGTATTGCATGCACATATGGATATGTGTATGTACAGTTGTATATATATATTATATATTTATCTGTATATTATATATATATATATATGTATATGTATATATATATATATATATATATATATATATATATATATCTGTATATATATATATATATATGTGTATATATATATATATATATATATATATATATATATATATATATATATATATATATATATATATATATATATACAGAGAGAGAGAGAGAGAGAGAGAGAGAGAGAGAGAGAGAGAGAGAGAGAGAGAGAGAGAGAGAGAGAGAGAGAGAGAGAGAGAGAGAGAGAGAGAGAGAGAGAGAGAGAGAGACTGACATAATTTATTATTCAAACTGTGTAAATAGTAGTGTCTTGGTGTTAACTTACCTTTGTAATGTTGAAGCAGTAGGCGAACAAAATACGCCCACGTGGTTGTCGCTGTTGTTAACGTTGACTCTCTGTAACGTTAATGATTGGTTGAAGAACAATATGATGGATCGCGTCCTGTGTATGTGAATATGCAAAATAATCGGAGGAGCCGTCAATACGATTCCGAAGAAATCTGTATGAATGTGGGCTAATAACAATTATGCTGGTTTGCTGTGATATAAATAAAGCATTTTAAAATACGTATGTATGCATGTATTTTTGTTTACAGTTTACATCGCTATCTTTGTAGTTACGTAGAATTTAAACACGCTTGTTCTCGTTGGACATAACGAGACGCAAACACCCCACTAGTGGCGCCACATAGTGAATGTAATGTAAGTCACGATTTCACCACTGCCACAATTTATATTTGATGTGCATATTCCTCACATCGTCATTTCATGTGGTAAACTCCTGCCTTTTGCCAAGAAATATCACAATTTCTGTTGCATACAGTTGTGGATAGTATTTGCATTGAAGATGTGTATAGGAATAAATTAACGTTCGTTTATACCCATGTGCATAGTTGCAATGACGTAAGCCACGTAACAAGTTGAAAACAACAATATCGTTGCCCAGTCAACCAGGCGGCTTGTATCACTCCGCACTGTCCATTTTGAATTTATAATGAAAGTGTGGCATAGTCTCGTTTATCTGACTCTCGCTCGCCTCTGTTACCCGATTTAACGTTTCAGTCTGACAGTGTCCATATAATCAAAATTTAACGTTAATTCGAATTTTTAACAACATGCAACAAGATTGTCATCCCAAACTATAAGTTCCAGATGACAAGTGGACAAGGAAGCCATTGGCTTATCGGTAGTCCAACAATTTTAGTATATATGCATATATATCATCTATATATAGCCCACCTTAATCAGATGTCTGTCAATTCTATTTCTAAACATATTCACACTACTGGCATTAACACACTAATTTGACAGTTTGTTCCATTCATTTATAACCGTTTGTGAGAAAGAGTACTTTCTCATGTCCAACCTACACTGATCCTTAACTAATGCTGCTTTGTGTCCTCTGGTTCTACTGCCTTCTTTTAGTTTGAAGAACATATTCCTATCAATGTTATCATAACCATTCACTATTTATACACTTCTATTTGGTCGCCTCTTAGTGTCCTGGTCTGTAGTGTTGTCAAACCACATGCTACTAAAGTATGCTTTCGTAACTAAAGTATCAATCTCTATATGCATGTATTTACACTTCTCAAAATTTAATAACATTTGCCATTTTTCTGACCATTTATCCAATTGATCTAAATCATCATGTAAACTTTGCTTATCTGTATCATTTGTAACCTTTCTGAATACTTTTGTGTCATCTACAAATTTCAGTACTAATCTCATTAATGTTGTTCGCATGCTTTTGTTTAACTGCCTCTTCCACTTCCCCACTCCCTTGCTATTGTTGTCCACTCCTACCTGCCAAATCTCTCTTTACACATATCTTCCATCTCAGTCTTTCTCTTCTCATTCTACCCTAAACGCATCAACAATATATGATATTATCTACAAGTATTACTTCGTCTTATTTGTAGCATAACATTGGCTAGGCGCCAATGACTATACACTTCCATTTAATTTGGCTTGTTGACAAATGTTTGTTAATTAGTTTTTATTATAGTCTTACCTTTGGTGGTCATCAGTAAGGTGTTAGCTCAACAGAGCTGTGCCACTTATTTTTCCTCCACCCTGTAAACTTGCAAGTGCCTATATAAATGCACATTAAGTATAAATACACATTAAGATAATAGTGTAACCCTTTAACCAGATTTGTGTTTTGCTATTGAGACACACATTGTTGGTAGCGTTGTGCCATTCTGCAGCTCTCTGTGGGGTAGTTACTGATTTACTGGCCAAACCATTCCCCCTCTACATAGTCGACATTGACAGTAGTAAGATAAATGGATCATAATGACCAGAAGTAATGACCAGAAATAATGCCAGTGGATGTCACAGTAGCAAAAACCTAATGTAATATGGTTAAGTGGTTACAACGTAAATATGTATTTGCTTCCCCGGAATAATACTCGTGAGTGTTACAGTAATAATCAACCCATGTAATATGGTTAATGCTAAAAATGGACTACAATTACTGCTTAGGCGACCTACACGAACTCATCGTGGCTTTCCCCGCAGTCCTCGATCACTGCCTCTTGCCCACTTGCAGTTGCAGTCGCATCGCTTCCATCGTAATTACGTCTATTATGCTTGTGATATTTAGTCCTGCTAGTGCAGATTAACCAGGCAAATTAGTGTTTCGTACATGCACTACCTTGCAACATGACGCTGTCAGTAACTTCATACGTCAACAAACGTCAAAGGCTACCAGCATCTCCGTCATCGGAACTCGGTTTTGAATCGTCCAGAGAGACGTATTCCGCAATCAGGGCAACTAAACTGCTGTCGTCCAGATTACGTCCCCTCGCTTGATCCAGCTCCATTGCTAAATAAGCTTCTTTCGATACCATAATATAAATTGTTGAACGATAACGCGAACATGGCGTACAATGACGTACGAAACGTGTAAACGCCGCGACTGCGACACGCGCTTACGTTTTCGACCAACCAGCGAGCGTTTTGAAACTTCCATAGCAACAACAACATTTTGTTGCTGGATAAACTATGTTAAGTAGGAGCTGTTTCATTGGGTTAGAGTAAGACATTCCCAATCACTCGTGTTGCTGACTTCATAAGCCTTCCAACCTTGTATAGCACCCACTGGGCACCCACTCGGCACCCACTCGGTCATCTTAAAACAAAATTGTCTATATTTGTGTGTATTTGTCCGGGTCATCGTCAATTTCTACTGGACTAATACAGCAGATCGCGGGTATGTGCGGCTGCTGGACCAATGCGGGTATCAATAGTGTTGCGAGATATCAATAGTGTTGCGGATTTCAATAGTGTTGCGAGATATTTGCTTTTAACCGATCTTTAGGAATTTCTCCTGCGGTATACGACTTTTGAAAGAGTATGTTTAATTTCAACAGCCAATTCTTTTAGGGCTCTTGGGTTGACATTATCAAGTCCTTGTGCTTTATAAGGCTTCAAACTTGTAGGATTTAAAGTACACCATCGTCTGTAATTTCAATATCAGGCATTTCTGTAAAAATAAATGATGAATTAGATAGTTAATTCAGTTGTTGGAGATGGTGAATTATTTCATAGCATATACAAACGCAATTTAACCAGATTGATCATTGCTAGAAATTTAGCTTCATGTTAGTGCAGTGACGGTTTTAATAATGGCATACATTGAGAGAAATGTGTTTAATTGAGAGAAATGTAATAATGCAGATTTTCCTTTAAACATGAAACGGTAAACGCGAAAGGAAAAGTGAATTTAAATGCTCCTTTATAAATTCACTGACTATTGACCTGCTGATCTCTGTGGTTCCAATACCCAGCGAGAACAATTATGTGGATGACGACCACAGCGGGATGTTATAGCGCTATGGCAGTCGTAACTATTGCCTTAGCATTGCTGGAATTAATTATAGATGTTGGTGGCTAGCTGCTGGTTTTGCTTCATTTGTCCCAGCAGTTGTTGCTGGAAGCATAACCGAGGATGGTTTTGCTTCATTCGTCCCGGCAGTGGTTGCAGAAAGCAAAACTAAGGATGGTTGTGCGTCACTGATCCCAACAGTTGTTGCATAACCCGAGTTATTACTGATGTCTTTGGTGCTGGACAGTGTCTCCATCGGTGATGTCGACGCTGGCGCCCTGTTGAAAAAAACTGGTGACACAATCCGGATGATAGTCGGGGGGTGTGGTGGGAGCGGGGGTGGGGTGTTTACCCTAGCATCGTTCTCAGAGTGGTTGGTATATACAAATGAGGCAATAATGACGACCACAGCGGGATGCTCGATTCTTTCGGCCAAAGTTAGTGCAGCCACACTTTGAATTTATTAGTATTTATAATATCTAGGGTGTTTAAAAATACAATGTATTAGTATTTATAATATCTAGGTTGTTTAAAAATATTATTCATGCAAAGTGTGTTACCATCTTCATCATTCATGTCTTATTATTGTAGAAAATACAGGATTTTGCGCTGATTTAAACTAGGCTACTTTTACGACACATATAGAGATCGGTACACGGCAAATAGCTTAACGCTTTAATGTAAACAATTCGCTTTCCTTCTCAATTCTAATCGATATTATCGGTGTCACGTTATAAAAAAATATTAAGAAGCGTTGTGGCAGAAATGCTCATTTAATACCGAATCGAATAAAGATGCACTGTAGACTGGATGAAACATACTAATGTAATAAAACTTTTCCAGATACATCGTCCGTCCATGTCGGGTGTTTTTTTCCTTGTGGTTGCATATTAAAATCAGCTACTATTTTGCACTTAGCTTCGAGAATTGTTTCATACAAGTATTGGAACGTGCCAACGCGTATCGCTGCCTGGGCAGGTTCAGAAGGAGCACTGTTCAAGACACCGTTAACGTGTCCGTAGCGCATCACCTGGAAGAAATAGTTAGAAATAGGTGGAATATGGTCTAATATAACTAATTAACAACAAAGTATATTTGAGATAAGGATCAACTGGTAATTTAATACTGGATACTAGAAGAAAGATAACCTGTCCACTGGATGATACACACTGGACGTGATGTGGTCAACGCAACTGGACGGAACTGCAGAAAATAGCAGATTGGAAGGAACTAGTGCACTTGATAGTAAAATGGTAAAATGATGGATTGTGACAATGTGAATATTATACATTTATTTTACGCATACATAATGGTGTAACAGGTTTTCTATAGCTATTGTTGATCCAGACTAGGCGGTAATCCTTGCAGTGGGAATTATGTTAGGTAACACACATAGATAAGATAAGATAAGACGATACTTACACGACAAAAAGATCTAAAGAAACGCGAAATGAGACGCGTACATAGATTCAGATATTAATACAGAGCTAAAAATATCGAACTGTCGCAGATTTTGTGATTACCCGCAGGAAAGTATACAAAATGTATCTACCTACTAGAAAAAACACCAGGTCGTTTAGTGCAAAGGCAGTGTAGAAATTTCGAGAAAATTCCTAAAAACGTTCTATTCCGTGGTTCATTTTCTACTCAATAGAGGCGATTAATCAGACTACGCCAAAGACTTGAATTATGGATTATTAAACAGGTCACCACTGGCAAAGAACTGATATAATATTCACTAACTTACCCATTTTCCATCTGATACATTACAAGGTAACACGTTCACTGCTGGGTCGTAGTAGGTGTTGTACATGAAATTACGTCTGTGGTTCCGGGACCCTCAAAGCTCTTGACAACCACGATTACGTTAACATCTGCTAGATAACGTCATCATAAAGGTCTGTAATACAACTAGTGTTTACCCTTGAGTGACAATTGCCAGAAAAATGCGCTGGAAGTCTCCGTCAGGAGATTGGGCTTAATTGTGACCAATATAGGCGCTTCTTATTGCACACTTTATTTAATTTTTGGTCGACAGGCACTTAGTACTCAAATTAGTTAAAACTGTATCCCCCAGATGACGCCTCTTTCGGAATTGGGTCGTTGCGCATGCTCAACCGGAAATAAGCACTAGGAAAATAATAAACATTTTTAGTGTGCGTTGTTGTGCCATTATCCACCATGTGGTGCACCTGTGGAAGACACGTGACCGGAAGTGGTGCTCGCGCCACCCACCTCCATGCGTCCTTCCATTTCAACCTCCTAACTACTTATAGTCATTTATTCCTACTTACTACTTACACGCAGCGTGTCACTCATAGTTAGATTGCTATATATCCATTCTGTGTCTGAAATTAGCACAACAAAATGAACTGGCTCAGATTTTTTTATTTAGTTCAGTTCTATTTTTAACCCAAGTGAGTTTGAACTGGCCCCACAAAATGTAATACTATAAGTATACGTAATAAAGCAAAATGCTTTTTAAAAATGTAATAACAATTTAATAAATATAAACCATACCAAATATTATCGGTTATTTCTTATAGCTAACAGACGAATAAAATAAAATAATGGATTTAATAAACATTTCAATGTGAATTTTATTTGAGAAACAGTTACAATTGTTGAAAGTAACATTATTTTAGATGCCGACGTTTCGCGCGCGCTGGCTCGGCCACGGACAAAAGTCTGTTCCGTTCCCAATTCCAAATCGAAGAGTCCAAAGTTCACTTTCACAACCAAGTATCACATTATTCAGAATGTCTTGGCACATTAAATTGTCAATCGGGTTGTCTGCCTCCTTGGTATCACCAGATTGAAGTAAATTGTCGTAATATCCATCAAGAATTGTAAAACTCAGTTCTCGCGCCTTCGTCCACCAACGTCGCTTTGGTGTTTGTCTGGTATTACCCCAGGTACTGACGTCTTTCAATGTGAATCATTCAATGTGAAGCATCCATGTTAAAAATGCCAGGGGTTTCCCTTGCATTTGTGGACTCCGTCTTTGCTTGGGCAGCGATCTGTCGCTGGCAAGGTAGAAGAAGTTTGCCACAATTGAATCGAATTAGCATAGATTAGTAAGTACTGTTATGTGCATCACTAATACCGTCCGACCCGAATAAATCGGCGGGAAGCATTTTGAATCATTTGCCTCCGATTAAATGGCCTTAGTTTCTAACACTACCATTAATTGAATATTTACACACTTATTTTATTCAATATGTTGAGGGATGATAATTTACAAATGTGTTTTATATGCAATGTAACTCAGTTGTACTAATGTTCCTCGGTTTCATCAGACAATGTACCCAAAAATAGGCTGTCCCCATAGACCAAAAATCGAGGTCTCGTATGCATCTTATTGTGTGTCCTAAATTTAAAAAAAAAATATCGTTGGATATGTATTAAATGTGTGTCTTAATATGATAAGTAACACACTTATAATATGTTACGTTAACTAATTATTTTTCTAATATCTAAAAATCACTCTACTACTTTATGTCCTTTGCATCACGGATTACTCAGTTGCTCCATTTAACATCAAACGTCTATGAAGGTCACGTGGGCCATACATTGTCTCTTTTCTGTGACGTAGTGAAAGTTCTACGATACAAGACGCACTTGCTTCACACAATATCGATATTTTCTGCAAATTTCTTCAACCAATAGGAGCGTATGTTTATTCTATGTTTTCTACGAACGCTGCATATTAGAAAAAATGATTTGTTGATACTTTTTGATAAATCTTCATTTTGTACGCGTAACAAAAAGGTGACAGGTGCCACTCCAGCAAACATGGTATTAACACGTGACTGCAAAGGTGACAATAATTCGTCATGAATGCAAAAAGCGGTCCTTTACTTCACACTAATGGTGATGTAGATGACATTGTGTTTTTAAATAGTTTAAAAAGCTATAAATAACAAAACAACTTGAATAATAAGACTACATTCATTAATACAAATTACATGTAAAGGAGACAGGGGCTAGTTGTATTCAGGGGCAAGTTGTTACAGAGTCGCTTTACGAAAACATGGCACACATACGGAGACACCGTCGACACTAGTTTGTTGGAAGTCAACCAGCAGATACACTGTCCAAAAGTCGGGACAGTACACTATTACAGTATATGTAGTATAAGGTGTTATGCCAAGTAGGAGTTAAACTGAAATTCAGGAATTGTTATCGTCTACGGGCGTTCAACTACAAAAATTGTGTTTGTGGCAAGTTGTATTGGGGCAAATTGTTAGAATCGTAATAATTAACTTCAACGACTCATATATCCCCAGGAACCTGAGCTTAGAGGCGCAACAAAGCAAAATCATGAAGAGGAATGTGAAAACAAATCATTATCAGAACGAGGGACAACCGTAGATTTATGTTGAGAATGCAATTTTGGAATAAATATGTCTTGAGCAACAATACTCGGACGGATCGCAGTGACGGCTCAGTCAGCGAGTTGTGTGCTGACAATCACTGAAATAACTAAATTTATGTAACCACGATGTGGAACGCTTTGTTTCACATGTGAAGCCTAGCGCATTGCTTTATAACCAATACTGTAAATGCTAGCTGCGGCGGGCGGGTTATGTGTGGACTCTCAATGAACCAATGTTTTCCTTGTTTATTTGCCATTTGGATGTTTTGCCTTGGATGGCAATCTTGATAAACGTTGTTAAATCTTTACAGCACAGCCCTATTTGAGCAATTAATAAATATTGCACGAATCATTGAAATGTGGATGCGAGTGCGTGAGTGCGTACGTGTGTATCAATCAAGTAGAAGTCGCGTTGCAGTCGGATAATTCAGTTGCTCCATTTGACATCAAATAAATATCTAACTGAGTCACATGGACCATATATTGTCTCTTTTCTGTGCAGTATTAAAAGTTATACTTACACGGTGTAATTGCTTCACACAATATCAGTTCGCTATTTCATACTCCATTCAACCATTTAGATTCCACTCACAAGTGTTTGTTGTGTAAGAATCCGGGAAACGTGTCCCGTTAGTAAACTAACAATGAACACGTTAACACATGAAGCTGTGAACATTGTTATGCACGCTGCATATAAGATGTATAAGTGTGCATAATCCAATTAATGCAATAACAGTAACATGTACTAGTGGCACGTGGTGATCCACTCATTATTTGCTGTAACAACGTGCCCCGTATGACGTAACAACTTGCCCTGCTTATGGGATAATTGTTTGCTTTAACAACGTGTCCCGTATCATGTAACAACTTGCCCTGCTTACGGGGCTAATTGTTTGCTGCAACAACGTGCCCCGTATGATGTAACAACTTGCCCTGCTTACGGGGCTAATTGTTTGCTGCAACAACGTGCCCCGTATGATGTAACAACCTGCCCTGCTTACGGGGCTAATTGTTTGTTGCAACAACGTGCCCCGTATGATGTAACAACTTGCCCTGCTTACGGGGCTAATTGTTTGCTGTAACAACGTGCCCCGTATGATGTAACAACTTGCCCTGCTTACGGTGCTAATTGTTTGCTGTAACAACGTGCCCCATATGATGTAACAACTTGCCCTGCTTACGGGGCTAATTGTTTGCTGTAACAACGTGCCCCATATGATGTAACAACTTGCCCTGCTTACGGGGCTAATTGTTTGATGTAAAAACGTGCATCGTATGATGTAACAACTTGCCCTGCTTACGGGGATAATTGTTTGCTGTAACAACGTGCCCCGGTATGATGTAACAATTCGCCCTGCTTACGGGGCTAATTGTTTGCTGTAACAACGTGCCCCGGTAAGATGTAACAACTTGCCCTGCTTACGGGGATAATTGTTACAGTCGACCACGCCTGAGAATTCTTGCATATTCACCTAACCATACTATGGAATATATTATCATTGGCATGGTATATTTTATTACTGCGAATAAACATTTAATGAGTAGGTTGGTAGAAATAATGCATCTAACATACGTTTTACATAAAAACGACTTTATAAGTGTATTATATGGGTATATATTCGGAGGGAGAACCTTCCTATACGTCTCGGCTCGTCCTCTACGTCAAGATATGTCATCTACGTTACGAATTGTCATCACTTTCAGGGGAAAAGTTTAATTGGTAAAAAGTATAGCCCAGACGATCAAAAATTACCAAGCTCAGGAGTAGTATACGGGGCGGAATGGGGGATCAAAAGATCCGCCCAGTAAAGATCATCCCAGTCACTTCCGGTCACGTGACTTCCGGTATAGAGGCTTCTGGGTAGCCCCAGCGCCCCCAGCGGTAACCTACATCCACCACGAGCGACCCCTAGCGACTGGAGATAACCCTAACGGTCATAACCCCAACATGTTGACATGATCCCAACCTGTTAATCTCATGTGTGGTGACCCTTGACCTCAGTAGTGACCGCTACCCTAACGTAGTGACCGCTACCCTATAACGTGAGCGCTACCCCAATCCTTGAGGAGTAATTTTATTCCAAGACATATAATCCGTGGTTCTATGTAGTCCGCGATACCCTAACCGTTGGTTCGTTGTGACCCGCGTTACCCTGTTGCTAACAGACACAACACCTCATTGAATGAAATCACCAAGAAACTTTAATATTTAATAACGATACATCATATTAAAGCACATAAAATCATATAAATATAGTAATATAATTATTTAAAAATAGTTATATATCAAATCATATTAAAGCACATAAAATCATATAAATATAGTAATATCATTATTTAAAAAATAGCCATATATATCAAATCATATATATCAAATCATATTAAAGCACATAAAATCATTAATATAGTAATATAATCAGTTAAAAATAGTTATATATCAAATCATATTAAAGCACATAAAATCATATATAGTACTATAAATATGTAAAAATAGCCATATATTTAACCATATTAAAGCATATATCCTTTCATTTAAAAATAGCAATATTAAAGCATATAAATACCGTTCATTATTTCATTTAAAAATAGCCATATCAAATCATAATAACGATACATCATATTAAAGCACATAAAATCATATAAATATAGTAATATAATTATTTAAAAATAGTTATACATTAAAGCACATAAAATCATATAAATATAGTAATATAAATATTTAAAAATAGTTATATATCAAATCATATTAAAGCACATAAAATCATATAAATATAGTAATATCATTATTTAAATAGCCATATATATCAAATCATATTAAAACACATAAATTCATATTAATTATTCCCGAAAGGACGCAATAAGGCGATACTAACAGCTGCACTAGTGGATTTTGGTACTCGGGAAATGCACGTTTTAAATAACATGGCTATATGTAGTCATATTAGCGTTGTAGTTAAAGCGCTGGTTCGTCCACTGGATGTATGCAAGTCTGAGCACGTTGAAAGATAAGCCCGTCATTTGCACAATACTGTGCCGTAATTTATTCGATGCCAGTCTCTCCCCTACCTCCAGCCACATCCTGGCTCCTGATATATTGCGTCCATCATACAGTCCTCTGTGTTTCCTACCTCCAGCCACACCCTTGCTCCTTATACATTGCGTCCACCTACTGTCCTCAGTTGCTCCTACCTGCAGCCACATGCTAACTCCTGATACATTGCGTCCATCATACAGTCCTCTGTCTTCCCTACATCCAGTCAAATCCTGACTCTTTACACGTTGCGTCCATCATACAATCCTCCGTCTTTCCTACCTCCAGCCACACCCTTACTCCTTACACATTGCCTCCACCATACTATCCTCTATTATTCCTACGTACAGCCACATCCCGGCAGTTGAAACATCGCGGTCCCGACGGCTTGGAGAACTACCAAGACATCGCTGAACAGGGGTACCAGTTCGGCAGGCATGATCTATCTGAACGACTACGAAGGCAATAATGACGGTTGTGATGACGACACGAAGATCCCAGCTCATTTATATAGCATGCTAGAAATAAACCAGACAGCTGACGTAACCCTCGGAACAAGAAAAACAGATAAGCGGCCGGCAGCTGTCAACTAACCGACACCAAGCATCCATCACGCAAGGAAAAAGCGGGGGTTATGAGTACCGAGACAGCTCTAGAACGGCGTGCATTTAATACAGTAAATGTGCAAATCAATAATTATCTGAACTAATCTATGTAATGAGCGTCTCCTCTCGTCTGTCGCTAGTACGGACGCTTCTTCACACCCTTCCTCCTCCTACATAACATAAATAGAACTACTGTATACGTTGCTCCTACTTCCAGCCACATACTGGCTCCCGATATATTGCGTCCATCATACAGTCCTCCTTCTTTCCTACCTCCAGCCACACCCTTACTCCTTACACATTGCCTGCACCATACTATCCTCTGTTATTCCTACGTACAGCCACATCCTGGCTCCTGACACATTGCGGCCATCATACAGTCCCCTGTCTCTCCTACCTCCAGCCACATCCTGACTCCTGATACATTGCGTCCGTCATACAGTCCTCTGTCTCCCCTACATCTAGCCACATCCTGGCTTTTTACACATTGTGTTCATCATAGAGTACTCTTTGTTTCTTACCTCCAGCCACACCCTTGCTCCTTATACATTGCGTCCACCTACTGTCCTCAGTTGCTCCTACCTGCAGCCACATGCTACTTTATTTGTTCCTACCTACAGCCACATCCTGACTCTTGACACATTGCGTCCATCATACAGTCCTCTGTCTTTCCTACCTCCAGCCACACCCTTGCTCCTTATACATTGCGTCTACCATACTATCCTCTGTATCTCCTACCTCCAGCCACATCCTGACTCCTGATACATTGCGTCCGTCATACAGTCCTCTGTCTCCCCTACATCTAGCCACATCCTGGCTTTTTACACATTGCGTTCATCATACAGTACTCTTTCTTTCCTACCTCGAGCCACACCCTTGCTCCTTATACACTGCGTCCACCCTACTATCCTCTATATCTCCTACCTCCAGCCACATCCTGACTCCTGACACTTTGCGTCCACCATACTATCCTCTGTATCTCCTACCTCCAGCCACATCCGGGCTCTGTACACATTGCATCCATCATACAGTCCTCTGTCTTTCCTACCTCCAGCCACACACTTGCTCCTTATACATTGCGTCCACCTACTGTCCTCAGTTGCTCCTACCTGCAGCCACATGCTAACTCCTGATACATTGCGTCCATCATACAGTTCTCTGTCCCCCCCCCCCCCACCTCCAGCCAAATCCTGACTCTTTACACATTGCATCCATCATACAGTCCTCCGTCTTTCCTACCTCCAACCACACCCTTACTCCTTACACATTGCCTCCACCATACTATCCTCTGTTATTCCTAAGTACAGCCACATCCTGGCTCCTAACACATTGCGGCCATCATACAGTCCCCTGTCTCTCCTACCTCCAACCACATCCTGGCCCCTGATACATTGCGTCCACCATACTGTCCTCTGTCTCCCCTACATCCAGCCACATCCTGACTCCTGATACATTGCGTCCATCATACAGTCCTCTGTCTTTCCTACCTCCAACCACACCCTTGCTCCTTATACATTGCCTCCACCATACTATCCTCTGTTATTCCTACGTACAGCCACATCCTGGCTCCTAACACATTGCAGACATCATACAGTCCCCTGTCTTTCCTACCTCCAACCAAATCCTGGCTCCTGATACATTGCGTCCACCATACTGTCCTCTGTTTCTCCTACCTCCAGCCACATCCTGACTCCTGATACATTGCGTCCATCATACAGTCCTCTGTCTCCCCTACCTCCAGTTACATCATGGCTCTGTACACATTGCGTCCATCATACAGTCCTCTGTCTTTCCTACCTCCAACCAAACCCTTGCTCCTTATACATTGCATCCACCATACTCTCCTCAGTTGCTCCTACCTCCAGCCACATCCTGACTCCTGATACAGTGCATCCATCATACAGGCTCCGTCTCCCCTACCTCCAGCCACATCCTGGCTCCTGATACATTGCGTCCACCATACTGTCCTCTGTTGCCCCTACCTCCAGCCACATCTCTGCACCTTACACATTGCCTCCGCCATAAAGTCCTCTGTCTCTCCTACCTCCAATCACATCCTGGCTCCTTATACATTGCGTCCATCATACAGTCCTCTGTTTCTCCTACCTCCAACCGCGTCCTTGTAGGACTTATGGGTAAATTATAGGAGGTATGGGTAAATTGTAGGAATTATAGGTAAACTGTAGGAGTTATGGGTAAACTATAGGAGGTATGGTAAATTGTAGTTATAGGTAAACTGTATGAATTATGGGTAAACTGTAGGAGGTATGGGTAATTGTAGGTCTTATAGGTAAACTGTTGGAGGTATGGGTAAATTGTAGTTTTAGGTAAATTGTATGAATTATGGGTAAACTGTAGGAGGTGTGGGTAAATTGTAGGACTTGTGGGTAAACAATAGGAGGTATGGGTAGATTGCAGGAATTATGGATAAACTGTAGGAGTTAAGGGTAAACTGCAGGAATTATGGGTAAACTGTAGGAGTTAAGGGTAAACTGTAGGAATTATGGGTAAACTGTAGGAAATATGAGTAAACCTCAGTTGCCAAGCTAGCGGTCACTGTCGCGGTAGTAAAACACCCACAAGCCGACGTCATATATCATCATCATCAACTTATATATAGAGAAGCCTATCTTTTCATATCAGTACAGTATATATATATATATATATCTATTTCATAGACAATGTATTCTATTGAATAAAATAGTCAAAATGGAATGGAACGTGTTGTACCTTCATTATTCGCACGACTGACACCCCTCTTCACGAAAGGGAAACCCGTAGCCGATTATGATGGACATAGTGGACAATACTAAGTGACCAAAAGTAGCCAAGTTAGGAACGCCTCTTATTAGTGATTGGTCAATAGTACCCATGTTAGGAACGTCTCTTATTCGTGATTGGCCAATAGTACCCATGTTAGGAACGTCTCTTATTCGTGATTGGTCAATAGTACCCATGTTAGGACCGCCCCTTTTTTAGTAACTGACCAATAGTAATCAAGGTAGGAACGTCTCCTATTAGTGATTGGACAATAGTACCCATGTTAGGAACGCCTCTTATTAGTGATTGACATGTTATCCACCTCACACCCACTATATAGATGTGCTGAGAGTCCATTCCCTCTCAGTTGTAGATGCAGTTATGAAAAGACATCAGTGTCGTCACTGTGAGGTCGCCTTCGACACGTGCGCAGAACTACAACGTCACGTGCAGAGTACTCACTCGACGCCATCATGCGACTTACATTCATACTCAGTGGCACCGCCTATGGTGGCGCCACGCAGCGATTATGCAAAGAGAGCGAAATACGCATGCGAGAAATGCGGTGCTACCTTCGGGAGATATAACAACCTACAACATTGACTGCTATGTGACACATATGGAGACATTTACCACTGTGTGATATGTATGGAGACGTTTACCACCATGTGATATGTGTGGAGACATTTAACCCTGTGTGATATGTATGGAGACATTTGACACCATGTGACATGCGTGTAGACATTTACCACTGTGTGATATGCATGGAAATATTTACCACTGTGTGATATGTACGGAGACATTTTACACCATGTGATATGCATGGATACATTGACCGTCATGTAACATGCATGGTGACATTGACCACCATATGATATGCATGGAGACATTGACTACCATGTGACATGCATGGAGACATTGACTATCATGTGACATGTATGGAGACATTGACCGCCATGTGTCATGTATCGAGAAATTGACCGTCATGTGTCAGGACAGGACAGGAAAAAGGTGTATTACGCGGAAAAGGTGTGTAATCGCGCACGCCCCTGCGCCCCCTGGCGACTGTACCATTACTCTATGGTGGGGTGGTGAGGTGTGGGAACCAGAAGATAATGGCTACACTCGACCAACTACTACTCTATGGAGCTTGTCCATATGTAGAGGGGAGTCACTAGCGAGAATACAACACCAAGGGTGCGTGGGGGTGGTCAGATGGCTATACTCCTCTCATTACTCTATGGTGGGGGTGGTGAGGTGTGGGAACTAGAAGGTAATGGCTACACTCGACTCACTACTACTCTATGGAGCTTGTCCATATGTAGAGGCGTGTCGCTAGCAAGAATACAACACCTGTTTCAAGTTACGTGTGACAGTGTATGACATGGTGAGACAGAGCAAGGCAGGCTAGAGACAGTGTCATAAAGTGCAGAAATATTTGCTGAGATGCTGAGAAGAAGCAAGGCAGGCTGGAGACAGTGTCATAAAATAAATAAATGTATGCTGAGATGGTGAGAAACAGCAAAGCAGGATGGAGATCGCTAAGTTGGTGCTATGTAAGGTTTCTCACATGTACAGTCAATGTCGTCATGCATACCACATGGTGTCAAATGTCTCCATATATATATCACACAGGGGTCAATGTCTCCACACATATAACATGGTGGTGAACGTCTCCATACATATCACACAGCAGTAAATGTCTCCATACATGTCACATAGCAGTCGATGTCTCCATGCATGTCACATTGGTCAATGTCTCCATACATACCATATGACGGTCAATGTCTGCATACATATCACACAGTAATAAATGTCTACATGCATGTCACATGACGGTCAATGTCTCCACGCATATCACATGATGTCAAATGTCTACATACATATCACACAGGCGTAAATGTCTCCACACATATCACATGGTGGTAAATGTCTCCATAAATATCACACAGCGGTAAATGTCTCCATACATGACACATGACGATCAATTTCTCGATACATGACACATGGCGATCAATGTCTCCATACATGTCACATGGTAGTCAATGTCTCCATGCATGTCACATGGTAGTCAATGTCTCCATGCATATCATATGGTGGTCAATGTCACCATGCATGTTACATGACGGTCAATGTATCCATGCATATCACATGGTGTAAAATGTCTCCGTACATATCACACAGTGGTAAATGTCTCCATGCATATCACACAGTGGTAAATGTCTACACGCATGTCACATGAGGGTCAATGTCTACACGCATATCACATGGTGTCAAATGTCTCCATACATATCACACAGTTATAAATGTATCCATACGTGTCACATAGCAGTCGATGTCTCCATGCATGTCACATTGTGGTCAATGTCTCCACGCATATCAAACAGTGGTAAATGTCTCCATGCATGTCACATGGTGTCAAATGTCTCCATACATATCACACAGCGGTAAATGTCTCCATGCATGTCACATGACGGTCAATGTCTCCAGGCACGTCACATGGTAGTCAATGTCTTCATGCATACCACATGGTGTCAAATGTCTCCATATATATCACACAGGGGTAAATGTCTCCACACATATCACATGGTGGTGAACGTCTCCATACATATCACACAGCAGTAAATGTCTCCATACATGTCGCATAGCAGTCGATGTCTCCATGCACGTCACATGGTGGTCAATGTCTCCATGCATACCATATGACGGTCAATGTCTGCATACATATCACACAGTGGTAAATGTCTCCATGCATGTCACATGACGATCAATGTCTCCACGCATATCACATGATGTCAAATGTCTCCATACATATCACACAGGCGTAAATGTCTCCACACATATCACATGGTGGTACATGTCTCCATACATATAACACAGCGGTAAATGTCTCCATACATGACACATGATGGTCAATTTCTCGATACATGACACATGGCGGTCAATGTCTCCATACATGTCACATGATAGTCAATGTCTCCATGCATGTCACATGGTAGTCAATGTCTCCATGCATATCATATGGTGGTCAATGTCACCATGCATGTTACATGACGGTCAATGTATCCATGCATATCACATGGTGTAAAATGTCTCCGTACATATCACACAGTGGTAAATATTTCCATGCATATCACACAGTGGTAAATGTCTACACGCATGTCACATGGTGTCAAATGTCTCCATACATATCACACAGGGTTAAATGTCTCCACACATATCACATGGTGGTAAACGTCTCCATACATATCACACAGTGGTAAATGTCTCCATATGTGTCACATAGCAGTCAATGTTGTAGGTTGTTATATCTCCCGAAGGTAGCACCGCATTTCTCGCATGCGTATTTCGCTCTCTTTGCATAGTCGCTGCGTGGCGCCACCATAGGCGGTGCCACTGAGTATGAATGTAAGTCGCATGATGGCGTCGAGTGAGTACTCTGCACGTGACGTTGTA
This sequence comes from Lamellibrachia satsuma, assembly GCA_033239005.1. Taxonomy (NCBI): domain Eukaryota; kingdom Metazoa; phylum Annelida; class Polychaeta; order Sabellida; family Siboglinidae; genus Lamellibrachia; species Lamellibrachia satsuma. The sequence continues at coordinate 9,715,456 of BSQZ01000017.1, forward strand.
GTTCTGCGCACGTGTCGAAGGCGACCTCACAGTGACGACACTGATGTCTTTTCATAACTGCATCTACAACTGAGAGGGAATGGACTCTCAGCACATCTATATAGTGGGTGCGAGGTGGATAACATGTCAATCACTAATAAGAGGCGTTCCTAACATGGGTACTATTGTCCAATCACTAATAGGAGACGTTCCTACCTTGATTACTATTGGTCAATTACTAAAAAAGGGGCGGTCCTAACATGGGTACTATTGACCAATCACGAATAAGAGACGTTCCTAACATGGGTACTATTGACCAATCACGAATAAGAGACGTTCCAAACATGGGTACTATTGACCAATCACTAATAAGAGGCGTTCCTAACTTGGCTACTTTTGGTCACTTAGTATTGTCCACTATGTCCATCATAATCGGCTACGGGTTTCCCTTTCGTGAAGAGGGGTGTCAGTCGTGCGAATAATGAAGGTACAATACGTTCCATTCCATTTTGACTATTTTATTCAATAGAATACATTGTCTATGAAATAGATATATATATACTGTACTGATATGAAAAGATAGGCTTCTCTATATATAAGTTGATGATGATGATATATGACGTCGGCTTGTGGGTGTTTTACTACCGCGACAGTGACCGCTAGCTTGGCAACTGAGGAGAGTGTGGTGGATGCAATGTATAAGGAGCAAGGGTTTGGTTGGATGTAGGAAAGACAGAGGACTGTATGATGGACGCAATGTATCAGGAGTCAGGATGTGGCTGGAGGTAGGGGAGACAGAGGAAAGTATGGTGGACGCAATGTATCAGGGGCCAGGATGTGGTTGGAGGTAGGAGAGACAGGGGACTGTATGATGGCCGCAATGTGGTAGGAGCCAGGATGTGGCTGTACTTAGGAATAACAGAGGATAGTATGGTGGAGGCAATGTGTAAGGAGTAAGGGTGTGGTTGGAGGTAGGAAAGACGGAGGACTGTATGATGGATGCAATGTGTAAAGAGTCAGGATTTGGCTGGAGGTAGGGGGGGGGGAAAAGAGGACTGTATGATGGACGCAATGTATCAGGAGTTAGCATGTGGCTGCAGGTAGGAGCAACTGAGGACAGTAGGTGGACGCAATGTATAAGGAGCAAGTGTGTGGCTGGAGGTAGGAAAGACAGAGGACAGTATGATGGACGCAATGTGTACAGAGCCCGGATGTGGCTGGAGGTAGGAGATACAGAGGATAGTATGGTGGACGCAAAGTGTCAGGAGTCAGGATGTGGCTGGAGGTAGGAGATACAGAGGATAGTAGGGTGGACGCAGTGTATAAGGAGCATGGGTGTGGCTCGAGGTAGGAAAGAAAGAGGACTGTATGATGAACGCAATGTGTAAAAAGCCAGGATGTGGCTAGATGTAGGGGAGACAGAGGACTGTATGACGGACGCAATGTATCAGGAGTCAGGATGTGGCTGGAGGTAGGAGATACAGAGGATAGTATGGTAGACGCAATGTATAAGGAGCAAGGGTCTGGCTGGAGGTAGGAAAGACAGAGGACTGTATGATGGACGCAATGTTTCAAGAGTCAGGATGTGGCTGTAGGTAGGAACAAATAAAAGTAGCATGTGGCTGCAGGTAGGAGCAACTGAGGACAGTAGGTGGACGCAATGTATAAGGAGCAAGGGTGTGGCTGGAGGCCCATCTTTCCTACAGTTTACTCATATTTCCTACAGTTTACCCATAATTCCTACAGTTTACCCTTAACTCCTACAGTTTACCCATAATTCCTGCAGTTTACCCTTAACTCCTACAGTTTATCCATAATTCCTGCAATCTACCCATACCTCCTATTGTTTACCCACAAGTCCTACAATTTACCCACACCTCCTACAGTTTACCCATAATTCATACAATTTACCTATAACTACAATTTACCCATACCTCCAACAGTTTACCTATAAGACCTACAATTACCCATACCTCCTACAGTTTACCCATAATTCATACAGTTTACCTATAACTACAATTTACCATACCTCCTATAGTTTACCCATAACTCCTACAGTTTACCTATAATTCCTACAATTTACCCACACCTCCTATAATTTACCCATAAGTCCTACAAGGACGCGGTTGGAGGTAGGAGAAACAGAGGACTGTATGATGGACGCAATGTATAAGGAGCCAGGATGTGATTGGAGGTAGGAGAGACAGGGGACTTCATGGCGGAGGCAATGTGTAAGGTGCAGAGATGTGGCTGGAGGTAGGGGCAACAGAGGACAGTATGGTAGACGCAATGTATCAGGAGCCAGGATGTGGCTGGAGGTAGGGGAGACGGAGCCTGTATGATGGATGCACTGTATCAGGAGTCAGGATGTGGCTGGAGGTAGGAGCAACTGAGGAGAGTATGGTGGATGCAACGTATAAGGAGCAAGGGTTTGGTTGGAGGTAGGAAAGACAGAGGACTGTATGATGGACGCAATGTGTACAGAGCCATGATGTAATTGGAGGTAGGGGAGACAGAGGACTGTATGATGGACGCAATGTATCAGGAGTCAGGATGTGGCTAGAGGTAGGAGAAACAGAGGACAGTATGGTGGACGCAATGTATCAGGAGCCAGGATTTGGTTGGAGGTAGGAGATACAGGGGACTGTATGATGGCTGCAATGTGTTAGGAGTAAGGGTGTGGCTGGAGGTAGGAAAGACGGAGGACTGTATGATGGATGCAATGTGTAAAGAGTCAGGATTTGGCTGGAGGTAGGGGGGACAGAGGACTGTATGATGGACGCAATGTATCAGGAGTTAGCATGTGGCTGTAGGTAGGAGCAACTGAGGACAGTAGGTGGACGGAATGTATAAGGAGCAAGTGTGTGGCTGGAGGTAGGAAAGACAGAGGACTGTATGATGGACGCAATGTGTACAGAGCCCGGATGTGGCTGGAGGTAGGAGATACAGAGGATAGTATGGTGGACGCAATGTGTCAGGAGTCAAGATGTGGCTGGAGGTAGGAGATACTGAGGATAGTAGGGTGGACGCAGTGTATAAGGAGCAAGTGTGTGGCTCGAGGTAGGAAAGAAAGAGGACTGTATGATGAACGCAATGTGTAAAAAGCCAGGATGTGGCTAGATGTAGGGGAGACAGAGGACTGTATGATGGATGCACTGTATCAGGAGTCAGGATGTGGCTGGAGGTAGGAGCAACTGATGAGAGTATGGTGGATGCAATGTATAAGGAGCAAGGGTTTGGCTGGAGGTAGGAAAGACAGAGGACTGTATGATGGATGCAATGTGTACAGAGCCAAGATGTGGCTGGATGTAGGGGAGACAGAGGACTGTATGATGGACGCAATGTATCAGGAGTCAGGATGTGGCTGGAGGTAGGAGAAACAGAGGACAGTATGATGGACGCAATGTATCAGGAGCCAGGATGTGGTTGGAGGTAGGAGAGACAGGGGACTGTATGATGGCCGCAATGTGTCAGGAGCCAGGATGTGGCTGTACGTAGGAATAACAGAGGATAGTATGGTGCAGGCAATGTGTAAGGAGTAAGGGTGTAGCTGGAGGTAGGAAAGAAGGAGGACTGTATGATGGACGCAATATATCGGGAGCCAGTATGTGGCTGGAAGTAGGAGCAACGTATACAGTAGTTCTATTTATGTTATGTAGGAGGAGGAAGGGTGTGAAGAAGCGTCCGTACTAGCGACAGACGAGAGGAGACGCTCATTACATAGATTAGTTCAGATAATTATTGATTTGTACATTTACTGTATTAAATGCACGCCGTTCTAGAGCTGTCTCGGTACTCATAACCCCCGCTTTTTCCTTGCGTGATGGATGCCTGGTGTCGGTTAGTTGACAGCTGCCGGCCGCTTATCTGTTTTTCTTGTTCCGAGGGTTACGTCAGCTGTCTGGTTTATTTCTAGCATGCTATATAAATGAGCTGGGATCTTCGTGTCGTCATCACAACCGTCATTACTGCCTTCGTAGTCGTTCAGATAGATCATGCCTGCCGAACTGGTACCCCTGTTCAGCGATGTCTTGGTAGTTCTCCAAGCCGTCGGGACCGCGATGTTTCAACTGCCGGGATGTGGCTGTACGTAGGAATAACAGAGGATAGTATGGTGGAGGCAATGTGTAAGGAGTAAGGGTGTGGCTGGAGGTAGGAAAGACGGAGGACTGTATGATGGACGCAACGTGTAAAGAGTCAGGATTTGACTGGATGTAGGGAAGACAGAGGACTGTATGATGGACGCAATGTATCAGGAGTTAGCATGTGGCTGCAGGTAGGAGCAACTGAGGACAGTAGGTGGACGCAATGTATAAGGAGCAAGGGTGTGGCTGGAGGTAGGAAACACAGAGGACTGTATGATGGACGCAATATATCAGGAGCCAGGATGTGGCTGGAGGTAGGGGAGAGACTGGCATCGAATAAAATACTGCACAGTATTGTGCAAATGACGGGCTTATCTTTCAACGTGCTCAGACTTGCATACATCCAGTGGACGAACCAGCGCTTTAACTACAACGCTAATATGACTACATATAGCTATGTTATTTAAAACGTGCATTTCCCGAGTACCAAAATCCACTAGTGCAGCTGTTAGTATCGCCTTATTGCGTCCTTTCGGGAATAATTAATATGAATTTATGTGTTTTAATATGATTTGATATATATGGCTATTTAAATTATGATTTTACTATATTTATATGATTTTATGTGCTTTAATATGATTTGATATATAACTATTTTTAAATATTTATATTACTATATTTATATGATTTTATGTGCTTTAATATATAACTATTTTTAAATAATTATATTACTATATTTATATGATTTTATGTGCTTTAATATGATGTATCGTTATCATGATTTGATATGGCTATTTTTAAATGAAATAATGAACGCTATTTATATGCTTTAATATTGCTATTTTTAAATGAAAGGATATATGCTTTAATATGGTTAAATATATGGCTATTTTTACATATTTATAGTACTATATATGATTTTATGTGCTTTAATATGATTTGATATAACTATTTTTAATTGATTATATTACTATATTAATGATTTTATGTGCTTTAATATGATTTGATATATATGATTTGATATATATGGCTATTTTTTAAATAATGATATTACTATATTTATATGATTTTATGTGCTTTAATATGATTTGATATATAACTATTTTTAAATAATTATATTACTATATTTATATGATTTTATGTGCTTTAATATGATGTATCGTTATTAAATATTAAAGTTTCTTGGTGATTTCATTCAATGAGGTGTTGTGTCTGTTAGCAACAGGGTAACGCGGGTCACAACGAAACAACGGTTAGGGTATCGCGGCCTACATAGAACCACGGATTATATGTGTTGGAATAAAATTACTCCTCAAGGATTGGGGTAGCGCTCACGTTATAGGGTAGCGGTCACTACGTTAGGGTAGCGGTCACTACTGAGGTCAAGGGTCACCACACATGAGATTAACAGGTTGGGATCATGTCAACATGTTGGGGTTATGACCGTTAGGGTTATCTCCAGTCGCTAGGGGTCGCTCGTGGTGGATGTAGGTTACCGCTAGGGGGCGCTGGGGCTACCCAGAAGCCTCTATACCGGAAGTCACGTGACCGGAAGTGACTGGGATGATCTTTACTGGGCGGATCTTTTGATCCCCCATTCCGCCCCGTATACTACTCTCAGGTTACGAAACTTCGTCTTTATAAAATATTTGTAAACGTTTTTAGCCGGTAGTTTTCTTCATTTTGTACCTGAAACGGTCGCGTCGGTCGCTTATCGTTTAAAAAGGGGGGGTCTTGAACGAGCCCCACTTTTAAAAGAATTTGTTCTACCTTGTGTTCTTACATTTTCAGAAATGATCACAGAAATCCCCGGCTAATTGTGTATGCCCGAACCCTTTTTCAAAACCATCAGGACGAGCTTGAATCTAAAGAATGTGCTGTTCACTAGGTGGCTAATGACATGGCCCTAATATAAGCATTTCTGGGTATTCTATAAACTGGTGCTGTAGAACACATCTTATACGCGCGGAAGACAGGTAATAAAGTTCGTAAGATTTAAGGGAAAACAGTAGCAGTTGGCACTTGTGCAAGTCACTCGTTCAACTAAACATACCACAAGTTCCAACAGAGAACGCAACCTGTCTAGAGGGATTACAGCATCACAACTACAATTGTATAGTATTGTATCCATGGTTACAATCCACCATTTTTAAACATTCGATTTGTAGGTTTCCACCTTAAGTTTATCTTTTGAACGTTTCCAAACTAATCCAGGCAATGAAGGATAACAAATCACCGGGAGTGGATGGGATTCCTCCAAAATTACTAATGGAAACAGTAGAACAAATCAGTATACCACTTGCAAGAGTATTCAACTTGTCATTAAAAGAGGGAGTTGTTCCGTTTGAATGGAAAGAAGCAAACATCATACCATTATTTAAAAAGGGTTCGAGAAATAAGTCAGATAATTACAGACCAGTGAGTTTAACGTCAGTGATTTGTAAATGATTAGAAAGGTTAATTAAAGACCATATGGTGGACTTCCTCGTTAAGCATAAATTATTAAATTCATCTCAACATGGATTCCTTAAAGCGAGGTCATGCTTAACAAATATGTTATGTTTTTTGGAAGAAATCACTCAGTGGATAGACGTGGGATCGCCAGTAGATATTATCTACTTAGATTTTCAGAAAGCTTTTGACAAAGTGCCACATCAAAGATTACTGCTTAAATTAAAAGCCCATGGTATCGGGGATAGCATAACTGACTGGATAGAACAATGGCTGACTGACAGAAAACAACGAGTTGTAGTAGATGGAGAAGTTTCAAATTGGAAATCGGTTTTGAGTGGGGTACCTCAAGGATCAGTATTAGGACCTATATTATTCTTAATTTATATCAATGACTTGGACGACAGTATAACAAGTAACGTACTGAAATTTGCGGATGACACAAAACGGTTTAGAAAGATTAATACTGAGGGTGATAAACAACATTTACAAAACGATCTAGGCAGTATAGTGAAATGGTCTGAGAAATGGCAGATGTTGTTCAATTTTGGGTAATGTAAATGCCTACATACAGGATATGGGAACTTGAATGTAAACTATGAAATGGGAGATACTGTTCTGGGTACTACTGTAAAAGAAAAGGACTTAGGAGTTACAATAAGCGCTGATATGAAAGTTTCAGAGCAGTGTGGTATTGCAGCTTCAAAGGGTAATCAAATTCTTGGATTGATTAGAAGAAACATAACATACAAGGGAAAAAAGTTAATTATACCTCTTTATAAAGCAATAGTTAGACCTCATAAGTAGATGAACATTGATGGACTCTCGATAACCCAATGGCTTCCTTGTCCACTTGCCATCTGGGCCTTTGGCTTGGATGGCAAATCTTGTTAAATCTTGTTAAATCCTACTTTTGTTTGGTTAACATTATGACAGTTTTACAGTACATTCACACTGAGGTTGGGACATTGCAACTTTGAATTTATTCATGTTTATAACATCTCGTTTGCTTAAAAAATACTGTTCATGTAAAATGCATTACCATCGTGATATATTATGTCTTATTTTTGTACAAAATATAAGATTTGGCGATTATATGAAATGTATCAGTTTTACGACATATACAGAGATCAGTTTACGACAATTAAAGGCAGACCAATAAATATTCACCTTTTAAGTTGAAATGTAACGTTTTTCATAGGTTTCATAGGATTTATCATAGTATCAAATTCCCGTTGTTTGCGGTAAATATAGTAATGTAATAAAACCTTAAATACAAATTTGTTAATTTAGATGAATGTTTGAGGCATTTTAATGTTACGAACGTTGTGGTAATTTAATACCGAATTGAATATATTGGATGAAACATAAGTAATGTGATGAACCTTTCCATGTTTTCAAATTGTCTTGTGGTTGCATTGTGCATTGAGTTTCCAGAACTGTTAGTCTACTACTGCTAGTTTTGGTACGTGCCACTGCGTGTCGTTTCTAGGGCAGATTCAGAAGGCGCTATATGCAACTAGTCGATTACACCTGAAGACACCGTCAGTAGTTATCTCCTCTAAATAGAGCGGACGAAAGCGTTGGTGGGACGTACCTCTCGGTGTCGTCAGTCGTCGATTCCTGACAATCAGCCACAAATGACTGCTATGGCGAGGCAAACCATAACCCCAAGAACGTCTCCAACGACAACGCCTGTTGAGTCGCTGTCTGAGTCGCCTGAATTAAGCAGACAAATAAACAACGGTTACTCTTCATTATTTGGCAGTGTTTAACTTGCGATAATGATTAGTTTATATTATCTTACCACCCGAATCAACGTTGTATAATCATGTTAGTCCGCCCGCCCGCCGCCCGCCCGCCCGCCCGCCCGCCCGCCCGCCCGCCCGCCCGCCCGCCCGCCCGCCCGCCCGCCCGCCCGCCCGCCCGCCCGCCCGCCCGCCCGCCCGCCCGCCCGCCCGCCCGCCCGCCCGCCCGCCCGCCCGCCCGCCCGCCCGCCCGCCCGCCCGCCCGCCCGCCCGCCCGCCCGCCCGCCCGCCCGCCCGCCCGCCCGCCCGCCCGCCCGCCCGCCCGCCCGCCCGCCCGCCCGCCCGCCCGCCCGCCCGCCCGCCCGCCCGCCGCCCCGCCCGCCCGCCCGCCCGCCCGCCCGCCCGCCCGCCCGCCCGCCGCCCGCCCGCCCGCCCGCGCCCGCCCGCCCGCCCGCCCGCCCGCCCGCCCGCCCCCGCCCGCCCGCCCGCCCGCCCTCCCTCCCTCCCTCCCTCCCTCCCGTCCCTCCCGTCCCTCCCGTCCCTCCCTCCCTTCCTCCTTTCCTTCCATATTGCATCATTATTACTCACCTAAATGCGTATCTGTTTATTAGTAAATAGCAATGTCTTAGAGCACATCTAAGAAAAACAATTATTGCAAGTCCTACGCTATGGAAAATCATCAAATATTAAAACCCACAAGACTATCAACATTAAGCCACACTTACTTTTGCCTGTGATGTTAAATGCGAAGTCCTTGCAGGCGGAGTGTGGAGTCGGAATTGGTATGTTGTTGCACACCACCACTTTGAGCGACTGATTTCTGAGTATATCAGCAGTGACTGTGATGGAGTCCCTAGTTTCTATGACGTCATTTGACTTTGCACTCATCCATTTGTAGGTTTTTGGTGCTGGGTTGCTGTCAGCAGTTATCATTAATTTATATCCAGCAGTTATTTTTATTTCCTCTCCAGGGGAATATGAACGACTGTCAACTTTCGCCTTCAGTGATCGTGGAAAATCTACAAACCAACCAAATACAAAATACACTACAAAAGTATAGCTAGAGAAGGCATCCACTATGACATATTGTCAACTGATTTAATTTTGGTGGCGAATAATTGCTTCACATTCTAACACATTTTGTCTACAAAAAGATAACTTTACAAACAGTTAACAGAATTGCCCGAACCATGTTGTAGCTATTGAATCAACCAACTCGTGAGATGCGTTCTGCAATAAAATATGAGTGGAACATAAACAAAACACTCACTCAAGGAATAAAGGTAAATGTGGCATTTATTAATAACAATAAATAACGCCACAGCATTGTGAAAAACAATGCAGAATACGAATACGTTTAAGCATAGTTTGAAAAAAGACAATATACAACAAATATGATATTTATGTTAACATAAGCGATACGTACAATACACAGTTAGTTGTGCAAATGTATACAATTCTTTGTATGCATCGTTGTTTATAGGTATGTTGTCGGCATGGTCGGTGCGAGCATCGTGCTGGGCAAAGTATGTCTGACATGTGAAGCTCTGTCCATTGTGAGATGGCGTCATCTCTACGAGAATGCTGAACTTGGTAATGCTGTTCCGAACTGATTCATCTTTGGCCTGTATCACTGTGTTACTGTTTCCACTCGTCCACTTTATGACAGGAGTCAACGTTCCATTGTATTTCACCTCACAGCTGTATTTGAGGTAGTCTCCTTCCACTGCCTTGTTGGTTGTCGTGGTGCTTTTATGTGTAGGATAACGCTCTGGAAGTGAATTATTTTAGAATGAAATGTCATTATTTTAACGATCAATCAGCTCAAAACATAATTTGGCAAACTGAATGTATTAACAATTCTTGATTTAAACTAACTGGAGCTAACTATGTGAATATACGTGGAAACGCCAGTATAATTTCCCAATTGTAATATAAACTCAATCTTATTCTCATGCGTTGGAGTAGACCGTGAGCGTGAAGTGAGTGCAGGCAAACTCAAGGAGGCTGTCTTGGTATGACAGTTGAGGATATTATATGATCTCACTCCACCTGCATTTGCTATCTGGGAACCTAACTCAAATACATAATATCATACTGGCCAGTTCATTGTGTCCTGAGTTGTTCTCTCTAGCTGCTAGAAAGAACACCACAGGGCAAGGGCCAACAAAACATCCACATTTGGGTGATATGTAAATATAAAGGTGAACTTAAACTTTCATAAACATTCAACATTAGCAGTCAATGATATTGTGTGTAAATCAGTTTGTGTGACTGCATTACGATGTTAATGGCAATGACAAATCGACGAATACATTCTTGGTTTCATGGCACAATCATCCCTGTTGACCAGTGGTGATGCACTTATTAATGCGACGTTCATATTCCGAAAATGCGGGAGTCTGATATACTGGCGATACATGGTTTCCTCAATGAAAAACATTATGCTAAGTGGCTCCTTTGCGATGTGAATCGCCCGTCAATCGTACTAAACGGTGGCGGAGTAGCACATATCAAAAATGCAAACCAAAAATTAAAGTTATCGAAGAGAGATGCGAGATGTATTTCAAAAATATGAACACGAGATTTGAGGCCATAGAAAAAAAACTGGATGCTAAATGCGATAGTAAAGAAGCAAAAGAAATAGTAAGGCAGGAAATGGATGCAGGAACCTACTAACCACCCAAAATAGTAGAATTGTTGTGGAGGAAACAGTAAGAGAAATCAATGAAAGAAAAAATAGGGAAACAAATTTTCTTATATTCAATGCCCCAGAACCAAAAACAAACCTAAAGGAAGAGAGGGTGCTGATAGATATGGAGTTTGTTGAAGGGTTGTGTAATGAGGTGTGCAATCAGAACGTAGACGTAAAAGATGAGATAACCAAAGTTATCAGGCTAGGTAAAAAACAAACAGACGGAGATGCGGGTGATACTGAGCAAAAACCCAGACCTCTTAAGGTAGTAATGAAAGACACTAACAAAAAGATGGAATTGTTCAAACGACTATCAAACTTAAGAGTTGCAGAGGACAAATATAACTGTCTCAGCATCCAGCACGACTTAACAAAAAAAGAAAGAGAGGAAGGAAGGAAACTCCTAGAGGAGGCCAGGACAAAAGAGATAAATGATCAGGGAAAATGGGTGTACAGGGTACAAATTATATACATAAACAGTTAAAATGTTTCTACACCAACGCTGATAGTCTAATCAATACATTTACTGAGTCGAGTCGAATCACATAATGTTATGGTGATTGCAATCACTGAGATAAAACCGAAAAACTAGACAAATCTATTAAACACAGCTGAATTGGGTTTGTGTGAGTATGATTTATATCATAACATAGATAAGTAAGGAAGAGGTGTTTGTATATATATCCACAAAACGCTAAACGCAAAACCTTTCGTATCTTTAGGAATCAACTTTCAAGAATCGATATGGGTTGAGATCAAATTAAACAAAAAGGATGTGTATATAAAAGCCCGGGCAGCTCTGGCACCAATATTGAATAGTTAAATGAACTGATTAGTGAGGCAATGCGCTGTAAACACTCGCATCTTCTCTTGCTTGGAGATAACACTCGCATCTTCTCTTGCTTGGAGATAACACTCGCATCTTCTCTTGCTTGGAGATAACTACCCCAACATAGACTGGCAAAACTGATACACACCAAGAATCGAGAAGGTGTTTCAGACCTGAACACAGATCCTAAAGATCCTAAATCTAGACTCACATATTCTGATAGGGAAAAGGCAGATGTATTAGGAATTTTTTTTCAGGGTGTTTTACCGTAGAGCCAGATGGTGATATCCCTCAAATTCCACCAGTGAAGTTAAGGCACAACATGGAAGAATTGACTATTGATGAGGCAATGATTAAACAAACTTGATAACCTTAATGTGTGTAAATTGGTAGGGCCAGATGGTGTTCATCCTAGGTTGTTGAAAGAGCTATCTAATCATCTATGTAAACCACTAGCTAGGCTATTTAATAATTCACTGGCTGTGGGTGAACTACCAAACGAATGGAAAGAGGGAAGGATCTCAGCCATATTTAAAAAGGGTAATCGATAAAACGCAGGAAATTATAGACCAGTCAGCTTAACAAGTATAATATGTAAATGTATGGAACAATGTGTCAACAATAACATTTCGAATGTATATATGTTTGCGGATGATACAAAGGTTTCCAAAACGATTACTAGTCCAAATGACCAGCATACACTACAGAACGATTTAGATTATTTAACATCTTGGTCAAGTAAATGGTTATTAAGGTTCCACCCAGATAAATGTAATTTAATGCACATAGGGAAAACATTACAGTAAGAGTATGCATACAACCTGAAGATAGATAATACTGCCCATGAATTAGGAGGATAGGAGGAATAGAAGAACAAAAATGACATAAGTCATTTAGATTATGCAATATCAATAGGGTCCCCTTATAAACATAAATACAAAGATGCCATCGAAAATGTACAAAGACGCACAATAAAGCAACTTCCTGGTATGAAGAATAATCCTTACGCGGAAAGACTTCAGAGATTGAAACTTCCTACACTTGCATATAGACGAACTCGTGGTGATATGATTGAGGTATAAAAACCGCTCCATGGGAAATATGGCAGTGATGTATCTAACATTGTCAAGCTGCACAAAGACAGTGATACAAGGGAAGGAACAAGGGGTCATAGTTTGAAATTGTTTATAGAACGTGCTTTTACAAATGTTAGAAAACAAAGCTTCTCACTTAGTTACCAGATTATGGAATGATCTACCGGAGGTAGTTGTAAATGCCCCAAGTGTCAACTCATTTAAAAACCGTCTAAATAGACATTGGAGTACAGAGGAGTTTCTCTACAACTACAAAGCTGCCTTGACAGGAAGTTGTAGAGCATTCCAAGGGAAAGTTGAAGATCTGACCACCGAGGCCACGGCCTACGGTCAGGAAGAACCAAAGTAAACCTAAGTAAGTAAGGAAGCATTATGACAACAAACATTGTCCTACTTGTGAATACAATCACTTCTGCATATGCGGTAGCTCCTCGTATAACCTTGCACCTGCATTTTCCACCATCTGTTAGTGCAAGAGACTTGATGGTCAGGTCATATCTTTCTTTGGGCGTTGTGACGACATCATACTTCTCCGGAGCATAGTTGGTAGAGCCAGAAGATATTGATTCTGGGCCCTTATCATCTGAGACAAACTCGTCCCATTTTAGGTTAGTTCCAGCACAATTGAGTGTGACTCTACTTCCAACCACCCCAACAATATTCTTGGGTCTCTCCTTCAGTTCTCCAACTCCCGTTACAACTGTAACAAAACACCATATGCACTGAATTACACTTCATAATAATTACACTTCGCGTGCTGTAGTTGTTACCAAAGTGAATGCAACTACTCCCATTTTACTAGTAGAATCTCACTTGATTGCAGCATGACTCATCATATGTACTATTCATTGACATCGTCTTTATGTCAAATGTTGGTCAGGCTAATACGTAGCTGGGCTTAACAATACTTAGGCTGAAGTACAAACTTCAGCTATGATTATCTGTTTGTTAAAATAATTTGTAAGACATGTTTTGATGTTGTTCCTCGATGTCTAAAATGCTGAAGTTTCCCATCCAGGCTGCAAGCCTGGGCGAAGTATGTGGAGATGCTGGATTGCCAAGTTGTCATCCCACTCTCTCCCTCACCGGTGCAGTCCAACATAATGCGGAACAGTATATTTGGCACCACCTCGGTTGCACGAGCTGCCGGGAGGATGGCAAGGCTGACTTCAGACCACCTTCGGGGCTCCACTCCGTTCTGTTAGGGTTGACTGTCTGTTGCTTACAAAGGTTAATGAACTACCAAGTATTATTAGTCCATTGTCGTCACTGGAATAGTAAGTGTCGGGACGTATCCACACGCCGGTGGGCTATGCACACTGCATGTCAGGGTGGTAAGGTACCCAACATACATGTTGTAGAAATAGGAGGTTGGGCTAGAGCATTGTCTGTTCAGTGGCTATGGTCCAGCAGGGCAGATTTACATATTCGGCACCTTTTTCATTCGAAGTTGCTATATATCTATTATTATTATTTGCCCTTAGAGGCCCAGGTATGTATTGTGTCTGTCTACTAAATGGGTGTCGTGACTTCAGGCGTTGGGTCTTGCGAGCAGAACCTGTGTAACAGGTGGTTGTGTTTTCTAGCACGATCAAAGCTAGCACTGTCTTCTGAGTTCAGTTGGTGCAATGCTTGCAAGCGCCGACAAGTGCTCAACTTTAGTTGGTCGTAAGCATCCGGTGGCGACTCGTAGAGAGTTGTTGATGCCGACATGCACTGTCGGTGTGTGTGCGTTCCTACAGTGTCGTTGTGCTAGTTCCCCGTGTGGTGCCAGCAAGTCGACGTATCAGTGCTCCATGTGACGTTAGCTTTGAGCTTACGTTTTCCAGGTGTTGTCAGTTTAGGTTGATATAGATTGTTTCCGGCATGCTGTATACTTTGAAGAGAAGTGGTGCCAGCACAAAACCACGGGAACATTGTTCTTTGGTCGTCTAAAACGGCGAACGCATCTGTCCGTTTTCCATCATCCGCACCTGTCATCCGTCACCCTTCTGTAACGCATATAGGGTCTACTTCCTTGTGAACACTTCGTGTTCACTTGAGGTCCATATTTGGTGATTTTCCATTATGGCTGAGTAGAGATGTCGGTGACTGTGCATTTGGCGTGTGTACGTGTTCTGTCAGTAAGGCTGTTGACTGTCCGGCGTGATTTTGGGCTGTAGTGGGTTAAATCGACTGACTCCACCATTTTTGTCCAACGCTTCCGGGAATTTTCTGCTTTACTTCGTCTGTTAATTTTTTTTGTATGTTGGTGTGGAATGTTTTGCTTTACTTAGTGTGTTAACCTTTTTAGTATGTTTTTTGGTGTGGGAGTTAACGCAGTGTGAAGGTAGCACAAACTTGACGCATGCGTCTGTTTCTGCTGCAAGCGTCTTCCACTATGCCTTCTAGACGTTTCCTCTCGTGTCAGGCTTGGTTGCCGTTGGAGCAACCAAGAATGAAGGAGAAATTATCGAGGGTCGGTGTTGTGACCCTGGGATCTTTTCATAGACACGTCTTTCTGGTAGTGGCTCTTCTCGGTTGTGACAAACGGAGACGAGATATGTGCTCAAAGTTGTATTACAGCGTACTGCGTTAAAGGGGTGTGATTCCTTTGAGCTATGGCTCAATGCCCCCGACCCCCGTAAATACGTCACTGCTCAGACCGTTCGCAGAAGCTCATTAAAAAGACATCGCCGAATAGTTGAGTGCTACGTCACAGCTTTATGCGGTCCAATTTGAAATAAATGCGCGATTTGGCCTTCGACCTGAAGTTCGTACTCGAAAAACTGATATTCCGCGTGGGCACAAACGTGCCCTTATTTCTTTCATAAATAATTATACTAATTTAAAAATAACTATACAGTGTAATAACTGTACCTGTTAGGAACACACACGTATACAGTAAGTTGAGTTTGAAACATATATCAGCAAGTTTAATGTATTTTTAAAAGATTTACGTATGGTTTGTTTGTTTACGACTGCAGCGATGCCGATATCGATGTAGCGAGACGCAATTCCTGTGAAATACAAATGTGTTTGGACTGCTTAGGCTTTTATATACTGGTCGGCGTCAAAGTCAACCTACTGAATAGAATATGTCGTTTTCAAAAAAATCTTAAGAAACATTTTGTGCAAGAGATCAATATACCAATTCACTAACAGTTACTTCATCAAACCAATGCAAACAAATTATAAGAAAAGTTGTTATGAGTGAAAAACTTATGAATGTTGAACTTCCGGACCATATCGCGCGAGACCTGGAAATCGGTTGAATTCACGCTCTACGTACGGCAAGCCGTACTGACAATACATGAAATAAATGGATAAACGTCACTCGGCCGTTTGTTGATTATGTTGTCACTTTTCTTTAACTTTTACAACAAGTCAGGCTTGTCATAGCCTTCCACATGCTTCATAAAACACATACACAAATATTTGAATATATAACGTTAATGTGGTTAATTTTTATCTCGAATAATAATATACGGTAAGCAGACAAAGTCGCTTTTTATCGGGGTATGAATATCATAAAAGTGTTCCGTGTTATATTATTATATCTAAATATATCAGTAATGTCGTAAACATACGCTGTGACGTCTACAAGGCGAGGTCAAGCGAGGTTTCAAGTGTGTTGAATTTACAAATGGGTTGAAGTTGACGCTGGTGACTATAAAAGTTAAATGAACAAACACATTTTTATAGACTAAATGCTATGTATGGCTATGCCTACCAATTTCCCAATATAACGGATTTTTATCTAATGTATATTACAATATCACCGTTGTCGTAGATACTGTTTTGCTAGACGTCGACACCGGATTTGGAGGAAATACCTATTTTGGAGTCGACGCCTGATCTGGCGTTCGTATTTGGTGCTTAAATATGCTTGATAATCCTATTTAATAACATGTCCGATGTATCATATGTCCCTGTTTTTACCTTATTCCCAAGTGCCTTTATTTACCATAAATCGGTTAATCGTGACGTACAGGTTTTACGACATGCTAGAATCATTATATCTACCTATTTTTCTTTAGGTAATGTACAGTTCGTAACGCACTGTTCGTTCAGTTAAACGCAGCTTAAATATTCAAATATCTGACTAGTATTCATGTTAGGAAGCTAGGGTAGACTGCCCTTTGTTTCGTCACAAATGGGATTATTCTGCCCACTTGTATCACTCGTCAGTCGTGTACAAAACGACTCGGCACGTTGATCATCCGGCCACTGCGTGTAGTTCTCACAACAGTTTTGCCTGTGACTTTCCACATGCGAGAGGTGAAGAACGATAGCATGGCGAGATATTGATCTTCTCATTTGTCTGTTGCTTTATGGAGAATACGTTTCTCAATTTCCACGCCATTCTCTGCAAGTAGATTTGACTGAAATGCTTGGGTTCGACACCTTGTGGTCGATGCATCATTCATTTGGAAACCGTTCAAATTCTGCTTTAGCAAACTGTGGTCCTCCATCGGACATCAGCGTCGATGGAATGCCATATAGCGAGAACAGTTACCTTAGATAAAAGATTACCTGTCTGTTTGCCTCATTGGAGAGAAGTGCTATCTCGGGATAATAAGAGTAATACTCCACTGTCAACAGGTACGGCATATGTTTTATGTCGCATCCTACATTTGCCCATGGTCTGTTCGGTGTCTCATGCATCTGCAGTGGCCACTTTGGTTGTGTATACCTGTACTCTTGGCACACGTCGCAACGAGAGACTGTTTCATAAATCTCTGTCTTCATAATTGGCCAGTAGAGTTCGTCCCTCGCTCGTCGCTTGCATGTTTCGATGCCCACGTGTCCCTCGTGGATTAGTTTTAGCTTCCGTGTTTTCATGCTCTTGGGAATGACGATCCTTTGTCCCTTCAGGATTATTCCGCTTCCGCTATCTCTGCGTTCAGAGACCGGCAAGCCAGATCTTACTTTGCACACAGGTATGTTCACTTTTGAATATGTCGTGCTTGCCACTTTCTTTGGCGAGAATGCTCTTGACAACGTGTCTGCGATAACGAGGTACTTTGATATCATGGCTTATGGTCAGTTTCAACGAGGACTCTGCTTCCATAAATATATGAATAAAATATTTCGCATGCAAAGACAACACTCAGTTGCTCCTTTTCAATATGTGCGTAATTACGTCCTATTGTCATCATCGATATCGATGCATACGCAATTGGCATCCATTCTCTCCATTCGTCTCGGAGTAAGACGGCAATGATTCCGTCTTTGGACGCATCACTTGACACTTTTAGCATCTTAGTCTTGTCGGAGTACTGCAATCCCGGATGCCTCGACAGTGTCTCTTTGATGCCAAGCCAGGCCATTTCCTGCTCGGCATACCATTGCCATTCGCTTTCGTTTCCAAGTAGCGATCGAAGTTGTGCAACTCTAGCTGACAGATTTGGTATGTATCTGCCCAGATACATTACCATGCCCAGCATACGTTGTAGCTCTGTTGCACTGATTGGTACAGGTATGTCTGTCACCGCTTGAAACTTCTTGGGGTCTGGTTTTACAACGTCTTGCCTCACGATCTCTCCGAGATATGGCACTTGAGGTTTGCCGAAGTAGCACTTATCCACATTCAGGACCAACACCACATCTGTCAATATCTGCAGCGTCTTCTCGAGTCGTTCATCATACTCTGCCTCTGTCGATTCCCAGACGATTATGTCGTCCACGTAAACACTGACGCCATCGAGGTCTTCCACAAACTGACATACTGTGTTATGGAATACCTCAGGAGCAGAACATATGCCCATTGGCAATCTCAGGTAGCGGCATATCCCGTACTGAGTATTGAACATGGTGAGCATTGATGATTTTTTTATCGAGCCCAATTTAATGGAAACCGGCTGTCGCGTCCATCTTCGAGAACCACTTTGCATTTGCGAGTTTAACCTTGTGTAGCTATGTTGAAGTGTTCTCTCTTTATCTCCCTATTCAGGTCCTTTGGGTCGATGCACAGTCTCATTTGCCCGTTCGCCTTCTCAAAGATTATTATAGAATTGATCCATGTCACAAAGGCATTAACTGTGATATAACTAATCAACAAACTTATTTATGGGCGTACTCTTGAAGCAGCCCAAGAATAAGGGTTCTGTAGCGGAGAAATCTGCCGACGTAGTATTTCACGATGAACACCGTCGTCGAATACAAGGGCGAGGACGCGGCAGAAATAGCTTTCATCGTGGTCGCCAGGTGTCTGGTGCAGTACACGAGACACAAACTGAACAGCTCCACCAGAGGGTGCCACCGTACAAGTCGAATACTAGATTGTGGAGGACATTCACGCAATAGGGTGACATGTAAAGCCTGGGGCAAGACATGTCACAGTTGTAACAAGCCAAAACATTTTGCCAGAGTGTGTAGATCTACTGAACTTGTGGCAAAAACACATTTGGTGGAAAATGATAATGTGCTATGTTGCTTATGATAAACCACAGAGAGAAGATACAAATTACATTTCATTAGCCAGCAAGATGGCGAGGTCACTCACGCAATGCATCATGGATGTAAATGCCCGTACAGTGTGTTCTACGGCATCGTACCGTAAACATCCAATGTGGGGGTAACTCTACAGATACATCCCAACCAATGAACGATTTGTGTGAGGAGACATACGCTATGGGTTTGTACCACACAACAAGCACCAACAGAGTAAGACCGTATGTTTGTACTGTGAGCACGACAGGAAGAGATGTAACCAAGGAAATCGACACAGGTGCCTCGGTTTCGATGATTTCGGAGAATTGGACCAGGATAAAAGGGTTGGTTCCACAACTAACATTGAACACAAATAAAGCACCACTGTTGCGCACCTATACAGACAGCAACATTCAGGCGTTAGGTCAAGTTTGGCTGGGGTTAGACAGCACCATTCAGCCGTTAGGTCAAGTTTGGCTGGGGTTAGACCGCACCATTCAGCCGTTAGGTCAAGTTTGGCTGGGGTTAGACCGCACCATTCAGCCGTTAGGTCAAGTTTGGCTGGGGTTAGACCGCACCATTCAGGCGTTAGGTCAAGTTTGGCTGGGACTAGACCGCAACAATCAGCACCCAACTTGTTGGCTTCCCGGCTTTAATAAGTACATCTTTTTGCAAGAGTCTGTCAAGCACTTTTTTCAGCTGTGCCTTCTGTGCACGTGGTATCTTTCTTGCAGGATACACTGTGGGAATTGAATTTTCCCGCAGGTGAATCCTGCACTTTCCTTCTAGACATCCTAGTCCTCAGAATATATCTTGATACTCTTTCTTGATATAGTTACATGTAAGTACACCTCTTCTTCTATAGAGTACACTTTCTTCGCTCCAAGCTGTGGTGTCACCAGATCTAATCGCTCACAATCACTGGCTCCAATTAATGACTGTTTCCCATTGGGCACAACTACAATGTAGTGTCTGTTTCTTTGCATTATGAGTGATTGTTGCGATGCACATACCCAGAGTTTTAATAGGTTCCTCACTGTAGATATTTTAGCTTGGGTTGTCGCTGTGTCGGTAGTTTTTGATTATGTTTAAGCCCACTGTTGTCGCTCAGGCTTAAGATATTCACCTGAGCTGCACTATCCACATTCGGTGGCACCAAACTGTTACAGACTGTTACAGACTGTTACAGACTGTCATGATAGCGACCCATTCACACTTTTGTGTATCGCTGTGTAGATCAGAAACGAAGAATCCACCTTCATCATCAGTGTTGTCATTGTGGTCCAAACCCACAAACTGCACTGACCGCGTTTTGAGGCATATTGATATCTGCCACCACACGTTTCACAAGTGGTGCTCCATGCCGGATATTCCAGACACATCTTTTACATTGTCTCTTCTTATACGTCCGAGTATTTCGTTTGTCTCGTTCAACTTTCTGCATTTGTTTTATCATGTGATTTGCTTGTTTCTCTTTCTTTACCACGTTCACACTTGCATTATTTTCGGCGCCAGTCAGTACTTTTATTTGGGCCTGCGCAGCTTCGTTCGCTTTGCACACATCTATCGACCGATCTAGTGTTAACCCTGGATCCCTGAGCACCAGACTGTCTTGTAGGGCATGACAGTGGTTTTAACCTAAAGTCTGTTATGAAACTATCGAGTGTCTCGCCTTCTTGTTGCACACGTGTGTGGAACACATATCTTTCATATATTACGTTTTTCCGTGGCACACAGAACACAGTAAACTTTCGGATGACAGTGTTGAACTGGTCCGCTGCTTCTGCCGGGACGACTGGCTGGTTACCTACCGCAGGACTGGCTGGTTACCTACCGCAGGACTGGCTGGTTACCTACCGCAGGTTTGGCAGTTTCGTAAATAAAGGTTCGGAATACTTCTTGTGCCTCCGGTTCTGCGACTGTCAACAAAATGACAACGTTCGTTCTGTCATCAACATCGTCTTCGCCGATAGCCGCCAAATACAACCGAAACTGCCCCAGAAACCGTTACTGTCGATCTGCAAGGTTTCTACCGGCTATCTTGAGTTGATGTGGTGGTTTTAGCGTGTCCATCTTCTTTGGTTTGTTTACATCACCGCCAATTTCTGGTACCATGTATCAATAAAAAACACGTCCCTGCTTTTATTTTATTCCCAAGTGCCTTTATTTACCATAGAATGGTCAATCGTGATGTAAAACTTTTGCGACATGCTAGTATCATTACACCCGGAAGTCCAACATCGCGAATATAAACGGGCGTGTAGATAGGTACGTTTCGAGCTCGAGATTGTAAGCATATAGGCCTTTTTGGCCACTTACCTTCTATCATTCCAATCGCCAACGCTATAAGTTTCTCCATAGCAACGATACACACTTTGCAGATAAAACCGACTACTTCATATATATATATATATATATTTAGGTTATCAAACGTCCTGGTCCCTTTAAAAAAACAAAGTCGTGATTCGCTGATTGTTTATTGATGACGCGTGCACACGTTAACTTACGCTACGCGCGCACAGTGGCGGGAGAAACACAAGGGATTGTGCTGTTAGTTTAGCCACTGTGCTAGTGGACCCAACCATATTTCCCAAGAAACAACAGCAGTGACAGTTACTGGGTACCACCTAGTCATTGAAAATGTCATTAGGTGATTACCACTTATGTACAACAGGTGCCATTTATCACAACGGTTAACAAAATTTAAAATACTATGTTTGTATATTTATCATAACTTTTGGTGATTGTGTGTGATCAATGTCTGCTGGTAGGTAAACTATCAAAGTGTGTGACTTATGCATGTACAAGTATAAATGGTTTAACTATGCAGTAATAAGATGATTAGTTACATCGTTTCGCGCTGTAATGAGAAGTTCATTAAAAAGGCTTATTGTCGAACCATGGCTAGTTGAGCCACACAGGGGAGACTTAGTAGAGCAATGATGAATGGACGAAGACCAGTGTTGCTTTATTATAAAATACATCATTGAGTTCGTCTTTCACAAGAAATTCGCCCATCGGATAGCTATTGGACAGCTACTGGATAGCTATTGGACGATGTAACCGTTGTTTACTTGTCTGTTTAATTCAGGCGACTCAGACAGCGACTCAACAGGCGTTGTCGTTGGAGACGTTCTTGGGGTTATGGTTTGCCTCGCCATAGCAGTCATTGGTGACTGATTGTCAGGAATCGACGACTGACGACAGCGAGAGGTACATCCCACCAATGCTTTCTTTAGCTCTACTTAAAGTTACATTCGATTATATAAGCAGCCGAAGCCGCTTCACATGCACCTGTTAAAAGGCCAAGACAATATCTTGGACAGGCAGATAGTAATTTCCCATATATATTTCTACCCATTCGCGTGTCATTATGTACACTTAATACACTGGCTGAAATCAAAGAAATATAGACGACGCTGATTCTTTTTCGTCTCTTCATTTTTCGCCGTCCCACAACTCTATTTCATTTCTTTAGT
This sequence comes from Lamellibrachia satsuma, assembly GCA_033239005.1. Classification (NCBI taxonomy): domain Eukaryota; kingdom Metazoa; phylum Annelida; class Polychaeta; order Sabellida; family Siboglinidae; genus Lamellibrachia; species Lamellibrachia satsuma. The sequence goes on from BSQZ01000017.1 coordinate 9,738,230, forward strand.
TAATTTTACCTTTATTCACCTTCTGTGCACAATAGTCAATGCCATATCTCTCATATCACTGACTACTACATTTCCCTCACTTTACAATTGTTCTCCCTGTCTCGTCTTGCTGCCTCTCTCTCTCTCTCTCTCTCTCTCTCTCTCTCTCTCTCTCTCTCTCTCTCTCTCCTGCTTCCACAGCTCTTTCTTCTACATGTCCTCATTGTGGTCTGACTATAGCGACCTATTTCAACTAACTCTATCTGTATTGCGCCATCATGCTGATTCTGCGGCATTTCCCGAATCACAACATCTCTTGACGAGGTTCATATCTACCACACCACCGGCAAAGTGTTCATTTCTCTCCAGCAAGTGTTCCTATTCCATACAACTCGATGGTACCACATAGGTTTCCAACTCTTTTCCTTTGAACACTGTGACCCACATTATCAACACAACTGTTAGCTATGGCACCATACTGCTTCCACCTCTGTAAGGGGTTATTTTCAAGTGCACACATTTATTCACTAACTTAAGTTCCTTCCAATCTACTATGTTCAACAGTTCAGTCCGATTATTCCTTCACATACACAGTATGTTTCATCCAGTCAATATGTTCTCTGTTTTCTATTCAGTATTAAATTACCGTTTAATCCTCATCATTAATAACTATTTTGTTGTTAATTAACATTATATGTGTCTTTGATTGGATGTGTTGCTTTCTTCGGTAATTTCTAGTGTCGTCCTTTCAACCTTATGCAGTTGAAAGGACATGACATGTAGTGACAGTCGCTTACTTCAGTAACTTCTGAGAGATTGATGAACTGGAGAACACAAAGTCGACTACTCTGATTGGGAAGTTGAAGGCAAAGTTCGCGAGATATGGTACGCCGTCGACACTTATCTCCGATAACGGACTTCAGTTCGTTATTGACGGTTAAGTTGTTCACTGAATAGTAGAATATTGAACACATAACGTGTAGTCCTCATCCTCAATAAATTGAAATTTTAAAATAAAATGTGGTTAAGACACAGGTAAACATAAGTTAAATAAAATAAATGAATACATTAAATACGTCAGTTAAATTAATGAGTTATGTAAAGAAGTTAAATAAATAAATAAATACATTAAGTTAAAATAGAAAAGTTAAAATAAACAACTACAATTAAGTTGATACATTAGACAAACATAAGATAAGCTAAATAAGCAAATTAAATAAATAATAAGTTAAATAAGTAAAATGTTCGAGTAATTAAAATGCCAACAGAGTGTTCGGAAGGCTTCGCGAAAGGGGTGTGTTTTCATGAGTGACTTGAATACCGAAACGGAGTTGGCTTGCCTAATTGCGGGAGGCAGGGCGTTCGGCCCTGCCACAGAAAATGCCCGACGACCGTACCGCTCGAGATGGTACCGCGGTATCGGCGGATCTCAGTGTTCGGGTGGGTGTGTAAGGAATCACTAGAGACGACAGATACACTGGGCAGAGATGATGCACAACGCGAAACACAAGTAAAAGAAGTTTGAATTCGATTCGCTGACGAACAGGCAACCAATGTAAACTAAATAAAACTGATGTTATGTGATCTTGTCTGCGGGTTCCAGTAATCAGCCGTGCCGCGGAGTTCTGAACCATCTGCAATTTCCGCAGCTGCGTCTCGAGCAGTCCATAAAGCATAGGTACGTTATTTTGGTTTCTTAAAACGTAGAGGACGTTTGAGGACTTAGCACTCTGCTGCTGACATCTAGCGATTACCACTAATAGCTTACTACATTACTTACGTAGCTCCCTGTTCGGTTGGATTGGAACTGGCTCGTAATTCTGTTTACTAAAGATTGATCATCGTCTATAAGATGCGTCTGTTTTACTGTTTAAACAGCAGAACACATAATAAAAAAGTACATTTCAGCCAATCAGGCTTGGGTTCAAATGCGAGTCAGCGGATTTAAATGTCAATGCAAATGTTTGAAATGATGCAAATGCACCTACATATGATTGCATTGAAATGCAAATATTTTAAATATTTCAAACGCAAATGCAAGTGCTTGAAATTATTCAAATGCAAATGCAAGTGTTTTGTATGACTGAAAAACGCAACAAATAAATACGAGTTTACTTTCTTTTCCAACTGTATTAAATATAGTTACAAAAAACAGATGCTTTATTACTTTATTACTTAATAATGTTTCAGTAATCAATCAAACAATATTACACTCAAGGGACATGTAAGAACACTACATGTCGCATTTAATTAGGGAAACCTTTGGGTTGAATACTAGCCTGGGATAAACAATGGATTTCCTCAATTGGGGAGGCTTCTTCCCCCCATAAAGAGGATGAGCAGGCAGCTGCCCTTATGTGCCCAATCTTTGTAAATAAACATTGTCCATACAGAAAGACAATGAGATAAGACCTGAATGGTCTGGTGTATTTGCTTAATAAGAAATAATTGGATCTGTCTAGCAGAAACTTAGCACTTGGTGAGAAGAAAGAGAATAGTGATTGAATTACTGAAAAGAAATGCAATAACAATAATTCACATATTATGTCATTCATTGATAAAACTGTGTTAAGTAAATGGTGTCGTAAGGTATGTGGTAATTATGGTCACTACGGTGAAATGGGGCATGCTTAGTCTTAGTGTTACCGTCTGTTTGAGAATGATCAGTTTCTGGGTTTGAATAATCCAAGCAAATAAATCCAACATTAATTATTCAATGTAATACATCATTGCTAAGATGATTACATGATAAATATTATTTTAAATATCGATCGATTGTGAATACCAAAATATTTGTGATAATTGTGGCTATGGATTTCAAAAGACGGCCTGGACTTCACTGATTGCATTTCACAGATAAGCTTAACATAGGTGAGCACAGAAACACTGCCAACTGGGGTGGGCTGGTCATTCAGGCAGCAATTGAACGGCCTTCTACAATAACATGTTCATTGGTAGGGATATAACTTGACTGCTGATCATGGCTTCTGCAAATCTGGCTAAGGTAAGAATTTGGGGTTGACAACTTGCAGCCAAGTGAGAAATTAAAGGCATCAAATGTTTTGATTCAAATGCAAATACTTTTAATCAAATGCAAATGTTTTTAGTCAAATGCAAATGGTTTTAATCAATTGCACATATTTTTTAATCAGATGCAAATGTTTTGATTCAAATGCAAAAGGTTTTTATTCAGATACAAATGTTTTTATGCAAGTGCAAATGTTTTGATGCAAGTGCAGATGCAAGTGCAAGTGCGGAACAGGAGACGACACTGCATTTAAATGTAAATGCAGATAAATTGTATGTAAATTACTCGAAACATTAATTAGAGATCACACGGTGGAATTCCTTGTAAAACATAAATTAATAAATACATCTCAACATGGGTTCTTAAAACAAAGGTCTTTACGAAAGTCGCTTTTTACAATGTGGTTTGACAACACTAGAGACCAGGAGACTAAGAGAAGACCAAATAGAAGTATTTAAAATGTGGACATATGAGGATGTTGATAGGAATATGTTCTTCAAACTTAAAGAAGGCAGTAGAACCAGAGGACACAAAGTAGCATTAGTTAAGAAGCAGTGTAGGTTGGACATGAGAAATTACTCTTCCTCACAGAGGGTGATAAATGAATGGAACAAACTGCCAAATGATTGTGTTAATGCTAGTAGTGTGAATATGTTTAAAAATAGAATTGACTTATATTTCATCAGGGCGGGCTACACATAGATGAGAAAATTGTTGGACTCTCGATAAGCCAATGGCTTCCTTGTCCACTTGCCATCTGGAACTTGTTGTTTGGGATGACAATCTTGTTAAATCTTGTTAAATAAGATATTTACGAATGAATCTGCATTTAAGCCCAAGGCTGCAGTGCATTCCTTCTGTTCGGTATGTAACGACAATTTCTACCTACCTTCTATAAAACAATTTTCGACGTCAAGCCAATTACATTGGACAAAGTTGTAAAGGGAAACGGTTTGGAATTAATTAGCTCGGTGCGACATAGTTACTGCGGACGCAACACTAAAAGGAATGTATGTTACAGCGACTTGTTTTACTTAACTGATAACTTTCGTATAATATCGTATTGTTTTTCTATATTATGTATTATTTAAGTGTGTTTTTCCCTCACCGCGCTTTCTGCCACCAGATACTACAATTCGTGTATCTGATTTTACAAAGCGGCGGATGTGATTCTATTAAGCGGCGCATTTCAACACAATGGGAATAGAGAATTATTACGTACAAGCCATTTTGATTCTACTAAACGGCTGATTCTGGTATCCGTCAATCCGCGATATGTAAAAAACTAAAGCTAATTCATCAAACTGATTCCGTAAAAAAGCTTTTGCAAAAGTTGTTTTCGAGTAAATAATTCAGGCTACCCGAAATGACCCATCGCAAACAGGTGGGCAACTTTACAAATTAAAAGTGCTCTGGATGAGAATAAACTCCCCAACAGTGGCGCCACTCAGCGTATCGCCACTGGCACCAAACTCCCCAATAGTGGCGCCACTCAGCGTACACCGCTGCCGCAACTTGATTGTAAATGCAAAATGACCAGTTGCGGAGTGGTGAGCACCGCGATTGTTGTCTACGACTTGTCGCGTCATTACAACTGTGCATTTGCGTATACGTAGCATAGTTTCAAACAAAAACGTTGTGTTTCTAGGCACATTTTCAATGCAAAAATTTTTCATAATTGTACGCAGTTGAGATTGCGAGATTTCGTGACACGTATCAGGAGTTTACAAAATGAAAAAAGATGTGCAGAATCTACACAGGAAATGTAAGTTCTGGCAGTGGGGAAAGGGTGAGTGGCGCCACTGGTGGGGATTTTGGTAAGAGAACAGTCGGAGTATCGCACACGTCTCCTCAGACTGAGCAACAGTAACAATGTACACCTGATTAACTGATGCACCAATCACGCCCGTTGGTACGGTGTGTTAAACCATGTTTCTGAAACAGCCATTATGAAATCACGTATAACAGATAACCCTGTCTAACAACCGATAGCCCTCTCTCCCAATGTTCACTGGTATTTACTTAAATAGTTGGCCTATAACTTAAGGTCGCTTGTCACATAAATGTACGTCGTCTCAAGTATCTGACATGTAATAATTGCATATCACCTTTACAAGAGTTGTCTCGTACACATCTATATAGGTCTAGGCCAAAGCTACAATCAGAAATACTCCCATTAGGAAGCCCGGGTAGTTGGAAGGTGTATCAGCCGGATCGAACAAAACAACAATAGCAGCCACTTCACACATAACCGGTAAATAACGAATGTAATGGCAATAAAGAAACAATTAACTATCATGTCAGTAAGTTGTGGAGCCGTTATGTTGTGGAGCCACCATTAATCTGTTCCGTTAGCTGCACCCTGCTGGGCTGGCGTCTTTACGACGAATTTGTCGCACCGTAACATAAATCGTAGCGCAGTTGCTGTGACACCAAGGCGCATGTGACGCTCGGCCCTTCCGAGACGGCATAAACGAAACAAGGGCACGAAGCTCAAGAGATCGGTGTTTCTTTCACGATTCACCGCGCCACTAACATCGCTTAGGTTACGAATCGTTCATCACAAAACGCCCGCAATGCACTAGTATATCTAGTATATTAGGGGCGGGTAAACCGACAAGAAGTATATCTAGTATATTAGGGGCGGGTAAACCGACAAGAAGGTGCACTCGTATTGAACCATAATTCATAATTCGCACAGACAACGCCTGTTCACGTCTGTGCCAAAACGCCCGACCAACACCGCGGGGTAGCTGGAGGACGACTCGTTGCTGTAGTGGGGTGAATAATATATGCTGTGTGACATGCCAACGTAGAAGACGACCCCATTCCCCTTGCACAAAAACAATCATTATTAGTCAACTGGCTTTCGTCACATGAACCGCCCGCACCAAGTTGCCCTCTGTCCCGCGCGGCTGACAACAACTCGTATGTCCATGTTAGCTTTTTATTTGCGGCACAGTCTAGGAACGTAATGTCCACGTATCACGCTGGGCTGGTCGTTCCTCTCAGGAATAAATCACGTGTTTGTCGTTTGGACCACGTATATACATCCTTCGTTGGGCGACGGTAGCTACTCTTGGCACACAGTGAACCGGCATCGTCATGCGAAGGACGGGCTTGTTGCTTTTGCCTTGGGCTGTTTTCCTGTGTTTCTCCGAAGCAGATGGAAGGTAAGATTTTCGTCTGTGTGACGAAATATATATATATATATATATATATATATATATATATATATATATATATATATATATATATATATATATATATATATATATATATATATATATATATATATATATATATATATATATATATATATATATATATATATATATATATATATATATATATATATATATATATATATATATATATATATATATATATATATATATATATATATATATATATATATATATATATATATATATATATATATATATACATATATATATATATCATATATCATATGTGCAGTAACACGTTTAAGTTCTTTAACCCTGTTGACTCCTCTGACGGATTTATATCTGGTAGGCCATTATATCTGGTAGGCCATTATATCTGGTAGGCCATTATATCTGGTAAGCCATTATATCTGGTAGGCCATTATATCTGGTAGGCCATTATATCTGGTAGGCCATTATATCTGGTAGGCCATTATATCTGGTAAGCCATTATATCTGGTAGGCCATTATATCTGGTAGGCCATTATATCTGGTAGGCCATTATATCTGGTAGGCCATTATATCTGGTAGGCCATATGGTGCGGTCCGTTTCTTATGGAAAGCTCTCTTGATCAATATACAATATATTACCATATTTGGTGATTGCTATGACTGGCTGTGCGACATAAAAAAAATGCAGTGGTAATAAGGAGTATTAATTACTAAATGTATATTTGCCCTACGAATCTGAGGAAAACCGGGACAGGTTTAACGATTATATGGCTAAAATTGCGGTATATGTTCATAATATAAATAACCATGTGCATCAATTATTGTTGGCTTTAATGCTGATATTTCTAAGAAATCAGGGTTTGGGAATATTTTCATTCGATTTCTGCAATGAATATACATTGTCTATAAATAACAAGGACAATCTGTCGACAGACACATACACGTATGTCAACTCTGTTGGGGAACAACCTCATGTCTAGATCATATTATATGCACCTTTAATGCTAATGACTGCAAAACTGACATATCTGTGCTTTATGGTTGTATTAATTCGGACCATCATCCGGTGTCATTCAGCATCAACAGTGATATAGCCCCAGAATGTGTTAATGGTAGCATAAACAATGACGAAATTAAACAAGTCATACACTGGGATACATTACATCCATCCGATATTGACGTATATAGAGAATGCACAAAAACAGAACTTAGTAAAGTGCACGTTCCACCCGGTGTTAAGTGCAGTGACCCCAATTGTCACAATTGTAGCCATCATAACGATCTCGATGATTTTTATGATGCCATTATGGGTACGTCGAATCTGTCTAGCCAATCATTGATGTGAAATTGTAAATGTGCTTGTCAACATGCTGTGGTTCCAGGCTGGAACGACAAAATGAGAGAGCATCACAATGCAGCTCGGAATGCTTATTTATTATGAGCGATTGGCAAACCAAGACAACCAAACCAAAACCAAACGATGTTTTCAATGCCATGAAATTGTCCAGAATAAAATTAAAACGTGTAAGAAAGATAAGGAAACTATAATTGCTGATAGTATTGCTGAAAAGATGAATAACACAAATCCCCGTAAATTCTGAAAAGATATTAAGCATCGCGTAAACAGCAAAACTAAAATTCCTACTAACGTCGACGGTGTACATGGCGATGACAGCATAGGATCAATGTGGAAGCACCACTAACGTCGATGGTGTACATGGCGATGACAACATAGGATCAATGTGGAAGCACCACTAACGTCGACGGTGTACATGGCGATGACAACATAGGATCAATGTGGAAGCACTACTAACGTCGATGGTGTACATGGCGATGACAACATAGGATCAATGTGGAAGCACCACTAACGTCGACGGTGTACATGGCGATGACAACATAGGATCAATGTGGAAGCACTACTACGAAAATAGTTTTAATAGTGTACAAGAGAGTCGTTGTGATAAAGCTTACATTGATTTTTTTCAGGATCGCGTTGATTTCAACAGTGGTATTACAGACACTGGCGAGATTGTCTTGCAATAAGTCGCCAGGACTGTATGGTCTTACAGCAGAACACATCAAGTATGCGGACTCCCAACTCTTGGTGCTACTCTCTGCCCTTGTGTCCTCTATTCTGGTGCATGGGTATATACCTTGTGTCCTCTATTCTGGTACATGGGTATATACCTTATGTCCTCTATTCTGGTGCATGGGTTAAATACCGAAAGTAATCACTGAGTCTGTCATTGTACCGGTTATTAAAGACAAGAATAGACGTGTAAACGACAAAGGCAATTACATGCCTATATGCCTTTCTAACATAGGTTCCAAGATTGTAAAAGCTGTATTATTCAATCTTAAGGATGTTTACTTGCAAACTGCGCCACATCAGTTTGGGTTTAAGTCCAAGCATGGGACGGAGTTGTGTGTGTAGGGTGTATGTATTTAAGGAACTACTAAGGTTTTACACTAAACGTTGGTCGGCTATACATGTCCCGCTTTTAGATGCTTTAAAAGCATTTGACCGAGTCAGTCGGCAGAAGCTTATAATAAAACTAACACAACATGACGTACCTAAATACCGCTTAAGAGTGATGTACCTAGATACCGCTTAAGAGTGATGTACCTAAACACCACTTAAGAGTGATGTACCTAAACACCGCTTAAGAGTGATGTACCTAAACACCGCTTAAGAGTGATGTACCTAAATACCGCTTAAGAGTGATGTACCTAAACACCGCTTAAGAGTGATGTACCTAAACACCACTTAAGAGTGATGTACCTAAATACCACTTAAGAGTGATGTACCTAAATACCACTTAAAAGTGATGTACCTAAATACCACTTAAAAGTGATGTACCTAAACACCGCTTAAGAGTGATGTACCTAACTACCACTTAAGAGTGATGTACCTAAATACCACTTAAGAGTGATGTACCTAAACACCGCTTAAGAGTGATGTACCTAACTTATTATACACTGACATATCCATGCAACATATTGTATACCATGACCAAATCATTATATATTAACATGTCCATGCAGGATATTGTATACCACGACCAAGTCATTATACATTGACATATCAATGCAGGATATTGTATGCCATGAATAAGTCATTATACATTGACATGTCCATGCAGGATATTGTATACCATGACCAAGTCATTATACATTGACATGTCCATGCAGGATATTGTATACCATGACCAAGTCATTATACATTGACATATCAATGCAGGATATTGTATACCATGAATAAGTCATTATACACTGATATGTCCATGCAGGATATTGTATACCATGACTAAGTCATTATACACTGACATGTCCATTCAGGATATTGTATACCATGACCATGTCATTATAAATCCGGCGGAGTTCGAGACTCTCTAATTTAAGATATTCGAGGCTTTGTATGTAACAATGATTGGTATCGAGTTGACAAAGATAATATACCCAGCGCGTAAAGAACCGTTGCACATTCTCTAACAGGTCAGTCATGCCCAAGTAAGTCCTGGCTGGTATGTATGGGTTCCATACCACTGAACTGTATTCCAGCACTGGGCGGACAAATGATTGATATGCTTTAATGAGAGCATCAATGTTAGCAGTATGAAAGCAGCGAACAATAACATTGATTGTGATGTATGCTTTGCGACAAATAGTCGAAATGTGCTGTTTAAATAAACACTTATCAACTTATCAACACTTATCGGTATTCATTAACGTGTAGAAGCTGCACACCTTTCAAGTGATAGGTAGTCGGGGTAATATTTCCAATCGTCAGTACACAGCATTTACGTTCAGCTACTTGAAGCTGCCACGGGTCTGCCCAAACCACGAATTTCTTAAGACACTCTTGCATGTCGGGCTGTTCAGAAACATCCGAGAACACACTGGATATTTTAGTATCGTTCGCAAACAGACATGCACTAGTGTTAGCGGACAAACGTTCGTCGGGTAAATCGTTTACATACAATATAAATAGTAGTGGACCAGTGCACGAGCCTTGCGGAACCCGGACGAGACATGAGTGTAACCAGAACATGTTTCACCTATTTTAACTCGTTGTTAGCGGTTGCTTAAGAAACTGGTGAACCATTGTAAAACGTTACCGCAAATTCCATAGTTGGGTAATTTGTATAATAACTTATGAGGTTATTATGAAGTACCGTATCAAACGCCTTGGAAAAGTCAATGTACACTGTGTCATCGAACTTTTTAAAGTCTACAGCCTTAACACACAAACTACTGCAGTTCAGTAGCTGCAGCTCTGTGGATCGCCCTTTGACAAAATCGTATTGAGCATATATGATTAGATGATTTTGGTACATATGTTAATTTATGTTGTCAGCTAATATTCAAACAAATGGCGCATAGCTGGTAGTATGCTAATAGGGCGGTAATAGGGGTGAAATCCGCTGATTTCCAGAGCGAACGACGTATGCCGCTATCGAGTGACATTTTGAAACTAATATACAGTGGAATACACAGTTCATAAGGCATTTACGCACAGCGGATGGTATGCCATCCGGGCTACGGCTGAACTTATGTGACAGATTAGACATTAATTTACGCAGAAGCTCTGGATAGAGCTTAATATTAGACAACTGAACATGTGTACGCTTGTTCAACTCTGGCAAATTCCCATCGTCCGTAGTGAACGCAAAAGAAAATTATGTTAACAAATTGTTGGACAGCTAGCATGTGTTCGTTTTGCGAGGCATGCCATTTGTACAGACCGCTAGGCAGATGTTTACATTTAGTGCGAAGTTTGACAATATGCTTAGAGTAATTTGTGGATTTCCTGTAAGAGCCGATTGAGACAGGCATTTGATATTTGTAGCGATTTATCTGATAAGACTCCTTTATGCTAAGAGCAATATTCTGCGCCAAACATTTTATTTTTGTTCTTCTGTTGTAAAGACCAAGTTATTCACTTCAGCAATATTTATATGTGTACATTATGTGTACATTATGTGTACATTATGGGTGAATTCTAGAAAAACAGTTGTCCAGCATTTTATAGCGGCATACAACAACTCAGACAGGATTTTAAATAGGCTGCCTGAGACGCAGTGGCAGCCACATGTTGGCTGCGGCCAATGTCAACTCTTGTAAATGCGTCACCAGAAAGTATATTAAACTTTAATGACTAGGATTGACAAGTCATTCAATCCAATTATTCAGGCCATTTTGCGACACCTCTTGTTCGTCGAAATTGATAATTCCCTGGACTGCATCCGTGTGTGTGTGTGTGTGCGTGTGCGTGTGCGTGTGCGTGTGCGTGTGCGTGTGCGTGTGCGTGTGCGTGCGTGTGCGTGAGTGTGTGCGTCTGTGTGCGCGTGCGCGTGCGCGTGCGCGTGCGCGTGCTCGTGCGCGTGCGCGTGCGCGTGCGTCTGTGTGTGTGCGTGTGTGTGTGTGTGTGTGCGTGTGCGTGTGCCTGTGCGTGTGCATGTGCATGTGCGTGTTCGTGTGCGTGAGCGCGTGCGCGTGTTTGTGCGCGTGCGTGTGCGTGCGTGAGTGCGTATGTGCGTGCGTGCGTGCGTGCGTGCGTGCGTGCGTACGTGCGTGCGTGCGTGTGTGTGCATTGTATCGTATTGTTTTTGTTTCGTAGTTCCCTTGTGGAAGATCCAATGATAGAAGCACAAGAGACTATCCGTCATGTGGTATGTCCTTGCCTTGGGTGGATTAAATCTACCAGCATTGTAGTTGAATACTAGATGAGATACACAAGATAACCCAGTCTAAATTTCCATCGCTGCCATGTATGAATATAGGATTAACAAATGTCTCGTACTTAATTACTCCCTGAAGCGTGAACACTACGTTGAAACGGTGTGGTCATATGTATACCTACATATATTGTTATTAAGGTTTGTCATAGTTAATGGTAAGGCAATTGTAATTATGAAAGATTTAGTTATAGTTTTGCAGCCGATGGGACTTTTGTCCTGTGTTTGTGGCAAAGCGCACCCTTGCGGGTTATTGTGGTAGGTAGTGGAACCACAGAATGCTCCCTAATTACCGAAATCGCCTCAGTTAGTCAGCATCGCCACAACTTCTTCGATTGTGTTTGTATCAGTATGGTCTTATAAATGAAATCTACAACAGCCGACGCACACAATTGCTTGCATGTGTCTATCATTGTCGACCACAATATGCCTATATGCCACGCTGGCGTTATGCCCCATACACAGAGGGTGTTATGTTCCACACAACCTACTAAATTCATGTTAACCTACAGTAATGTCCCATTCACCCGTTGTGTATTTGCGTGTGCAGTGACAGTAATTCACATTTACTAGCACATTTGCATTGGGACTCACGTCATCGAGGTAAACTTAGGATAACCACAGTAGCAAATGCATAATAAAACACCATTAAAATGTATCAAAATAACATAACTTATGTTCCGTTTCGAGTTGCGAACGTTCGCGTGCTGTCTGGTGATTTTGATGTAATGTCTATCTCTGTACCGTGACATTTAAGCCGTGAATTTATCATATGCAGCATTCGCCAGCTATTATGTTGATTGCATGTGAAGCAGTGAGCGCGCACTTACAGCAGTCGCGCCGTCTACGTTTTAGGTGAAGCGACGATCACACAAGTATGACAAGTATACGAAAGAAGGTATGGTTATTTTAATCACCTCGAGTAGATAACACAGTTTTGTGTGCACCTGGTATACAGCCACAATGAGTGGTAATATATCATAAGTCAATTTACAATCCATCATGTTTATTGATTTTACGACTTATCAGTGTTGTTCTCATCGAACTTGAAAATGAAGCGTCGTTTTATATAACGTTTTAGCTGCAATGCGAGATGACAACTTTTCTGTGAAACCACACCCTTCCCAGCCAACAAATTATTCAAACAACACCTGCTGAAAAGCTTCGCGCCAACCAAAACGCAGCATGCCCAAGATGAGAACAGGCAGCAAATTGCGTATGTCACAGCAGTAAGTGACACTGGGAATTCCCGCGTGACGTAATGAACATCTGGATGTAATATATCTGTGTATATATATATATATATATATATATATATATATATATATATATATATATATATATATATATATATATATATATATATATATATATATATATATATATATATATATATATATATATAGATAGATAGATAGATAGATAGATAGACATACAGACAGACAGACAGACAGACATACAGAGAGATAGATAGATAGATATATAGATAGATAGAGAGAGATTTCACATTTGGAATTCATGTCAACAATAATAGTGTTACTCCATCGTGCTTATACATCCTGTGGTGCAGCTAATTTATATAACTATTTATTATGCAAAGCGCACACTTACCACCAAGTGATACGTGCATATCTGCTGTTAACAACGTATTAGCGATAAATGCGACAGTTCACAGCGACTCCATTTTACGAATGTCACTGTTCACTTCGCTTGCTCGTTACAGCGGACGTGACGTAGGACAAACTACTGTCACGTCACATTACTAACGTTATGATTTGCTAATTGACCTGGTTCCCGACCTACCACGAGGGTGGGTGAACTTTTCGGCTTTATCTAAGCGTCACACACGCCACACATTACACGCACGCACAAAAACGCACGCACGCACGCAAGCACGCACGCACGTATTAATGTCTGATGTTGTCGATTGACCGATTCACGTGCATGTCATATCACTGATCTTTCTATATAAATATCAGTGTGATATATGCATAATTTAACAATCAACTGTAAACTTTGCTGCTTTTATCGAATAAAAATAAAATGTTAAACTGTAAAACCTCAACGCAGACATTTTTACACATTTGGTTGCATGAATCGTTACCATGATCTTCCCTATTTTCGCCCATGTACTCTCGCCACAGCCTGCAACCGCGGGATCACGCTCGATGAAAAGAAGATCAAAATCGAGTCGCCAGGCTTAAGTTCACATAAAGACTACCCGAACGATTCAAAGTGTGTGTGGATCATAAAGGCACCAGCAGGAAAGGTTTGTTCTTTCTCACAAGGACTATTCTTTTCTGTTCTTCTTTTCAATATTGTTGACTTGATTAGGCTCTGCATCTGCTCTTTAGAGGACTCACTGGTTGTTGATGAATTCATCCCATTTGATGAATACTAATTAGCTATGTCATTCATTATACATAACCAAAATGTATCTGTTTGGTGTTGGTGTTAGGTGTTGGTGTTAGATGTTGGTGTTAGGTATTGGTGTTAGGTGTTGGTGTTATGCTATTTAAATATCTCACAAGATTGCCACCCAGAACAGCAATCAGCACGTGGACAAGGTAGTTAAGTAGGTTAAACACATTTACACAATAATTAGATAATTTATTTCATTATTTAGTCTTCCTCTGTGAAAATGAGTATTTTTCTAAACTAAACTTTCTGAAACTAAAAGAGTACGGCATGGACATGACATCATGTAATGTCTTCATCAACTGAAAGCACGCGGTGTTGACATTGAATTGAATTTATTTCCACCACTGTGACACACTACACTAAAAACAACAATAACATATATACAAGTGGAAACAGGGAAGTAGAAGTGTAATACTTATGTGTTGCTTTCCACATTCATATCACCACACACATTTCTATGTATACCTATGTTACATATAATGCATGTTTCCAAAATTTTTTATCCACATAAAGTCATACCTGCTGGACGATTACGTAATATGTATATCATACAGTATTAATGATATTGTAATGAACACTTTATTCACGTACTGTACCAGTGGTTGCATTGATAGAATCAATTTAATAGTCCTATTCTAATTTTTTTTCTTTAAAAAAACATTTATTGTCTTCTTTTTTAAATTTATTATATAATAATGCAATTTTTGTATTAGCTGATTGCGTTTGTAGGCAGTGAAAGTGAAAGTGTATCACTTGGACATCGACTGCAGCGACTCCGTCAAAATCTACAACTTCTATAATAACGAAAAGGGCACCGAACTGAAGTCAGTGTGCGGCTCTAGGAGAGTCATAGTGACGTCACGCACCAACAGCGTATACATTGTATTCAAATCAGACGCCTCTAAAACTGGATCCGGGTTCAAAATAAGATATTATTGGAAAACTGCAAAGGGTACGATATGTTAACCAATCACGTGCCAAGTGCACCCCATGACACAGAACTAAACCACATGTAAAGCTTTTCTAAGTAATTAAGACAAAGTAACTAAACTTTAAAACTTAATGTTAATTATTAATGTTGAATAACTAATTCATTCATTAACTTTACTCGAGTTTTGCAGTTTTGTCTTTTCGTCCGCGTTTCCTTTGTTCATAGAGTCTTAGTTCAGAATCCTTGTGCACGTACTTATATGTATAAAAATATAGATAATGTCGCCGCAAAACAATACTAACATGTACATGCTAGTGCACTTGCATTTACATAATGTGTATTTGCATTACATTATTGTTAGTGAGTATTTTAATATATACTTTAATTAATTACTTTATCTGAAATCTGAAATACAGTATTCAGTTATAAATGATCTTGTTAAATTGTTGTTACATAAGTACTTTTTTTTATTTTATTTTTGTGCGGGAATACATTTTTTACAAAAATAAAATATTCAATCAATGATGCAATACAGCTCATTTTTTCCCATAAGCGAGTGATTTTTTATTTGAAAGCCGGCCGCCAACGACACGTTGCCAGTTCTCGAATTTCACACAGGCACATTTGGAATTACAACAAAGAGAACAAACAATAACACGTTTACCTCCATTATTTATTCAAACAACTAGCATTAAAATGTGATAATAGTAATAACAATGGTTTATTTTTATAATGACATAAGTACATGAAATATGTTAAGGTTTGCCCAACTTGGGTACCGTGTGTGCATTATATGTGCACTGAGTAAGACAATATAGTTACGTGTACGTGCACTAAGTAAGACAATGCAGTTACGCGTACGTGCACTAAGTAAGACAATATAGTTATGTGTACGTGCACTAATTAAGACAATATAGTTACGTGTACGTGCACTAAATAAGACAATATAGTTACGTGTACGTGCACTAAGTATGATAATATAGGTACGTGTACGTGTACTAAGTAAGACAATATAGTTACGTGTACGTGCACTAAGTAAGAGAATGTAATTGTATGTACGTGCACTAAATAAGACAATATAATTACGTGTACGTGCACTAAATAAGACAATATAGTTACGTGTACGTGCACTAAGTATGATAATATAGGTACGTGTACGTGCACTAAGTAAGACAATATAGTTACGTGTACGTGCACTAATTAAGACAATATAGTTACGTGTACGTGCACTAAATAAGACAATATAGTTACGTGTACGTGCACTAAGTATGATAATATAGGTACGTGTACGTGCACTAAGTAAGACAATATAGTTACGTGTACGTGCACTAAGTAAGATAATATAGTTACGTATACGTACATTAAGTAAGACAATATAGGTACGCACTAACTAAGACAATGCAATTGAAATACAGTGTCTTCCGTTCGAAACCAAATCTTGTATCAACAAATTAACTGAAAGCTCTGTCTCTTTCAGTCCCTGCCCCACCCACTTGTGGAACGCCGCATATTCGCCCGAATATACTTGGTTTGGCCGCAAGTAAAACCGGAGCCCGGATCATCGGGGGCATTGACGCGATTCCACACTCCTGGCCGTGGATGGTGTCGCTGCTCACCTGGGACACGTGGAACTCTTGCGGTGCGTCTCTGCTTCACCCGCGGTGGGTGGTGATAGCCGCGCACTGCGTGTAAGTACAGGCTAGAAATCGTTTACAGTTCCCTCCTCAAAACAATTAGCCCATCTCGAGTCGGGGGTCGTTGATAGCCACGTGTGTAGTGCTTGAATAGTTTAAGTAATATGTGAAAGTTAAAGTCATTTTTAAAAATCAAATAAAAAATAAAGCCATCCAAATAATTTATTATATTTGTTAGATCTGGTAATTAAGTAGGAATACCATGATGGGATAGCATCATGTTATGGTACGTACTATTATATTGAGCCGGAAATTCTTTTCCATGTTTCGCCGAATTTTTACCGGATCCGATCAACATTAATTTCGTAGTTTAGCCGATGACTTCGCCAAACCTAAATAAAAAGTTTGCACAAACGAGCTAGTATTTCGTAGTTGATCGGTTCGATTTTTGTGTAAAACGAGACGAGCGAAAACAATCGATTTGAGGACGGGCTTTCAACGCTGTTATTTCTGCAGCAGATGCTGGTTTTTATTCTGTTACTGATGTGTTTGTTATTGCTAGGTTGTTGTTATTGTTGCTGCCGTCGCTGCTGTCATAACAGTATCATAACAGTAATATAATGTCACGTGTTTTTATGGCAATATGTCCCGTCGACAGCGACCTGTCGATCATATAGTTCGTTGTAGAAATGTGTAAGTTGTGCCCATGTGACGTGTGTGATGCTTCACTGTATACTACAATCTGTCCCAGCAACACACAGCAATGGTCAGTATCTGAACTGAAGCTCATTTTTGGAAAACACAATATCTCTGCAACGGAGGCGGGCGAAAAAACCATCGCAGTGAAGACACGCATCATTCACGAGAACTACAACAGTGTGACTGAAAACTTCGACATCGCTCTCCTCGAGCTGAAGGAAGCCGTCGTCTACACGAGCCACATACAACCTGTCTGTCTACCCAAGGACGACGTCGCCGACGGCACCTTCTGTTTCTCGACCGGCTGGGGAAAAACAAGTAAACGTCTTGTTCTTCGGCAGAGATGGTGGCGTTAGAAGTGTTGTTGTTGGTGTTGTTGGTGGTGTTGTTATCACTGTTGTTGATGTTGCTGGTGTTGTTGTTGTTGTTGTTGTTGCTGCTGTTATTGTTGTTGTTGTCGTCGTTGGCGGCGGCGGCGGCGTGGAGGTGATGGTGGTGGTGGTGGTGGTGGTGGTGGTGGTGATGGTGGTGGTGGAGGTGGTGGTGGTGGTGGTGGTGGTGTTGGTGGTGCTGGTGTTGGTGTTAGCGTGTGTATTAATGTTGTTGTTGACGATGGTGGTGGCAACTGTAGTTGTGACAGAACGTAGAAGTGCAGCCCTTTCTGGATTGTTCTCTGTTCATCTGCCAGTTATTCTGAAGTTAACGTATAAGATATAAATTATAATAACCTGTCACAATGTGTTTTATGAAACCTATTTTCGTTGTTCTGATAATGGCTCTTGCGCGTCTCTGTTCATGATTATGTTTTGTTGCGCCTATGAGCTCAGGTAACTGTGGATATAGGCGCTATCAATTATTATAATTATTTTCTATTAATAACAACCTATTAAATTATCACCATTGCGTTCTATGAACGCCATTCGCTTTCAACAAGTTGCCATGAGCTCAGCATCTTGTTCACTACCATGTTTATTGACTTCGATACGTATTTCTCCAGCAGAAAATTCGGATAAAGATCCGGAGATCCTAAGCCAAGTGGTGCTTCCCGTCATTAGCCAGAGCGTGTGCCAACGTCTGGACTGGCTTGGCAACAACGTCACTGAAAATATGTTGTGTGCCGGTTACGCGCAGGGAGGGAAAGATACGTGCGGCGTAAGTAGCAGCAGCGGGAGAGAGTTGATGTAGTCAAAGGGCATTAAGTCGAGCGTGGAAATTTTCATTATTGAGGGCAACATCTGGGCTTGCTATGCACATCGTAACTTCACTGGTTCTACGTCTTATGAGCGTCGTACACAACTTCAAAATTCATCGGAATCAGCTACATGGTTTAGTATGCTATTTTAGGGTTTCAGGTTCCGTAGAGTCGATAAGCATTGTTAAAGTATTTACTCTGATGGGCCAAATATGAACGATACGGTTTTCGCGAAACTTATCATTATTATTGTTGTGATCATTATTAACATTACCATCATTATTATCATTACCAGTAGTAGTAGTAGCAGCAGAAGCAGCAGCAGCAGCAGCAGCAGCAGCAGTAACAGTATTAGAAGCAGCAGCAGCAGTGATATCGCCAACGTAGTTATGTTTCCATATTTCACAGTGACATTGCATTGGCATATTTCAGGGTGATTCCGGTGGTCCTTTGATCGCTCAGGTGGGTGGAAGGTGGACTTTGTATGGGATCGTAAGTCATGGAGAAGGGTGCGCCAAACCGAAATATCCAGGGGTGTACACGAGGGTCTGGAAATTCGTGAACTGGATAAAGGACAAAACAAACGGTAAGGATAAAACCTATACCACAAACCGCTTGTACCTATTACATGGGATTAATTTGATGTATTCTGTGATCTAGATAATTAGTGAAATGGTATGACACTGGCAGACGTTATACAATTTTGGGAAATGTAAATGCCTACACACAGGACACGGGAAAGTGGATGTAAAATACAAAATGGGAGATATTGCTCAATATATAATCATAAAGGAAAATTACTTTTTAAGAGTAACAATTAGTGCTTACATTAAAGTTTCGGAGCAGTGTCGGATTGAAGCTTCAAATGGTAATAAAATTCTCGGGTTGATTAGGAAATATATAACATATAAGGAAAAATTAGTAATTACTCCTTTGAATAAAACAACAGTTAGGCTTCATTTCAAAGCTTGGATGCCATGTTGTAAGAAGACTACACTAGAACGAATACAGAGGAGAGCAATCATAATGATTCCACAACTGAGAGTAATAAAGAACCCCTAAACGAATGTGGTTTAGCAGCCCTAGAGAAAAGGAGGGGGTTAAGATGAGATCAAATTGAAGTTTCTAAGATATGAAATGGGTATGAACATATTGATAGAAATGCTTTCACACTTAAGAAAGATAGTAGATCTAGCGTACACGAAGTAACATTGGTGAAGGAACTGTGTAGACTGACTAACAGAAGGTAAACGTCTCAGAAGGGCGAGTTACATAGTATGTGAATTATCGTTGTACTCTCGAGAAACGAAAGGTTTCATGTACACTCTTCATCCGGATAAAATATTTAATACAACATTAATAATACACTTATACTTCTAATCAGATTATATGTGTAATTGTTCAACTAATAATCATACTTTTCCTCTCTGATGTTGTATATTCTCGGAGTAACAACAGTTGCTGTTGAAAATGTTAATTCATTAATTCAATGACTACGTCATTTACAGGTGCAGTACGTGTGTAAAGGAAACTATCAGGAACCCCTCGACTGGCAACATTGACAGTAGAGGAACATTCGACAGACATCGTGATGGCGTCTATAGGCATTGTGGGTGCGGCGAGTAAAACCCCGACTTCTTGTTAAGCATTTTTTCTAACGCGATCTGCGAAATATCAGTTGAGTTGAATTTAGATAAATGTCGTCAAATTCCCCGGTGTGATTTCTCTGAAGATCCCGGTTTCTCTGAAAATAATATTATAATGTATTCAATATATATATATTATGGCAACGTTTGAACGTGTGGTATTTCGACATGAATAAAGTTTGCGTTGGGGTATCTTAATTTTGTATTACATCACTTTGCAAGTAAAGTGGGGCGCGGTAGTTCGGCGGTTTGAGTGCCGGCATGTCAGTCGAGATAACCGAGGTTCGGATTATCTCGCTGCCATTCGAAGCCTGGACCATTTCGTTAGTTCCACGCTCCCCGGTGTACCAAATATTCTAGGTAATTACCTGGCTGCCGAGGACGAGCATCTTTTGTGCAGTTATTACAGTGGGATTAAATGTTTACCGGACAAACACAGTTTGTGTTGAATGTATTGGTCTGAAATGAAAGAGTGAGTGAAATGAAAACTGCTGATTTTATCCCATGGACAACATAACCGATATATAATAGCCGTGCTTCTAAACAATATATAATAGCCGTGCTTCTAAACAATATATAATAGCCGTGCTTCTAAACTATATATAATAACCGTGTTTCTAAACAATATATAATAACCGTGCTTCTAAACAATATATAATAACCGTGCTTCTAAACAATGCTATATAGTAATTGCGAAAAAAAACCAGGAAATAAATTGTTCATGTTACATTGAGTCGGACGACGGTAATGGGTTGCGAATTGCAACAGTAGAATGTTTTAAATATTTTCAAGTATGCTCGTTGTCATACAATGCAAATTGTGGACAAATTCCTGCTTGTAACCTGGTGTGGTGAACATTTTATTTTATCGTCTTTAAATTTTGATATAAAACCGGGTGCGTTCTACTATGTAAAAGCAAGTATTATATCAACGGCGTTACGGCTTATTTATTGTAGCACACAACACTGAAATACACATAGTAATTAACATAGCTGGTTAAGTGATATGACAATGTACACAGATTCGTCATCAGTGTGGCAGAACTAGTTCGCGTTCTGCAGCCAACCACGTCCATCTATCCAGTTGACGTGACGTCACCTACAAGTCCAGTGCATTGAGTCATTGATTGAAAAAAGAAATATTTTGCGTGTTGGAGTTTCATAGTTCCCACGTATATTAACATGCATTAGCACTGACACCGAAACCAAGCACGCACGCACTTACACACACACTCCGATCAATTATGTGACACGCAGACTGTTTCGTATGCCAGGTTTCCCATTAATTCCTAAACCTATTCCTAAAGGACAATTTCTAGTACATATAATATTATTGAGAAACAGTCAGATTAAAAAGCCGATATCGAAGGAAACAATACAAAGCTAGAGGCAGGCAAAGAATAAAACTAATAGGGTAAAAATGTTGCTTGAAAGACCAGCCAATTACATCTAGCCGCTGACAAATGTAAATCATTGATTTGTGTGAAGAGCCATGATTGCCAACGTCACGTCACAAGACATGGCATCTAAAGAAGACGAAGAAGATTCCTTGAGAGCGAGCACTTCATTATGTGAAACAATCTTAGAACCTTATTTTGAGACATCCATCAAATCCGTTTGCAAAACGCTGACAACGGCCAAAGTGCCGTCATGTAAAACAGGTATCACACGCATGCATTCTGACAGCATCCTGTGTGGGTTGACGTACCGCCTGTGTGTGTCTGTATCCAGTCTAGGGAAATCTTACTAATATGTGCAGACGTGTGCAGACGTGTGGTAGCCACCTCCCAGCAATCTGCCTAAAGGTACTGATATATTTGATGACTAGCTGTTGATCCTTGTCTGTATGTGATGTGTAGTGCAGTGGGAAGCAGTTGTTATCAAAATACACATTGATATAATCACGCTCCTGAGAGAAATAAACGATCTTTACATCGCAATATCGTCTAACCTGATCCGAATACGCGCGAAACTGGACCTCCCGGTGTCACTACGCCACAGCTCACAATGCCGAGAAAATCAAGTGCCAAAACGTCATCGGAAGACCGTGGAGTTGACACTGACATTGAGAATACGCAGCCTTTAGAGGGACACACATTGAAAAATGCGTTATTAGCGCTTCTAAAAGACGAGGACACAATCCAGAACATTGCAACATCCATCAGCGAAAGCATTATCAGCAAACTACTAAAAACACAAACATTCACCGACATGCTGATCAAAGCCATCATGGACTCCGAACAATTCAGTGCAATCAAAGAGGATTTGTAGCAGGCTGACTGCATTGACGCAAGCAAGACAACCACTGAAATAAACGTAATTAACGCCAAAATACGCGCCCTGGAAGCGTCCAGGAAAACGCTTGAACAAGGGAATGTGGCACTTCTAGATGAACAAGAACAATACAGCCGTCGGAATTGCCTCGTATTTCACGGAGTGACCGAACAACAAAAGGATACGACCACCGCGGTGACCGACCTGTGTAGCCGATCGCTAGGCGTGACGGTGGACAGTCGCAGCATTGACCGCAGCCACCGTCTTGGAAAGCCGAATAGAGATAAGCCACAAGCAATAATCGTCAAGTTCACAAACTATAAACAATGACAGAAGATCTTCTCCGTCAAGCGAAAGCTCAAGGGAACAAAAACCGCCATAACGGAGAATCTGACGAGGCGACGTAGTACTTTGCTACAAAAAGCACGGTCTACTACTGGAGTGACAGCGGTTTGGTCAATGGATGGGCGCATTGTCTGTCTTACGTCATCTGGGCGAAAGGTGAATATTACCACTGAGCGCGAGCTCCAGCAACTTGGACGTTGAGTGTAGTTTAGTGTGTCCAGATACAATCAAAATCTGACTTTAATGCAAAAAAAATGGCAATGTATCTGCAAGTTGTAGGCATTCTGCCTGCATACACTGGCGTCACTAATACGTATACTCACCTGTATTTGGTTTTTTTTTGCCCATTTTGTTTTGTTCTTTTGTAACTCTGACTATTTAACACTGTCCAAGCACTTTGTCTATGTTAATGTCACAGCATTGTATGTTTTCTTTTGCTATCATTGCACTTTTCAATGTCACAGATGTTCTCGTTAACGCGTTTCATTTTAGCACCTATTCTCCATTTGTGGATATTAATTGTTGTACAAATTACTGTGAATATGATGTCAAGTTATGTTAAGTTCACGTGTAACGGACTTTGAACATGGCTAGAAATGGTTTTCCTTTTAACGATGATGATTCCTTTTTAAGAAATGTTGGAGGGTTAACAGTTAACTCTTTAAATCACATCTTACAAATAAACGAATTCAATGAAAGTTTACCAGATGGAGAACTTGAAATCATTAAACATTCTCCATATTTTACTGATGAAGAATTAATAGACAAAATAAAAAACAAGCAGAATGCTTTTGTAGTGTTGAGTCTAAATTGTCAAAGCCTTAATGCAAAAATGGATCAAATTAATATGAAATTAGAAAATTTAAGAAACAACAGCTGTGAAATTGGAGCCATTTGCTTACAAGAAACATGGTTTTCCAATGACTCCAACATTTCTTTGCTGCAAATAGATGGTTTTACATTAATCTCTCAAGGTAAAATATGTAGTGCTCATGGTGGCCTATCGATATATCTTAATAATAAATATGACTATAAAATATTATCTATTAACAATGTATCAAATGTATGGGAAGGACAGTTTATTAAGATAAGTGGAAATACTATCCAAAAAAAAATTATACTGGGAAATATATATGGACCACCAAGAGATGTTATTGAGAATTACAAAATCTTTATTGACGAATTAACCCCGATACTCACTCATTTACAAAAACCAAAGAGTGAAGTTATCATAGCAGGTGATTTTAATATTGACTTACTGAAAATCAAAGAAAAACCTGTATTTAGTGAATACTT
Source organism: Lamellibrachia satsuma (assembly GCA_033239005.1). Lineage (NCBI taxonomy): Eukaryota > Metazoa > Annelida > Polychaeta > Sabellida > Siboglinidae > Lamellibrachia > Lamellibrachia satsuma. Next base: position 9,762,591 of record BSQZ01000017.1, read on the forward strand.
TGACATGATCAGTGCACAAGGCTTCTTTCCTAGAATCACATTGCCTACCAGATTTTCAGAACATCGTGGTACACTTATTGACAACTTTTTTTTATGTAAACTGACAGAGGGGTCATTGAACTCCACTTCTGGCATTTTAATCAACCAAATTTCTGATCATCTTCCCTGTTTCATTTGCATGGACTGCATATTAACTCGAGACACGGTACCCAAATTCATAACAATAACACAGAAAAGTCCGGATTCGCTAAATTAATTTAGATTAGAATTAATACACTCAAACATTTATGATAAACTAAATAAGAATATTGATGGTAATCCGAACGAAAATTATAACATTCTTGAAGAAATTATTTAAAATACTATGATTAAATGCTTACCCACTAAGACAATTAAATATAACAAACATAAATATAAAAAATCGTCTTGGATTACTCAAGGTATTATTAGATCAATAACGTATAGAGATAAGCTATATCTAAAAATTAAGCAAATTACTATAGACACAGCAAGATATCAGGTCCTTAAAACTAATCTGCACGTTTATAATAAAAGTCTTTGAAAAATATTCGTCTGGCCAAAAAAATATATTTTGAATCGAGATTTGAGAAACATAAAAACAATATTAAAAAAAACATGATCAATTATTAAAGAAATAATTAATGAAACAACAATGACTGAACAATGTCCTTACTCTTTTAAAATTTATGGAACAACTGTTACCGATAAAACGGATTTTGCCGATCAATTTAATTTATTTTTTACAAATATTGGTCCCAAACTTGCATCACAAATAAGTAGTAACGGCAAATGTCATGGAGATTATTTGAAAAACCAGACCATGCATAAATTCACGTTTAAACCTATAAGTGAAGATACAACAATTATTATAATTCACTGTATGCATCCTAAATCTAGTAGTGGCAAAGACGGCATATCAACTATATTATTAAAAACAATAAAACATGAAATGTGTAAACCTGTCAACACAATACTCAATCAATCTTTGTCAACAGGCATATTTCCTGACAAACTAAAAGTTGCAAAAGTAATACCACTATTCTAAAAGGTGATAATGCCATTTTTTATAATTACCGTCCAATTTCGATCTTACCAGCAATTTCTAAAGTATTTGAGAGAGTCATATTTGACCAACTACCAGAATACTTCCACAATAGAGAGCTATACTACAGTAGTCAATATGGCTTCAAAGAGAAACATTCAACCGAACTTGCCACCCTTGAAATAATAGACAGAATTATTCAGGAAATGGACAAACATCTAACTCCAATAAATATATATATTGATTTATCAAAAGCCTTTGATACAATAGACCATAATATACTCATGGATAAATTAAAGCACTATGGCATAAAAGGCACAGCATTTAACCTCTTTAAGAACTATTTATCAAATCGTAAACAGTATGTACAATTTGGACACGTAAAATCTAAAGAAGCATATATTACTACTGGTGTCCCGCAAGGGTCGATATTAGGACCTTTGTTGTTCATTATATACAGTAATGACCTACCAATTGCTAGTGATCTTTTCAACGTCAAAACTTATGCTGACGATACAACCCTAACTAGTACATCAGATGTCTTTAATCGACCCGGTGACTTAAATAACAATATAAACGAAGAACTAAACAAGATATGTGACTGGCTTAACGTAAACAAACTTGCTCTAAATGTTGACAAAACTAAAGCTATGATTTTGCATATGCCACAAAAGAAAGTAGAAAAGCCTGTGCTATTAGTAAATGGAACTGTAATTGAATATGTAAATAACTTTTTGGGTATCACATTAAATAGTCACTTGAACTGGGACAGTCACATAAACAAAGTAGCACACAAAATATCTAGAACCACTGGAATTCTAAATAAACTGAACATTTTTTTACCACAGCATATTCTAAGGACAATGTACAATTCTAACATATTACCTCATATCAACTATGGTATATTGGCATGGGGATATCAAACGCAACGCATATTTATACTTCAGAAAAAAACAATTAGTATAATCACGTTAAGTAAATATAATGAACACACTGCTCCTATTTATAAAGAACTCAAATTATTAAAGGTCAGTGACGTCTACAAGCTACAAGAACTTAAGTTTTATCATAAATTAATAAATAAACAACTACTTGAATATTTTTTATAATATACCTTATACTAACACTTTTGAAATACATCAATATGACACACGAGATAACAATCGCTTATTTATGTCAAGAAATAATCATGTTTTTGGAAAAAATGTATTAGCTACAGCATCATTAGAACTGTTAACAATAGTCCAAATGATATTACTGACAAAGTCCATACTCATAGTCTATATGGTTTCTCCAGTTACATAAAGCAATATTTTCTTGGTAATTATGAATGCAACTGTACCAAACAAAATTGTTACATTTGACGAAATCAGGGCATACGTGTATAGTTATTTATTTGTGTAATTAATATGTACGTATATCTTGTAGGCAGCCATACGTATGCATATATGTACATGGATGTGCTTGTGTACATATGGCTTATGCATGTATATATGAATATGTATGTATATAATATTATGTATGTATGTATATATAGTGGCATTAGCACAAACAAAAAAAAACAACAGCAGCAGCAATAATAATAGCAATAGCAACAACAACAGCAACAATGACAACAACAACAGCGTCCTAGACCACACAACACATAATAGAAGACGGTATTTGGTAAGTGTAGAAGTGCCACACACAACCCCTGTCGACATAACAAGTTCTAACTGTTACAGTGCCACACACAACCCCTGTCGACGTAACAAGTTCTAAGTGTTGCAGTGCCACACACAACCCCTGTCGACGTAACAAGTTCTAAGTGTTACAGTGCCACATACAACCCCTGTCGACGTAACAAGTTCTAAGTGTTGCAGTGCCACACACAACCCCTGTCGACGTAACAAGTTCTAAGTGTTACAGTGCCACACACAACCCCTGTCGACATAACAAGTTCTAAGTGTTACAGTGCCACATACAACCCCTGTCGACGTAACAAGTTCTAAGTGTTACAGTGCCACACACAACCCCAGTCGACATAACAAGTTCTAAGTGTTACAGTGCCACACATAACCCCTGTCGACGTAACAAGTTCTAAGTGTTACAGTGCCACAAACAACCCATGTCGACGTAACAAGTTCTAAGTGTTGCAGTGCCATACACAACCCCTGTCGACGTAACAAGTTCTAAGTGTTGCAGTGCCACACACAACCTCTGTCGACGTAACAAGTTCTAAGTGTTGCAGTGCCACATACAACCCCTGTCGACGTAACAAGTTCTAAGTGTTGCAGTGCCACATACAACCCCTGTCGACGTAACAAGTTCTAAGTGTTATAGTGCCACACACAACCCCAGTCGACGTAACAAGTAGTAAGTGTTACAGTGCCACATACAACCTCTGTCGACGTAACAAGTTCTAAGTGTTACAGTGCCAAACACAACCCCTGTCGACGTAACAAGTTCTAAGTTTTACAGTGCCACACACAACCCCTGTCGACGCAACAAGTTCTAAGTGTTGCAGTGCCACACACAACCCCTGTCGACGTAACAAGTTCTAAGTTTTACAGTGCTACAAACAACCCCTGTCGACATAACAAGTTCTAAGTGTTGCAGTGCCACACACAACCCCTGTCGACATAACAAGTTCTAAGCCACACACAACCCCTGTCGACGTAACAAGTTCAAAGTGTTACAGTGCCACACACAACCCCTGTCGACGTAACAAGTTCTAAGTGTTGCAGTGCCACACACAACCCCAGTCGACGCAACAAGTTCTAAGTGTTGCAGTGCCACACACAACCCCTGTCGACGTAACAAGTTCTAAGTTTTACAGTGCCACAAACAACCCCTGCCGACATAACAAGTTCTAAGTGTTGCAGTGCCACACACAACCCCGTCGACGTAACAAGTTCTAAGTGTTACAGTGCCACACACAACCTCTGTCGACATAACAAGTTCTACGTGTTACAGTGCCACAAACAACCCCTGTCAAGGTAACAAGTTCTAAGTGTTGCAGTGCCACACACAACCCCTGTCGACGTAACAAGTTCTAAGTGTTGCAGTGCCACACACAACCCCGTCGACGTAACAAGTTCTAAGTGTTACAGTGCCACAAACAACCCCTGTCAAGGTAACAAGTTCTAAGTGTTGCAGTGCCACACACAACCCCTGTCGACATAACAAGTCCTAAGTGTTACAGTGCCACATACAACCCCTGTCGACGTAACAAGTTCTAAGTGTTACAGTGCCACACAAAACCCCTGTCGACGTAACAAGTTCTACGTGTTACAGTGCCACATACAACCTCTGTCGACGTAACAAGTTCTAAGTGTTACAGTGCCACACACAACCCCTGTCGACGTAACAAGTTCTACGTGTTACAGTGCCACACATAACCCCTGTCGACGTAACAAGTTCTAAGTGTTACAGTGCCACAAACAACCCCTGTCGACGTAACAAGTTCTAAGTGTTGCAGTGCCATACACAACCCCTGTCGACGTAACAAGTTCTAAGTGTTGCAGTGCCACACACAACCTCTGTCGACGTAACAAGTTCTAAGTGTTGCAGTGCCACATACAACCCCTGTCGACGTAACAAGTTCTAAGTGTTGCAGTGCCACATACAACCCCTGTCGACGTAACAAGTTCTAAGTGTTATAGTGCCACACACAACCCCAGTCGACGTAACAAGTTGTAAGTGTTACAGTGCCACATACAACCTCTGTCGACGTAACAAGTTCTAAGTGTTACAGTGCCACACACAACCCCTGTCGACGTAACAAGTTCTACGTGTTACAGTGCCACACACAACCCCTGTCGACGTAACAAGTTCTAAGTGTTACAGTGCCACACACAACCACAGT